>OX438672.1:19603512-20203512 GCA_949316385.1 Globia sparganii | reverse complement strand
GGGATATGCGTTGTATTCCAATCAGCTGATTGCTAAGCGAGTATTAATCGCAATGATTCGACAACATTGTAAATAGCTGTTCTTAGAAGCGTGAGTCATCGCTCGTATCTTTACCGACTGGTTTCTACCGACTCTCTTGTTCGACGTAATAACCACTTGTGAACTGATGATACACGCGATTTCGCGAATGCAAAACTCAAACTTCTCGGAAGTATCGGTCAGGTACCTGGATGAATAAACACCATATTCGTACTAGATTGTAAGGAGGCGGTTCTCAATTCGGTTGTATTTTTATTTATTTAATTTTTGTTACCTCAGTACGCACTACGCCGTCATTTATAGACCGATTTGGATTTTTTTTTTCATTTAAAAGGATGTACTTCCAGATTGGTCCCATTTTTGTCAGAATTCAGTTCTGATGATGAGATCCTGGAGAAATCGAAGGAACTCTTCAAATATTAATAATAATAATAAATCGTTTATTTCGACCAACATAGGATCATATTTAAGACACACACAACCACAAATAAAACAAATAAAATAAAAACACAATATACAATTAGAAAGACCATTTAAAGATATTATTATTACATACTTCGATTGCCCAGTAGGCACATCTAGCGATTTGGGTATTATTTCCAGTAACTCGTGCATTTGCTCTCGGAAAGCACCATTTGGTGAAGTGAAATTGATGATGAAGACCACAGATGGCCACCGAAACTACTCAATATTAAATATTTCACGGGTTGCGATTCGATAAGCAATTTATGCTCATCACAGTGCGTATGGTGAAATGGAGCTGATGATAGAGTACCAGGAGAATTCCTCAAGAATTAACGTCCCTGCATCGGAAAAAGCAATATTTTGTAAAAGGCGATGAGCATTTTGCCATTGAGCTATTGTAACCTACACACATTATAAAGAGACACACTAAAAAGCGAAAAATAAAAACGTTTTAACAAAAAAAAAACCGACTTCCAAAAAAAAACACTACAAAGTGAAAAATAACTTTAACTTCGGAAGTCGGTGGCAATAAACTAAAATACAGATCCAAAGACACCGATTTCCGAAATTAAAGTTGTGTGGTGTCTGGGAGAAACCTGTTAAGTCCAAAAACGTAATTTTTCAGTATAAGACTTTTAAGGTTCAAGTTTAATTTATAAATCAGTTAGGTAAAGTAGAAAAAGCCAACCACTGCTGCAGTAACTATTTATTAATCAGGTTTTTTTAAATATATTAACTAAAACTAAAAACTCAGCCGTTTCATTTTTAATGGCACTTATCATTTTTTAACCAAATTAATATTAACTAATTAAATCGAAAACAATGGAGTTCACATATTGAAATCAAAAGTTAGTAAAACATAAGTGTTATGTATTCGTAATTTTTGTCACGGTCGCTTACAGGGTCAGGATTCGTGTTTGAGGTTTTCAATTTTTTATAAAAGTATGATAAACACGATCTATAAAAGGTAGCAAACTTATAATATGATGGTACTTTTTTGAGCATATAGGTAAAGGACTCGAATATGCTCTTGGTATGCTCAAAGTAGCAACCGATGATACCCGTCCCCTTTTAACAAATGAGTAGTAGGTACTTATCTAAGAGGTTCACTTGAGTCTAAAGACTCTTTGAACGCCACATCATTAGAGTCTTTAGAACACATTATCCAAAAAACATTGTTCCAAATAAAAGGATTTTTATCGGTATCAATGTTTCTTTTCATAAACATTGTTTTGAAAAGTTGAGGAAATCCTAAAAACTCTTCTTGTGTCATCATTTGGACTGTGTATCTGCGACTAGTCATTTGGATAATGTTTGCCCAATCTTGTAGAACAGAAATTGAAACTCTATGATGTTTTATAAATCTTTTTATCGCTGCATCAGCATGATCACTGGCGCATTCCAATTAATGCGTATGTCCGGGCACTAAAAAATTCTGGTGGAATTCATTTAAACTGGTTTTTCTATTGACAGCTAATGCAAACATTAATGGTAAAATATGATTTCTGTTTAGTCCTGATACTTATCATGGTTTTATTAGAAAATCGTAAAAACATTTTTAAATATTTGATACAGAGCTGATATGTGGGAGTTATCAGAAATAATATCTAAATTTTTTATTTTTTGCGTTTGATAATATCATGACTACTTAGTTTAGTTATCGAATTTGTACCATATCATTAATAAAAAATCATGAATAGTCACGTTTTTACCGCTACGATTCTCCCACTCCTATAATAGTTACACTTATCAGCAATAGACCAAAATAAAATATGATTTTTTTTTAATAACAACATAGTGCCAAACTTAAAAATGACGAAAATGGAGTTATCAGGTTTCTCCCAGACACCACAGAGTTATTTTTCACTTTTTCAGAAACAGACCCAGTACACATAATAGGTTCAGCCAAATTCCTAATGAAGTATAATATTTTAGGTCGATCTTTAGCATAATTAAATTCCGCAGAACTTTTCTTAAATGTAAAGTTTATGTGAACTACCGTTTACTACCCTGACGTCCGTGACGTTACGTGTGCGACCCACAGTTAGTGCTCCACAGCCGCGGCGAGGGGTCGCAGGGCGCGCTGCTCGTGACTTCCTCACGTTGACTGACCTTCTCCCCCCAGCTGCAGGGCTGCCTCAGCCTTCATCCGAGGCTAATCGGCTAAACAAACAATCAGAACTGTTTGACTTTGAATGCTTGATAATTCTATTCGTCACGGGCACGCTTCCAAAGTTGCGCTTGCTTGTGCAGCGGCACTAGAGGCCCGCAGCTATGGACATAATAATATCGCATTAAACTAGAGCAAGTACCGTACATGAATTATGTACCTATCATTATAAATTAACGCCCGCATGTAGCATAGCAAGTACTCAATATGTCAGCATTCAACGTGAAGGACTTATCTATGATAAGAAGCCATGGTCATGAAAAGTAATGATGTGGGATATTGTTATTATTTTTAGATTCCTTTATTTCAATTTAGATTTCGCCTTCTTGTTGGTACCATAAATAGCAATTTTTGAGGGGCCCATGCAAGAGTAGCACTCGATGGTGGTTGTAAACAAACGGTCTGCACTGTCAACCCTGAAGCCATGGGACTCTTAAATTCAGATATGAATGAAGGTGAATGAGAGAGATCGCGGCATGACGCTTGCAAGATTGAAGAGTACAACTGTGACGTAGCACGATGACAACTGAATAGACTGGTACTAAGTACGTTTAGTCGGTTGGTTTCTTTGTTTACCTTTATTTTATTACATAAACAAATGGTACCTACTCCATTTGCTTATGTACTGTACTTATAGTTATTAATATAAATATAGTAGGTACCTAAGTACAGTATTTCAAAAAAACAAGTACAGTGCGCATACGCACTACTGCTAACCAATTGACATTTTTATTCATAAGTCGTCCTTACAAGGAGGATAATTATTGTCCACTGATGTCATGACTGTACTGAATAAATGGTCCTCTGAGTTACGACGGACTCAAGCACGCATACAATATGAACGTACGATTCAGAATATCATATAGAAAGGTCAGCACAGCAAAAGACATGCAAATCGTTGAAGGTAATAATTTTGTGAATTTTACGAGAGTTGCGAAACTTCTCGTCCTCAGCAATACAGTCTTCTGAAAGACATTATAACATGCGTGTTACTGAGCAACTATTAGCAGTTTGTAGTTACAGCTCACACCGAGACGGTTGCCAACTATTAGCAGTTTGTAGTTACAGCTCACACCGAGACGGTTGCCAACTATTAGCAGTTTGTAGTTACAGCTCACACCGAGACGGTTGCCAACTATTAGCAGTTTGTAGTTACAGCTCACACCGAGACGGTTGCCAACTATTAGCAGTTTGTAGTTACAGCTCACACCGAGACGGTTGCCAACTATTAGCAGTTTGTAGTTACAGCTCACACCGAGACGGTTGCCAACTATTAGCAGTTTGTAGTTACAGCTCACACCGAGACGGTTGCCAACTATTAGCAGTTTGTAGTTACAGCTCACACCGAGACGGTTGCCAACTATTAGCAGTTTGTAGTTACAGCTCACACCGAGACGGTTGCCAACTATTAGCAGTTTGTAGTTACAGCTCACACCGAGACGGTTGCCAACTATTAGCAGTTTGTAGTTACAGCTCACACCGAGACGGTTGCCAACTATTAGCAGTTTGTAGTTACAGCTCAGACAAAGACGGTTGCCAACTATTAGCAGTTTGGAGTTACAGCTCACACCGAGACGGTTGCCAACTATTAGCAGTTTGGAGTTACAGCTCACACCGAGACGGTTGCCAACTATTAGCAGTTTGGAGTTACAGCTCACACCGAGACGGTTGCCAACTATTAGCAGTTTGGAGTTACAGCTCACACCGAGACGGTTGCCAACTCCTCTTGGTTGTTGCTGTTTGTCGCATTAGTAGAGTTACTACCTATGTTAGGTAGGTACTGGTTTTTTCGTAGCACAGGTTGCAGCCAGATTGACTCTTACCTCTAATGCAGTAACAAAGTCAGTACATTATCTCTCATAACACATACCTACACTAACACTTGTTGAAGGTCTCGATAGTTTGAGCGACATGCAGTGCCATCTGTTTTACGGTCTATAAACCACCGATAAATCTGATATTAGATATTGGCCCGATTCACAAACTGAACTAAATTTAAGTTCAGTGCATCTTTTTCTTTCGGTTTCAATATGAAGAGGACAGAAGATAATTATTAGTTAGTCCTGTCAAATTAGTCAGCGCCTGACGTAAATTGACGTTTTTTAATAGCCAATTTTTTAATCTCGTCTAACTTGTCAATGGATTATCTAATTTGACAGGACTAAACTAATATTTTATCTTCTGTCCTTTTCATCTATACATATAATAAAATCGTAGGAAAGTCAAAACTGTACATTGAATATTTTTTAAAAATAATACTTGGGGCGTGATCTACAATCGATACCGAAGCCAAAAATATAGTTTTTAGAATTTTTGTCTGTTTGTCTGTTTGTCTGTTTGTCTGTTTGTCTGTTTGTCTGTCCGGGATAAACTCAAAAAGTACTGCATGGATTTACTTCAAATTTTGCATGAATATTACTAAGAGGTCGGGTCAACATATAGGCTACATATTATCACGCTATCACCTACGGGGGAGGAGCTGTGAATCTTTATTTTTCTTACGCATTCTGTGACAGCGTGTAATCTAACGACGCATATCTAAATGTTGTTTTTGAGTAAGCCATGCTATTATCTGACGTTACACTATAAAAATTACGCCATTTAAGTAACTTGGGCAGAGAAATATAGTTTAATGAATGTTAGTAGTATAAAGACAATTTTAAAACAGCGCCATCTATGAGATTTCATAAAAATCAAATCAAGTTACCTACATGTTAACATTTTTTTGGAAATTAATAATTTAAATTTGATCATGTTGGCGAGGTAAGTAGTTAGTTATTCTTAAAATTCATAGATGGTGATGTGCATTTTCTTCATAAAAGTTGTATCGTATAGTTCGTTTTGACAAATTCAAGTTCCAACAAAACCCTCAAAATCTTGAGCAGAGTTGAGGAAGACAATTTAAAAAAAATGCGGTGTTAAGTATTACAAAAAAGTTATGTTCATTGATGATGATCATTTCATTTCATGACACCCTCGCGGAGGCGAGCGTCAGTGACAGTCCCAGCCGCATGCGTCATCTGTTTGCCGTCATCTTGGTGTTTTGTGGAGTCGCGAACCCAGTAGCTTTGTGAGAGAAGTATTCCCATCATCTGTCTGAAGATTTTCGACGAGCTTTGAGGCGCGCTACTGGAGACAAAGTCGAAGTAACTGATGAACGCGTGCTGAACACCTGTCTCAGTTCACTTCAATATGTGGTACTTTCTATCGGCGGCAATCCACTGATCGAATATGGGTTACCAGCTCCCCAATCATCACCGTATCAAGACCGTGAAAATCGGGAGTATAACGCGAAATTACCACCATACGAAATGACCATGTCGCTTTGTTCTCTTCAGAGCAAAAGCAAATTTATGACACCGTCCTTGAAAGCGTTGGGCAAAACCAGGGTAAAATGTTTTTCTTGGATGCTCCTGGTGGAACAAGAAAAACATTTGTTACCACTGGCATACTTGCAAGGTCAGGAGGCAAGGCAAAATTGCTATTGCTGTAGCGTCGTCGGGAATCGCTACCACACTGCTTCCGAGTGGCAAGACAGCACATGCCATGTTTAAAATTCCCATCGATTTAGAGAGCGCCGAAACGCCTGTTTGTGGTGTGTCACGTAACAGCGATAAGGGACACGTGCTCAAGGATTGCTCTCTGATCGTATGGGATGAGTGTACGATGGCCAATAGGAAGGCCGTTGAGGCCGTGGACAGAATCCTGCAGGACATCTGCAGGAACGAACGTTTGATGGGTGGTGTCACAGTTCTGTTCAGTGGTGATTTTCGGCAAACGCTTCCAGTGGTGACGCGGGGCTTGAGGGCTGACGAGGTGAATGCTTCGTTGAAACGATCTTCGTTGTGGTCACGAGTTCGTACGCTGCGCTTGACCATTAATATGAGAGCTCGGCTCGGCGGTAATGCACGTGCTCAAGAATTCTCCGATGTCCTTCTAAGTCTTGGCGAAGGCACTCTACCAGAAGAGACAGGTGATGCTTCCAGAGTCTCTCGGTAGAGTGGTATCCAGCTTAGAAGAACTCATTCACTGTGTATACGGGGACATCAGTCGTATACCGCACCAGCAGAATTCTTGGGTGTGTGAGCGGGCCGTTTTGATGCCCAAAAATGATCAGGCTGCAGCAATTAACGAATGCATTCTCTCGGAAATTGAGGGGAATAAAGTGGTCTACACCTCGATAAACACTGTTGTCGAGCAAGATGACGCCACACATTATCCCGTGGAATTTCTGAGCTCCCTGTCAGCATGTGCATACCATCAAGCTGAAGGTCGGTGTTCCGATTATGCTTCTTCGGAACCTATCTCCTCCGAAGTTGTGTTAACCGCCTTACGGCCCATTCACGACTTCGGTCTAAGCGGCGCGCGGCGCGGCAGGCGGCGCGGCGTGCGTTTTACACGCCACGTACCCTCAGTAGCGGCTAGCGGCAGCGGTCGAGGTGGACGTATTTAGGTAGTTAGAACGTGCTCAAAATTATGGCGTTATCAAAATTATCTCTTTTGTGTTTAGAAAGCAGTATATTTTTAAAACAAGTATGACAGAAGGAGTGCACGAACTGAATAAAGATCGATATTTAAATCGCAAATTTCGTGACCTATACGAAGATTACAGAAAATATCCGGATAAGTTTTATGAGTACACAAGAATGAGTGTGGAAACATTTGATTATATTCTATACTTATACTCTATATCCATTACCGCCACAAAATCGTCTAAAATTTTTTGTTTCTAAGTTCGCCGCCGAGTCCGTCACATCTACGCCGCTATCCGGGCCGCTGTGTTTCGTGGCGTCGCGTCGCACTCATTCGCCAGTACTTTTGATCTCGCCGCTCCCCGCACCGCGCGCCGCTGCAACGATTCGCTCCGACAAAACCGCGCGCGTTTTCGCTGTGAGCGGCGACTCGTGGCGTGCTTCAAACATTTTCATACTTTTGTTCTTACCGCTCGCCGCCCCGCGCTTAGCCGCCGCTCACCGCGGCAAGGTCGTGAATGGGCCGTTAAAGTCATCTCCCTCCACAGACACACCATTGAGGCGGAAATTCTTACGGGTTGTGGCGTCGGCGAGGCAGTATTTATACCACGCATTCCCCTAATACCTCATAACTTCCTGTTCCAGTTCAAGCGCGTACAGTTCCCCGTGAGTGTTTGCTTCGCGATGACCATCAATAAGTCGCAGGGCAGCGGGTGTCGACCTCAGGACGAGTTGCTTCTCACACGGGCAACTGTACGTCGCTTGCTCCCGCGTCACCAGTCCTGACTCTCTTTACATTTTGGCTCCTGGCAGCATAACTACCAACGTAGTTTATAGGGAAGTGTTGTAAAGTATGATACCTTTGTACGTATTTTTACTCTTTTGTGTCCTGGAATGTATTCCTGCATTATTTTCTCTATTTCCTTCAGTCACATGTTATGACTGAACTCAGCAGGACTCCCATATAACTCTCTTCACTTGCTTTGCTTGCAAAAAAAAACTTATATTTTAATGCTATTTTAAAAGTTGTGTACTTATATGCTATAGCGACACTGGCATCTTGGGTATTTTTGGTGCTGTAGAGCATGCACGCAGACGACGTCGCGGGCAGCAGCTAGTAATGAAATAGAAAAGAAAAAGATGCACTGAACTTAAATTTAATTTAGTTTGTGAACAACAGAATCGGGGTCATTATTTTCTTTAGGCTTTCCCTACGAACTGTGATCAGTAAATGTGTGTGCTGTCTGCGACTGCGCTGCTTACCCCGCCTCTGGGTAACGAGCGTGAAGGTTATGTTTGTTTGGTATGTGTGTCAAGTATTAGCTACGAGTAATGACTAACGAGGGGTAACGCCACGCTTCTCACCGGTAACACGATGGTTACCGGCGGGTGAGCAGTACCACCAGTCGTGCTGATAGCAGTGTGACAGACGACGTACAGACTCGTACCTACTCGGACCGCAATATGACGAACTGCAGAAGGTTATGTCCTTACAAACACACATTATCTGATAGCAGTAAGTACATTGGATTAAGCTACTGTTCATAGTTGATCTCAATTCTTGAATCCTGCCATTCAACCTAACGCAGTCCAATGCTGGACAAGGGCCACTTCCAAAGTTACACCACAACATCCGGTTCGCAGCCTTCCGCATCCCATCTTGTTCCAGCCGCCCTTGTTAATGTCGTCGGTCTTCTGATGAGTGAGACTGACTCGATAGTCTTCACATGAGGCTGAGTGCACTTATACTTATCGACATCAGTGATAGATACAAGCTTAAAAAAATATTTCTTTATCTATAGATACAAGAGTCACTTTGTGAAGCTGCAGTTTTTTGGTGAGACTTACATGAGAACACCATACTCTTGAATAAAATGTTTGTTATCTTCATGTTTGCATTGTCCGCGTCCGTTTGCGAGAAGTTTTGCACCTTCTCACTGCTTGGTATCGTCGACGGCGCGTGTCGCGCGCGCCGGATTGCGCCCGGCGGCACCGCCCCGCCCACCCGCGCCTGCGCACTCCGTGTCATTACGCGCACGCATACCTACCACAGAAAAAGCCGAACTTTGCATCTAGAAATCCAACCGAACCTTCTTCTTCTGAGCAGTTCCACCGTACAAACAGTTGATGTGGTGGCGGGGCAGCAGTGAGCACCGCCCCCTGCGTGCTGTAACTCATGGAAGCTTATTGAATGTTTAACCTTTCCAAGGCCGCCTGATAGAACAGCGCACTTCCGCAGTGAAGAGTGCGGCTATCATTTCTTATCGGGGGACAAAACAAGAATAGATAGCCTGCGGTTAGATAAGCTTTGATGTGAAGTGCGCCATTATCCTATCATTTGATTGTCAAGAGTTGATCACGATCCTAGAGTGCCAGTACAACTACCAAACGAATGTTGTTATCACAGGTAGTCGGTTGATTGTTGACGATTGGAGATTAAAGGACGATGTAGGTTCCAACATGACTATTCAATACAGTTCGTAAAAGGTAAGGTACCTACTTGTAAATATGTGTTTGGACGTCACTGAATTATATGTATACTAGCTGCTGCCCGCGACGTCGTCTGCGTGAAGGCTCTACAGCACCAAAAATACCTAAGATGCCAGTGTCGCTATAGCATTATAAGTACACAACTTTTAAAATAGCATTAAAATATAAGTTTTTTTTGCAAGCGAAGCAAGTGAAGAGAGTTATATGGGAATCCTGCTGAGTTCAGTCATAAGATGTGACTGAAGGAAATAGAGAAAATAATGCAGGGATACATTCCAGGACACAAAAGAGTAAAAATACGTACAAAGTTACTACACTTCTCTATAAACTACGTTGGTAGTTATGTTGCCAGGAGCCAAAATGTAAAGAGAGTCAGGACTGGTGACGCGGGAGCAAGCGACGTACAGTTGCCGTTGTGAGAAGCAACTTGTCCTGAGGTCGACACCCGCTGCCCTCAGTATCTGCCCCTGCGACTTATTGATGATCATCGCGAAGCAAACACTCACGGGAAACTGTACGCGCTTGAACCGGAACGGGAAATTATGAGGTATGAAGGGAATGCGTGGCATAAATACTGCCTCGCCGACGCCACAACCCGTAAGAATTTCCGCCTCAATGGTGTGTCTGTGGAGCGAGATGACTTTAAGGCGGGTTATACAACTTCGGAGGAGATAGGTTCCGAAGAAGCATAATCGGAACACCGACCTTCAGCTTGATGGTATGCGCTGGAAGTCCACTTGCTGACAGGGAGCTCAGAAATTCCACGGGATAATGTGTGGTGTCATTTTGATCGACAACAGTGTTTATCGAGGTTTAGGCCACTTTATTCCCCTCAATTTCCGAGAGAATGCATTCGTTAATTGCTGCAGCCTGATCATTTTTGGGCATCAAAATGGCCCGCTCACACACCCAAGAATTCTGCTGGTGCGGTATACGACTGATGTCCCCGTACACACAGCGAATTAATTCTTCTAAGCTGGATACCACTCTACCGAGAGACTCTGGAAGCACCACCTGTCCACCTATCTCTTCTGGTAGAGTGCCTTCGCCAAGACTTAGAAGGACATCGGAGAATTTTTGAGCCGAGCTCTCATATTAATGGTCAAGCGCAGCGTACAAACTTGTGACCACAACGAAGATCGTTTCAACGAAGCATTCACCTCGTCAGCCCTCGAGCCCCGCGCCACCACGGGAAGCGTTTGCCGAAAATCACCACTGAACAGAACTGTGACACCACCCATCGAATGTTCGTTCCTGCGGATGTCCTGCAGGATTCTGTCCACGGCCTCAACTACCTTCCTATTGGCCATCGTAAACCCATCCCATAAGATCAGAGAGCAATCCTTGAGCACGTGTCCCTTATCGCTGTTACGTGACACACCACAAACAGGCGTTTCGGCGCTCTCTAAATCGATGGGAATTTTAAACATGGCATGTGCTGTCTTGCCACTCGGAAGCAGTGTGGTAGCGATTCCCGATGACGCTACAGCAATAGCAATTTTGCCTTGCCTCCTGACCTCTGTATGCCAGTGGTGACAAATGTTTTTTCCTGTTCCACCAGGAGCATCCAAGAAAAACATTTTACCCTGGTTTTGCCCAACGCTTTCAAGGACGGTGTCATAAAGTTTTTGCTCTGAAGAGAACAAAGCGACATGGTCATTTCGTATGGTGGTCATTTCGCCCGGATCGTAATTTGTCTCAGCGTTATACTCCCGATTTCCACGGTCTTGATACGGTGATGATTGGGGAGCTAGTAACCCATATTCGATCAGTGGATTGCCGCCGATAGAAATGACCACATCTTGAAGTGAACTGAGACAGGTGTTCAGCACGCGTTCATCAATTACTTCGACTTCGTCTCCAGTAGCACGCCTCAAAGTTCGTAGAAAATCTTCAGACAGATGATAGCGATACTTCTCCCACAAAGCTACCGGGTTCGCGACTCCACAAAACACCAAGATGACGGCAAACAGATGACGCATGCGGCTGGGACTGTCACTGACGCTAGCCTCGCGAGGGTGTCATGAAATGAAATGATCATCATCAATGAACATAACTTTTTTGTAATACTTAACACCGCATTTTTTTTTAAATTGTCTTCCTCAACTCTGCTTAAGATTTTGATGGGTTTTGTTGGAACTTGAATTTGTCAAAACTAACTATACGATACAACTTATAAGAAGAAAATGCACATCACCATCTATGAATTTTAAGAATAACTAACTACTTACCTCACCAACATGATAAAATTTAAATTATTAATTTCCAAAAAATGTTAACATGTAACTTGATTTGATTTTTATGAAATCTCACAGATGGCGCTGTTTTAAAATTGTCTTTATACTACTAACATTCACTAAACTATATTTCTCTGCCCAAGTTACTTGAATGGCGTAGTTTTTATAGTGTAAAGCTAGATAACAGCATGGCTTACTCAAAAACAACATTTAAATATGCGTCGTTAGATTACACGCTGTCACAGAATGCGTAAGAAAAATAACGATTCACAGCTCCTCCCCCGTAGGTGATAGCGTGATAATATGTAGCCTATATGTTGACCTGACCTCTTAGTAATATTCATGCAAAATTTGAAGTAAATCCATGCAGTACTTTTTGAGTTTATCCCGGACAGACAAACAGACAAACAGACAAAAATTCTAAAAACTATATTTTTGGCTTCGATATCGATTGTAGATCATGCCCCAAGTATTCTTTTTAAAAAATATTCAATGTACAGTTTTGACTTTCCTACGATTTTATTATATGTATAGATAAATAAAACAAAGTCGGGTTAGTTACACCATTTTAACTGAAGAACGGCTGGGCCGATTTTTAACCGAGTTCATAAAAAGGAGGCAGTTATCAATTCGTCGCGTATCTATACATATAATAAAATCGTAGGAAAGTCAAAACTGTACATTGAATATTTTTTAAAAAGAATACTTGGGGCGTGATCTACAATCGATATCGAAGCCAAAAATATAGTTTTTAGAATTTTTGTCTGTTTGTCTGTTTGTCTGTCCGGGATAAACGCAAAAAGTACTGCATGGATTTACTTCAAATTTTGCATGAATATTACTTAGAGGTCGGGTCAACATATAGGCTACATATTATCACGCTATCACCTACGGGGGAGGAGCTGTGAATCTTTATTTTTCTTACGCATTCTGTGACAGCGTGTAATCTAACGACGCATATTTAAATGTTGTTTTTGAGTAAGCCATGCTATTATCTAGCTTTACACTATAAAAACTACGCCATTTAAGTAACTTGGGCAGAGAAATATAGTTTATTGAATGTTAGTAGTATAAAGACAATTTTAAAACAACGCCATCTATGAGATTTCATAAAAATCAAATCAAGTTACATGTTAACATTTTTTGGAAATTAATCATCTAAATTTGATCATGTTGGCGAGGTAAGTAGTTAGTTATTCTTAAAATTCATAGATGGTGATGTGCATTTTCTTCATAAAAGTTGTATCGTATAGTTCGTTTTGACAAATTCAAGTTCCAACAAAACCCTCAAAATCTTGAGCAGAGTTGAGGAAGACAATTAAAAAAAAAGCGGTGTTAAGTATTACAAAAAAGTTATGTTCATTGATGATGATCATTTCATTTCATGACACCTTCGCGGAGGCTAGCGTCAGTGACAGTCCCAACGGCATGCGTCATCTGTTTGCCGTCATCTTGGTGTTTTGTGGAGTCGCGAACCCGGTAGCTTTGTGGGAGAAGTATCGCCATCATCTGTCTGAAGATTTTCTACGAGTTTTGAGGCGTGCTACTGGAGACGAAGTCGAAGTAACTGATGAACGCGTGCTGAACACCTGTCTCAGTTCACTTCAAGATGATTGTCGTCATTTCTATCGGCGGCAATCCACTGATCGAATATGGGTTACCAGCTCCCCAATCATCACCGCATCAAGACCGTGGAAATCGAGAGTAACGCTGAGACAAATTACGATCCGTGCGAAATGACCACCATACGAAATGACCATGTCGCTTTGTGCTCTTCAGAGCAAAAACAAATTTATGACATCGTCCATTTGTTACCACTGGCACACTTGCAGAGGTCAGGAGGCAAGGCAAAATTGCTATTGCTCTAGCGTCGTCGGGAATCGCTGCCACACTGCTTCCGAGTGGCAAGACAGCACATGCCATGTTTAAAATTCCCATCGATTTAGAGAGCGCTGAAACGCCTGTTTGTGGTGTGGCACGTAACAGCGTTAAGGGACACGTACTCAAGGATTGCTCTCTGATCGTATGGGATGAGTGTACGATGGCAAACAGGAAGGCAGTTGAGGCCGTGGACAGAACCGTCCACGGCCATCCGCAGGAACGAACATTTGATGGGTGGTGTCACAGTTCTGTTCAGTGGCGATTTCCGGTAAACGCTTCCTGTGGTGACGCGGGGGTCGAGGGCTGACGAGGTGAATACTTCGTTGAAACGATCTTCGTTGTCGTCACGAGTTCGTACGCTGCGCTTGACCATTAATATGAGAGCTCGGCTCGGCAGCAATGCACGTGCTCAAGAATTCTCCGATGTCCTACTAAGTCTTGGCGAAGGCACTCTACCAGAAGAGATAGGTGGACAGGTGGTGCTTCCAGAGTCTCTCGGTAGAGTGGTATCCAGCTTAGAAGAACTCATTCGCTGTGTGTACGGGGACATCAGTCGTATACCGCACCAGCAGAATTATTGGGTGTGTGAGTGGGACATTTTGAAGGGGCCCGTGGCTAAATAATAACAGCCGCACAGGTCGATCGATCAGGTTAAGCTATGCTTGCCGCGGTTGGTCTGTGGATGGGTGACCATCATTACATACCGAGATCCCTCCGTGCCTCGGAAAACACGTTAAGCCGTTGGTCCCGGCTGTCATTCGTGGATGTTTGACAGTCGTTACGGGTAGTCAGAAGCCCGAAAGTCTGACAACCAGTCTTACCAAGGGGTATCATATTACCCAGTAACTGGGTTGTGGAGGTCAGATAGGCAGTCGCTCCATGTAAAACACTGGTATTCAGCTGCATCCGGTTAGACTGGAAGCCGACCCCAACATAGTTGGGAAAAGGCTAGGCAGATGATGTGAGCGGGACATTTTGACGCCCAAAAATGATCAGGCTGCAGCAATTAACGAATGCATTCTCTCGGAAATTGAAGGGAATGAAGTGGTCTACACCTCGATAAACACTGTTGCCGAGCAAGATGACGCCACACATTATCCCGTGGGATTTCTGAACTCCCTGTCAGCAAGTGGACTTCCAGCGCATACCATCAAGCTGAAGGTCGGTGTTCCGATTATGCTTCTTCGGAACCTATCTCCTCCGAAGCTGTGTAACGGGACCCGCCTTAAAGTCATCTCGCTCCACAGACACACCATTGAGGCGAAAATTCTTACGGGTTGTGGCGTCAGCGAGGCAGTATTCCAGTTCAAGCGCGTACAGTTCCCCGTGACGATGACCATCAATAAGTCGCAGGGGCAGAGACTGAGGGCAGCGGGTGTCGACCTCAGGACGAGTTGCTTCTCACAAGGGCAACTGTACGTCGCTTGCTCCCGCGTCACCAGTCCTGACTCTCTTTATATTTTGGCTCCTGGCAGCATAACTACCAACGTAGTTTATAGGGAAGTGTTGTAAGGTATGATACCTTTGTACGTATTTTTACTCTTTTGTGTCCTGGAATGTATTCCTGCATTATTTTCTCTATTTCCTTCAGTCACATCTTATGACTGAACTCAGCAGGATTCCCATATAACTCTCTTCACTTGCTTCGCTTGCAAAAAAAACTTAATTTTAATGCTATTTTAAAAGTTGTGTACCTATAATACTATAGCGACACTGGCATCTTAGGTATTTTTGGTGCTGTAGAGCCTTCACGCAGACGACGTCGCGGGCAGCAGCTATCTACTATAATATTATATAGAGGAAAGATTTGTTTGTTTGAAATGAATAGGCTCCGAAATTACTGGACCGATTTCTCAAATCGGTTCTTTAGAACTCCTCAACAATTAACGTCCCTGCATCGGGAAAAGCAATATTTTGTAAAAAGTAATGAGCAGTTGACATTAGGCTACTGTAACTTAGATTTACAGACTGTCCCACTAAAAAGTTTTAAAAAATCTACAAAGTGAAAACAATACTTAACTTTAATTTCGGAAGTCGGTGTCGTTAGTTCCGCATTTTCGTTTTTTGACACCGACTTCCGAAATTATGTTATTTTTCAGTTTATAGCTTATTTTTTTGGAAGTTGGTTGTTTTTTTTTTTTTTTTGTAAAAAGTTTTTTATGATCTTTGATTTGTTGGATATGTCTCCACCGCGAACAGCAGAATAACTATAAAACATGGGAAAAATTCACGAAAAAAATAATAATAAGGATAATTAATTTCCTCGTACATTTAGGCGGTATTTTATACATTTAATTTAATTTTAATTAATATTATTTCATTGTAAATTTAATGTTATTTTTATTTAAACTTATTGTGTTTTTATGATCTAGAAATGGATTGAAATGAATAATTTTTGAATTTGAATTTTGGTACGTAGTTCGCTGGGTCAGCTAGATATCTATGTTATAAATAAAAATTTGGGCAGTCTAACAACAACTGAAATCAATTCAACGAGTGTCCTCGCGAATGTTCTATAGAAGGTCAATGTTATATTGTCTGTGCGAGCAAGCGGAACGAGCAGCGGTCACTGGAGACTCGTCAACGTCATCATCAATATAAACTAAGTAGCAAAAATACTTTTATTGAAGCTAACTCAAAAACTACCCAAGCAAAGTTAATGACAACGAGTAATGAATGATGAATAGGCCCCGTACTCAAAAAAAAATACTGTAGCGTTCTGAATGTATTTCATGCCCTCAGGGAGTAGTTTAATTTATTGTAGGAAAGCATGTCTGAATCAGGCACGGTCGCAGCCCAAGATTTGGGGGGGGAGGCACCATGGGCACAAAAAATAGAGAGTACTCTCTATACTTATTTTGTGAATATTTTAAGGGAATTATATCTCCTCGTTGGTCTAGTGGTCGCAAGCGTTACTGCTGAGCAAGAGGTCCTAGCTGGGTTCGATTCCTAGGTAGTGTTATTGGGTTTTTCCATCTGAAATTTCTCAAAAGGCTGGAATCTGGATTTGTACCCGATTGGCGGCAGTAGGCTCGCCCCCTATGACATTAGGTGCAAACTACCTAGGTACTACAAATGAAGGTAGGTACCTACACTCCTGCCTAACCCTTTGGGGATTAAAGGCGTGGTGTTAAGGTTCATGTACCTACAGACGCCAGCATATCAAGCTACTACAATCTGTCTTTCTTTAAACAGTCACGTGATTCGGTACTCTTGAAAACAATATTGTCAATATTGAAATGAAATTGACATTGCTCCGCTATTATTTTGATACACGTGAAGTTGGCTTTATAGAGGTGTGAGGAACAGGGTGTAAAATTCACTCATGCTCTATAGAAAAGGAAGGATGAAGGATCTTCCGCCCAGACGTTGTTGTGTCTGGCGGGCAATTGCCCAATGATTTATGTCGGGCCGTTGTATGTATGCTAGATGCGCGGTAAACTCTGCTTGCGAGATGCAGGATTTTGTGACGTCAGTATGACGCGTTGTTCGTATGTGGCGTTGTAGATATCGCTAAAGCAATTTTACGGACCGCAATAGTGTTGTTCAACTCATTACAATAAACCTACGATAGGGCTTTAAAATTCTTTATTCTATAAATAACAAGGCTAATAAATAAATCTTAATATATATAAATTACGTGTCACGTTGTTTGTCCGCAATGGACACCTAAACTACTGAACCGATTTTAATAAAATTTTGCACACTGTGTGCAGTTTCATCCAACTTGAAAGATAGGATAGTTTATATCTCAATTTATAGTGGCAATATTATTTTATTGCGAATATTGCCAGGACAAGGTTCGTATGAAAGAAAATTTCGGAAATCTATATACATATAATAAAATCGTAGGAAAGTCAAAACTGTACATTGAATATTTTTTAAAAATAATACTTGGGGCGTGATCTACAATCGATACCGAAGCCAAAAATATAGTTTTTAGAATTTTTGTCTGTTTGTCTGTTTGTCTGTTTGTCTGTTTGTCTGTCCGGGATAAACTCAAAAAGTACTGCATGGATTTACTTCAAATTTTGCATGAATATTACTAAGAGGTCGGGTCAACATATAGGCTACATATTATCACGCTATCACCTACGGGGGAGGAGCTGTGAATCTTTATTTTTCTTACGCATTCTGTGACAGCGTGTAATCTAACGACGCATATCTAAATGTTGTTTTTGAGTAAGCCATGCTATTATCTGACGTTACACTATAAAAATTACGCCATTTAAGTAACTTGGGCAGAGAAATATAGTTTAATGAATGTTAGTAGTATAAAGACAATTTTAAAACAGCGCCATCTATGAGATTTCATAAAAATCAAATCAAGTTACCTACATGTTAACATTTTTTTGGAAATTAATAATTTAAATTTGATCATGTTGGCGAGGTAAGTAGTTAGTTATTCTTAAAATTCATAGATGGTGATGTGCATTTTCTTCATAAAAGTTGTATCGTATAGTTCGTTTTGACAAATTCAAGTTCCAACAAAACCCTCAAAATCTTGAGCAGAGTTGAGGAAGACAATTTAAAAAAAATGCGGTGTTAAGTATTACAAAAAAGTTATGTTCATTGATGATGATCATTTCATTTCATGACACCCTCGCGGAGGCGAGCGTCAGTGACAGTCCCAGCCGCATGCGTCATCTGTTTGCCGTCATCTTGGTGTTTTGTGGAGTCGCGAACCCAGTAGCTTTGTGAGAGAAGTATTCCCATCATCTGTCTGAAGATTTTCGACGAGCTTTGAGGCGCGCTACTGGAGACAAAGTCGAAGTAACTGATGAACGCGTGCTGAACACCTGTCTCAGTTCACTTCAATATGTGGTACTTTCTATCGGCGGCAATCCACTGATCGAATATGGGTTACCAGCTCCCCAATCATCACCGTATCAAGACCGTGAAAATCGGGAGTATAACGCGAAATTACCACCATACGAAATGACCATGTCGCTTTGTTCTCTTCAGAGCAAAAGCAAATTTATGACACCGTCCTTGAAAGCGTTGGGCAAAACCAGGGTAAAATGTTTTTCTTGGATGCTCCTGGTGGAACAAGAAAAACATTTGTTACCACTGGCATACTTGCAAGGTCAGGAGGCAAGGCAAAATTGCTATTGCTGTAGCGTCGTCGGGAATCGCTACCACACTGCTTCCGAGTGGCAAGACAGCACATGCCATGTTTAAAATTCCCATCGATTTAGAGAGCGCCGAAACGCCTGTTTGTGGTGTGTCACGTAACAGCGATAAGGGACACGTGCTCAAGGATTGCTCTCTGATCGTATGGGATGAGTGTACGATGGCCAATAGGAAGGCCGTTGAGGCCGTGGACAGAATCCTGCAGGACATCTGCAGGAACGAACGTTTGATGGGTGGTGTCACAGTTCTGTTCAGTGGTGATTTTCGGCAAACGCTTCCAGTGGTGACGCGGGGCTTGAGGGCTGACGAGGTGAATGCTTCGTTGAAACGATCTTCGTTGTGGTCACGAGTTCGTACGCTGCGCTTGACCATTAATATGAGAGCTCGGCTCGGCGGTAATGCACGTGCTCAAGAATTCTCCGATGTCCTTCTAAGTCTTGGCGAAGGCACTCTACCAGAAGAGACAGGTGATGCTTCCAGAGTCTCTCGGTAGAGTGGTATCCAGCTTAGAAGAACTCATTCACTGTGTATACGGGGACATCAGTCGTATACCGCACCAGCAGAATTCTTGGGTGTGTGAGCGGGCCGTTTTGATGCCCAAAAATGATCAGGCTGCAGCAATTAACGAATGCATTCTCTCGGAAATTGAGGGGAATAAAGTGGTCTACACCTCGATAAACACTGTTGTCGAGCAAGATGACGCCACACATTATCCCGTGGAATTTCTGAGCTCCCTGTCAGCAAGTGCATACCATCAAGCTGAAGGTCGGTGTTCCGATTATGCTTCTTCGGAACCTATCTCCTCCGAAGTTGTGTTAACCGCCTTACGGCCCATTCACGACTTCGGTCTAAGCGGCGCGCGGCGCGGCAGGCGGCGCGGCGTGCGTTTTACACGCCACGTACCCTCAGTAGCGGCTAGCGGCAGCGGTCGAGGTGGACGTATTTAGGTAGTTAGAACGTGCTCAAAATTATGGCGTTATCAAAATTATCTCTTTTGTGTTTAGAAAGCAGTATATTTTTAAAACAAGTATGACAGAAGGAGTGCACGAACTGAATAAAGATCGATATTTAAATCGCAAATTTCGTGACCTATACGAAGATTACAGAAAATATCCGGATAAGTTTTATGAGTACACAAGAATGAGTGTGGAAACATTTGATTATATTCTATACTTATACTCTATATCCATTACCGCCACAAAATCGTCTAAAATTTTTTGTTTCTAAGTTCGCCGCCGAGTCCGTCACATCTACGCCGCTATCCGGGCCGCTGTGTTTCGTGGCGTCGCGTCGCACTCATTCGCCAGTACTTTTGATCTCGCCGCTCCCCGCACCGCGCGCCGCTGCAACGATTCGCTCCGACAAAACCGCGCGCGTTTTCGCTGTGAGCGGCGACTCGTGGCGTGCTTCAAACATTTTCATACTTTTGTTCTTACCGCTCGCCGCCCCGCGCTTAGCCGCCGCTCACCGCGGCAAGGTCGTGAATGGGCCGTTAAAGTCATCTCCCTCCACAGACACACCATTGAGGCGGAAATTCTTACGGGTTGTGGCGTCGGCGAGGCAGTATTTATACCACGCATTCCCCTAATACCTCATAACTTCCTGTTCCAGTTCAAGCGCGTACAGTTCCCCGTGAGTGTTTGCTTCGCGATGACCATCAATAAGTCGCAGGGCAGCGGGTGTCGACCTCAGGACGAGTTGCTTCTCACACGGGCAACTGTACGTCGCTTGCTCCCGCGTCACCAGTCCTGACTCTCTTTACATTTTGGCTCCTGGCAGCATAACTACCAACGTAGTTTATAGGGAAGTGTTGTAAAGTATGATACCTTTGTACGTATTTTTACTCTTTTGTGTCCTGGAATGTATTCCTGCATTATTTTCTCTATTTCCTTCAGTCACATGTTATGACTGAACTCAGCAGGACTCCCATATAACTCTCTTCACTTGCTTTGCTTGCAAAAAAAAACTTATATTTTAATGCTATTTTAAAAGTTGTGTACTTATATGCTATAGCGACACTGGCATCTTGGGTATTTTTGGTGCTGTAGAGCATGCACGCAGACGACGTCGCGGGCAGCAGCTAGTACCTAATAAGTACTACGTAGGTACAGATATAACTACGTGTACGGGGGTGATAAGTCCTTGGAGAGGAATTATTTTTAATTCTATCTGTGGTGTGACTAAATCACAGAGTTGACGACGAGTTCCCATATGATTATGGGATTTTAAAACATTTGCGTCCAAAGTTGATACAGCTTTCCTCAAGTCACTAAAAAGATACCTACTAATATACTACGAGTGGTCAAAAAAAAAACTAACCAAACCAATTCGGTGGGGTGCTAAATTTATTGAGCTCGTTTCACTCACTCTTGCAATCTAGGTTCTCTATTTTTGTGGATTTTGAGGGTGGAAATCCAAGATGGCGACAACTTCATTATACTTCACTTACTTTACTTTATTTATACTTTTTCCTTTTTTTTACTTGTTTTTTTTTTTAATTTATACTTATTTAAATATATTTTTTTGTTTTTTTTAGAGCCATTCACTCTGTTTAAAACCATTACCAAATCCACACTTTCTCTCTCTCTCTGTCTTTTTCTATTCTGTACCAGTGTGTGTGTGTGTGCGCGTGAGTGTCGCCTAAAGATCTTCGTTCCTGAGGGACGTCCCCCGACCGCACACGTCTTTTTTTAACCAACTTCAAAAAAGGAGGTTCTGTATTCGACCTGTATGTATGTATATTTGTATGTCCGCGATTTTCTCAAAAACTAATGAACAAATTTTGATGTTTCTTTCACAAAAATGATCTACGTACTTTCAGGAAGGTTTAGTATGATACACTTGGAAATTATTCTTATGTACGAAGTTATATGCATAAATGTACTGCATCTCCAGCAATTCTTTTTCACTTAGTTTATATTGAGGATGTTTTATCTTATATTTACATAGCAAGTAGTGTTGATTGAATTTGTGTGGGGTAGGAACAACTAAAAAGTGCAATACGAGTATATTAAAAACTTTTTCCAAAAAAAAAACCGACTTAAAAAAAAACACTAAAATCATCATCATCTGCCTAGCCTTTTCCCAAGTATGTTGGGGTCGGGTTCCAGTCTAACCGGATGCAGCTGAATACCAATGTTATACATGGATCGACTGCCTATCTGACCTCCACAACTCAGTTACTGGGTAATACGATAGGGTCAGGTGGCCAATAGTGAACCACGAAAAAGTTAAACTGCTCTCATGCAGTCTCAATATTCAAAATTAACGTTTATTTTTTTCTATACTAACTAACATAATATTATAAAGAGGCAAGATTTGTATGTAAGTATGTTTGTAACGAATTGGCTCAAAAAGTACTGGACCGATTTTAAAAATTCTTTCATCATTTGAATGCTACATTATCACACTGATTAATATAGGCTTTATTAATTGCAAGAAAAAAATAAAATATTTAAAAAATAAATGCCCACCCGTGCGCAGCCGGGACGGGACGCTAGTCATTTATACGATTCAGTGTCTATCAGACTCGAAGTTTCTTTATAAATTTAAGCTTAAAAACTGACAAATTTGACATTATAGAGAGATTAAAAAAATGGGAAATGGTTCACTGTGTACACTATTGGGTACACCACTGATCCAAGATGAAGTTCACAGTGAACCACTGTTGGACACTGTGAATCATGACATAATAAAACGAAGTTGACTTATCTTTCAACTGCCCACTGTGCTAAATCAGTCATCAATCGAAAGCTTATCAATTAATTAAAGCACAAGTTATTCCATATTTCCAAAACGATTTATTGAAGGTAACTCATTTGTTGAGCTGTTATTTAAATATTCGAGATGTTATTATGATCAGTTGAAAAACATATTTAATTTAATGGCGGTTGATTAATTATTGCGACAGTAAAACATGGACAGTAATAAAAAATCAACTAGTCGGTTATTTTATCATACAATGTCAATTCTAAAAATAATTGAGCAGTCCAATAACTGAATGAGCGGTAAAACACGATGGAATGAGCGGTTCGATAAATAGTTCGGCAGATCATAGCGAGCGGTGACACCCTTTTATTTTTTTTTTTTTTTGAGGATGGTAAATCATCAAATGACCCCTCCCGCTCTGGGTGGAGCAGAAGGGAGTGTCAGACTTAGGGATGTAAAGCAGTAAAATTACCACGGTAAAAAACGTTTTTTACCGTAAATTTCGGTAAATTACGGTAAGAAACGGTAAAAACGTAAAAATCGTAGTTTACGTTCTACAAACATAAATACGATAATTGGAAAATTACTTGTATTTAGTATTGAACTAACTACAGTTCTCAGAATCAACAGTCTATACTTATAATAAATCTGTAGAGAGGTCAATTCTGTACATGAAATATATTTCCAAAATAACTATCAGCGGGTGATTAGTGATCGTTACTGACGCCAAAAATGCAATCAGTAAAATTTTTGTCAGTCTGTCTGTATGTTCGTTATAGAAACAAAAACCACTCGACGGATTTCAACGAAACTTGGTACAATTGTTCTTCATACTCCTGGGCAGGTTATAGTATACTTTTCATCACGCTACGATCAATAGGAGCAGAGCAGTGAAGGGAAATGTTGGGAAAACAGGATTTCTTTTTAGGTGAAGTAGTAATAGGTTAGTAGTAGTTAGTTAGTAGTAGGTAAGTTTTGGTTAATTTATGTTCAGTTTTTTTTTAATATTAAGTAGGTAAAAGCGTAGGTACTTTTATTAATTATAGGTATAGGTATTATTAATTATAGTAGTTATAGGTATTTAGTTTTAAGTGAAGTAGGTTTTATTATATATTATTTTATATATTAGACGTAGTTATATATTTTTAGTTATTCTATTGAGGCACTAACTCTATGAGAGTTAGTGCCTCAATTTCCGGAAGTCATTATTCCACGCGGACGAAGTCGCTGGCAAAAGCTAGTTTGAAAATAAAAATGCACCCGTGCGAAGCTGGGGCGGGCCGCTAGTATGATATAATTAGTTGTTTGATTATTTGAAACGTATTAAATTCATTTGGGCGTAAGAAACGATTGAAATCATAAAATTAATTATTGCCTACACTAAAAAAAAAAAAGACTGCGTATATCTTTAAGTTCTCCAATGAATTCGAACTACGAGTTTGTCTAACAATATTGTTTGCGTTAGGTTCTTTTTTACCCGACTACGGCGAAGCAAAAAAGAGGCTTATGAATTATGATTTTGACCGGTATGTATGTATGTACTAGCAGGGTTCACCCTTGTTTGGTATAACAACGTTTTGTCGAAAATCGCTCCGGCTAATTTTAGTTACAATAAAGTCATTTCCTATAATTATTCATTTGACCGAATAATTAATTGGTAGATTTTTATTTAGCATATTTATTTCTTTGAAATAATGTCATTTGACCGAATTTTCAAATGCGTAGGATACACGTATGCTATGATATGAAATGACGTAGGATGCACCTAGTTGTACGTCGACGGAGCCCCGCTCTGCGGGGCTCCTATTTCTGTGTAAAAGGTTTAAAGTAACCTAACCAAACCTAACCTCGGGGTTCCCTTCACTCGCTTTTGCCCCCTCAAGCCCTCCGCTGGTCCGGCGCGTCCATCGAATACATTTTTAGCCGTTTCGTTTCGATAAGACCTAAGTTTAGCCGGCTGATCTTAAGTTTATGTTCACACCCACCTTTATCAGTAACATATACATCAAATGAACATTATACCTTTTGATCAATAGCGCAAATGTTGTTATCGCAAATAAATATTCGATGAAATGAAAATTATGTTAATCGATATTATACAAATTGATTATTTTCTTAAACGTTGTTCGAATTAGTAACATTACATCAAAAGTTGTTATACCAAACAAGGGTGAACCGTACTAGCAGCGCCCCGCGCTTTCACCCGCGTTAGTTTCGATCCCGTGGGAATATTGGGATTAAAAGTATCCTATGTGTTATTCCTGATTATAAACTATTTGTGTGCCAAATTTAATCCAAATCTGTTCAGCCGTTTATGCGTGATCGAGTAACAAACATCCAAACATCTTCACAAACTTTCACATTTATAATATTAGTAGGATTACTTAATACTTTAAGTTAAGATTATTACTTAGTAGGTACGTACAGACGCCAGCACATCAAGCTACCCGAAACTGTCAAATTTTTCCAATCAACTTTGAACCTTATGCTGTAGTGATAAAGTAGAAAATCTATTACTTAAAGAAATTTGACAGATTGTACTAGCTTGATATGCAGCCTATCGATTCTGTAAAAATCTCACCGTGATAACACAGGTGAAGTGAGCGTGAAGTGAACTATCAATTCAATGGAGGCAATCCCTGAGTAGGTATCCACGAAGAAGGGGTTTTTGGAAATTGAACCTTTAAGGGTGAAAAGGGGGATTTTGTTTGTATGAAAATTAAACAGACTGTGACAGAAGGACAGACAGAATGAGTCGCACCATAAGGTTTATTCCTTTTACCATTTTGGTACGGAACCCTAACAATGGCGGCTTGTAGACAAATAAGCAATGCTGCCACAGACCGGTATAAATCACCTAGGACGATGCCATGTAGAGGTACGCTTCCCTACTTATTTGAAGTAATTTCATAATTTTGCTAAGTTCACTTAAGTTACCTACGTTCTTTGTTACATTTGTGATACGACGGGGTCGCTCTCAATGTCAAATGACAACAATAATTCAGATTACAATCGCCGAAATATTTCATTCTGTTTTAATTATCGAGCGACAGAAGCAGGTCGCGACATTGACGCCGGAGACGCCTCAGCGCCTCGACGCGTCGAGCCGACGGATGAACCGTGGTTCAACCATGCTTGACACGTCGCTCGCTGATGTAGCCATGGAAGATGTGATGTGTTCAGTGTGGAAGATTATACGAGAAAGACCTTCATAGCTATTCACAACCATTCGATAGATACACTTCTATGCCGAATCAAACAACAATCAATGCTATCGAAGAAGTCCTTTAAATTCTGTTCACATATATCCGAAACCCAAATATTATGACAGTTTAAACATAGACGACCACTATTAAAATTCGTATTTCAAGACCTGTGGTCTTCTAAGCTTGATTGAAATGATCCTGTGACAGCAGATTTTTGTAAAAACTAGTAAGTAGTTTGGTTTGAATATAGAATTTTCAAATTTAGCCCTAATACAGATTCTTCGGAGGGCTCTGTGCTAAACCTCTAGCGACAGACTGTACATTGCGTGTATTTGTGTTCTAAGCATAGGCGTATATAGGGGTGCGGGTGGTCCGTGCCCACCCCAGAATGGTCTGATGTCTACCCCAGGATGTTTGGGGACCTATTCGAAATTCTAAGCTGGATACTTAGGTACCTACCTACATAATTATTCCTCGGCACCGAAGCTCGGCACATATGGTGACATTCTCCAAAATCTTGGGCTACGACCGCGCCTGGCCCGATAGGCATGGCGGGCTGATACCAGTCGGGGGTGCGGCGAATGTTCACGTATCTCCCGGGCCCCCGACTCATGGTAGTAGAAGGAATAAAGAGGTTTTAGTCGGTAAGAGTCCGACATAACCCTCCGTTCCCCGGGCGTCGGGAGCCCCCGGGCGTCGGGAGCCGCGAGACGACTCCCGGCCACCGTAGGCGCGGGCCTGCGGGCGGAGAGTAATGGGTAACCCTCCATCCGATCAGGACCAGGCCCGTGCCGGACGGCGCGTACGTGTTCCACGCGCGCCTCAAAGAGATGTCAGCAACAAGGAAGGGGCCCGAAAGGGCCGAAGCCTGCCGGGGCAGCGGGATTGTCCGAAAGGGTTACCGCTACCACGGAACACAAAGGGCTAAGGAAGGAACACGGGTGGGTTTTAGTCAGTAAGAGTCTGACACTCCCTTCTGCTCCACCCAGAGCGGGAGGGGTCATTGGATGATTTCCCATCCACAAAAAAAAAAAACCCTCCGTCCTTCCCAGACGGAGGGTATTCATGAGAATTTCCCCATAAAAAAAAAGGTTAGTGCCAGGCCCCCTCCGGAAAAAAGCCCTAGATACGCCAATGGTTCTAAGAATTAGGAGGACCAAAGGAAGGAAGAAATGAGGTTGTAGTGTTGATGTGTTGATGAGTGGTTCCGCTTAGTTTCAACCAGCATACCGTGGTCATAATTATGTGGTGCAGTAGTTACCTAGAGATGGTTGAAGTCTCTTCCAAGAGATGTCAACATCTTTGAGTGAAATATATTATTAAACGTACCATTGTACCTTGTGGTGGCTTCGTTTCTTGTGAAGACAATTTCAATGGGCTACTCCGCCACACACGAATACCTACATGGTTGTAATTGTTATAATAATAATAATAATAATAATAATCGTTTATTTCGGAAATCAGGTTCCATTTTGTTAGTATTAACTTTACATTCTTAAAAATAATGTTAGTACGTAACAAAAGAAAAGAAAATTAAACTAAACTAAAGTAATCGGCATGAAAGGGGAGCCACTCATCTCCTGTTGCAAAGAGAGTGCATCCCCATCCACGCCTGCAGCATTGGTGATATTGACGTCAAAGAGATTATGATACAATAGAGAGGCTATGCAAAGAAATGTCATAGAAAAATTGTGATCCCATGTCTCAGTAACGCCATCTAGCATATTATAGCAAAATTAGATCGGCAATTGGGAACGACAAAAATAGTTAAATTTCAGCTATCGCTCGGTAGGTGGCCAGTGTGCGTGACGCTAAGTATTAAGTAGAAACTAACTCGTGGTAGGGTATATCGATAAAAGGTATCGATAATATTGAAAAAATTACCTACTAAGACTATTTTTATTTCGCATTTAAATAGATTAAAACAAGTGCCAAAAAATTAGGAAAGCAATAAAGTTATATGTAGTCTATGTTTACAAGTTATTTATTTATAAAATTCTTTTTACATACTTATTACTAAAAGATTATCGCTATTATAGTCTAGTGATCCAAGTGTCAGACTTCTGATCACGAGGACATGGGTTCGATTCCCACAGGATAGAAATATTTATGTGATGAATTGTGTTTGTGTTGGTCCAGGGGTATTATAATCGGCTCATATTGTGAGGAGGTTCCTGTCTCTGGAACCCTAACCACCGGTAGCTTGGACTCTGCTCCCGATACCGGTGGAATACTATTTTTTATATATCTAGTACAGGGGCGGATCTACTTAAAGGCTTTTTGGGCTGCAGCCCAGGGCCCCCAACCTGAACTGAAAACAATAGACGATATTGTCAATAATAAAAATTATCTAGAATTTAAAAAATCCGATCATAAGGTTGGCAACACTGCGATCAATCAACCCGACCCGTGTGCGGATCTATCAAACGGAACGGGGAATTCCCCGTAGCTTGTTTTCGGTCGGTGTAAGGGACTAATCACACTTACTCAGCTCTGTTCAGAGTTTGTCCATAGAAAACAACGATTTTGTATAAGATGCGTACGCATCCGTTCAGCCGCGGAAAGCTGAACGGACTCCATACAAAATCGTTGTTTTCTATGGACAAACGCTGAACAGAGCTGAATAAGTGTGATCAGTCCCTATTCCGTGTATTGGCTATTACTGGCCCTGATTCTGTTGTTCACAAACTAAATTTACAGTGCATCTTTTTCTTTCTTTTTCAATATGAAAAGGACAGAAGATTCATATTAGTTTAGTCCTGTCAAATTAGTCAGTGCCTGACGTAAATTGACGTATTTTTAGTAGCCAATTTTTTAATCTCGTCTAACTTGTCTATGGATTATCTAATTTGACAGGACTAAACTAATATTTTATCTTCTGTCCTTTTCGTAATGAAATAGAAAGAAAAAGATGCACTGAACTTAAATTTAGTTTAGTTTGTGAATATCAGAATCGGGGCCACTGGGGACTTCCCTCCGCTAATCGCCCAACGCAATTTTATTATTTTTTCTCCCTTCTGCTATCGTCGACTATTATTTAAGACTGTGCCGACCGCACAGTGGCGCCCTCATCGTTTGTTTGGTGATTTCATACAATTTAGAATGAAAATGCAGAAAATAAGCACGTTAAGTTGTGCTTCACAAGATTATACGTTAATATTATTAGAAGCGGTAGTTTTATATTGTTTAGTTTTATCATAATCCTTAAAACGGAATATAGTGGCCACTTTTATCCGTTTTAAGGATTATAATGAAATTAAACAATATAAAACTACCGTTTCTAATAATATTAACGTATAATCTTGTGAAGCACAACTTAACGTGCTTATTTTCTGTATTTTCATTCTAAATTGTATGAAATAACCAAACAAACATGTACGTTTGCCCCGCACGGCCCCGCTGAATTTGCGATTTAGGTGTGCACCAATGCAATGTACTCGCCTCTAGGAGTATATGTCCCGGTTTCTTTTTCAATGTACCTCTGTACTTTTGAAGAAATATGCATAAAAAGGGGGCCGTGCCAGCCAAACGTTTTCAGCACGGCCCCCGTGTAACTTGAAAAATATAAAGCGTATTAAAAAGGTTCATATACTCAAGGAATGTACTCTATTAACACGTTATATGTACCGTAACAGATATTGTGAATTCGTAATAACAAATAATATATAGATGTGGAAAGGGGGCCGTGCTGAAAAAAAAACATATAAGAAAATATCTAAAAAAGACAAAACAACCTTAGCCAAAAACTATTAAAATATAATTGATGTTTGGCAAGTAACATATGTACCGCATTAGTTTCTCATACAACTTGCAAAATTTAAAAAATAAACCAATTTTTGTTTATTCAGCACGGCCCTCTATAGTTGCCTATATCTTTTTAAATATGACATGTTTGTTTACAAAATTCGACTTCCTAAATTATGTATAGGAGTACATTCGTTCCCAATAAATTGCAATTCTGCTGTATTAGTACTTTAAAAGATAAATTGAATCAAAAATATCATATAATACAACCGATAGGGTGACCATGATTCCACGTACACATACATACATAATCAGCCTATAATTCCAACTGCTGGGACACAGGCCTCCTCTCTGTGAGAGGTAGCCGTAATCCACCACGCGGGCCCAGTGCGGTTTGGTAGATGTCACATGTCTTCGAATTTTTGGTTCTAGGACATGCCGGTTTCCTCACGATGTTTTCCTATGATTCGTGATTCCACGTGAGAATGGATAAAAAACTTCTGCATAATTTGAGTAAATCTTTAGTAAAATCAAAAATATCGTAATCTGTATTAACGATAACTATAAGGGCATTTTCGTCAAAATAGCTACCAACCCTCTTATGGGATGTCCCATACATACAAGTTGCAAATAACTAACATTTTTATGACATGGAAGTATCGATTAATTATTGAATAGATGCAAAAGACTAAAGTTTTCTTTTTTTACTTAAATTGTTAACAGAAACTTAAAACAAATAACAAAATTAAATCCAGAATTGTGGCATCTTACGTCTTGCAGTACTGTCCTCTTTTAGATGTGACCTATGTTAAACTATTTCTTCGCTATTTGCTTCTTATTACATACTCCACATATTTTAGTTTTTGTTATCAATTTGTAGCTTTCAATCATGTTAAACTCTATAATATTATAATACAAGTATTTAATAACATTTTAAAATTTATATTCTGTCCCCTTGGTATGTGTTAAGTGGACATGTCCTTGCACCGTGACCGTAAATTGAATCCATTTTAGTACTGATTTTTTCCTACTACTCGCCGATTTTTTATTTAAATAACAACACCAAATCAAATATGTTAACACCAGCAGCCTTTTTGAAGTGTCAGTTTTGATCTGTCTTCAGTGGACACTCGAGTTCGACCGGTAACGGCCTTTTTCCGGACTTTTTTATTATCTGGTAACGGTCATGACCAAAACGTATCTAAGTTACTATTTATTTACATATATTATTTGAAATAAGCGCCTTATAATAAAAAAAAAATACATACATAGCAAAATTTGTAAGATTTATCATTCGACTAAACCAAGAATTAGCTAAAATATCCAAAACAATTTCAGTAAGCTATTTTCAAAGATAGGTAGCAGTTTAAACGAAAATGCCCATAATAGTAGTAAGTAATAGGTCGCAAATCAACAAGTTTCGCTCAAAAGGCTTAAAAAAATCACAGATATATTTCCAATAAATCACACGGATTGAACCGTACATTACAATAAAATTACAGATTCATTACATTTCACAGATTAGTTACGTTTACCTATAGAATAATCACAGAAAACTATAACTATGTGTCACTAACACTACAGAGCTTAAAAGGCTTTGAAAAATCACAGATACGTTTCCAACAATTCACATCGATTGAAGTACCTATATTACAATAATATTACTTACATTAATCACATTAATATTATTTGGAATAATCACAGGCAACTAATTCAACCTACGTAATCACAGTAGTGTTTCAAGCAACTGTAATAATTAGAATATTGTTATTATTTTTACATAATTATAAAACATCAAAGATCACTCGCGAATCATATTTAGATTAACATACAACCTGACGCTGACCTGCAATTGCAAAAAATAGTATGAAAATTTGTATTTCGCGGGCTACACTGAAGCAAATACCCATAAGTAACGTCATACTCATAAGTAACGTCTAATTTTATAAACGTCTAATATACCTATGGTAGGTATACGCCTATAAAGTTAGGTTTTGTGACTTAAGAATTCTAACCTTAGACTTAATCAAGAAATGATTACGCAACAAGCAATTACTTCTATTGTATACGGGTGTAAGACTTAGCACACTCTCGCTTACACTTCACTGTGCCGTGAGCGGGTGCTTCATATATTTTGATATTTTTAAATTTTATTAAATAAACCTAGTACTTAAGTAAATTGATTTTAGTACATATCAAATCCGTTTCTTAAGTACAAATAAATTATATGATTACTTTCAACTACCTGTTTATTAACATTCCATTTCCGTGCTTGAAATAGAATTCACTGCTCAACGACACGTAGAAAACACGTGAATACTGAAATTAATGGAGCAATGTTTACATTTACTGCTGTAGGTATATTGTGCGCGTAAAGATGTGACTGATCAATAAACACTCGAGCGCAACTGCGCAACATGAAGTAACCGCGACACCAGCGCCACTTCAAAAATCACGGTAGCGTCAGTGGACTAATAGCGACCGCACAGGACAAGTTTTAACTGATTTAATTCCCTTATAAGATGTCATCGCTAATATTAATTTTCAAGAAAAAAAAAAATTGTACAAAAAGAATGTTTATTTCAATGTAGTCACATAATTTAATTATTTATTATTATTTATTTATTTATATATACTTTATTGTACACCAGAAAATACATAACAAAAAAAAACACTTATTACTACAAAACATACAATGGGCGGCCTTAGAATATAATTATGTACCTAATATATGGAACCATGGTCACCCTGTCAGTTGTATTATATGGTATTTTTGATCCAATTTATCTTTTAAAGTACTAATACAGCAGAATCGCAATTTATTGGGAACGAATGTACTCCTATACATAATTTAGGAAGTCGAATTTTGTAAACAAACATGTCATATTTAAAAAGATATAGGCAACTATAGAGGGCCGTGCTGAATAAACTAAAATTGGTTTATATTTTAAATTTTGCAAGTTGTATGAGAAACCAATGCGGTACATATATTACTTGCCAAACATCAATTATATTTTAATAGTTTTTGGCTAAGGTTGTTTTGTCTTTTTTAGATATTTTCTTATATGTTTTTTTTTCAGCACGGCCCCCTTTCCACATCTATATATTATTTGTTATTACGAATTCACAATATCTGTTACGGTACATATAACGTGTTAATAGAGTACATTCCTTGAGTATATGAACCTTTTTAATACGCTTTATATTTTTCAAGTTACACGGGGGCCGTGCTGAAAACGTTTGGCTGGCACGGCCCCCTTTTTATGCATATTTCTTCAAAAGTACAGAGGTACATTGAAAAAGAAACCGGTACATATACTCCTAGGGGCGAGTACATTCCATTGGTGCACACCTAAATCGCAAATTCAGCGGGGCCGTGCGGGGCAAATGTACATAAACAAACGATGAGGGCGCCACTGTAGGGTCGGCACAGTCTTAACGAATTGACTTTGTTATTGTTAGAAATGTGTTTAATGCGTGTTTAGTTTACTAAGTGATAGATAACTTAAAAGTTATAAGGACCGGACCTTTCTTTTATTTTTCTAAAATTTAAAGTATTCAGCATAAGTAGACTTCCTGCTTTTAGTAGGCAGTAGGTCAGTACTTAAATAGAAATAAAAAACATGACTTTTTTATTTTTATTTATCTTTCAAAACTAAATGAATCGAACTCGTTAGATTTTTAATGATAATTTGTGAATTGCTACACTCATCACGAAGTAGGTAGGTATTAAAATTTAAAATTAAAAGTTCTATCAAGCTCTTTATTTATTTTCAGAAAAATATCCTATTTTACAATATTATGTCTGCCAGAAAATATAAAAGTGGAGCTGAAAAATGAAAATTACAGTTTGATCGAGAAAAAGAAAGAAATAAATGCGCAAAAATTGATACTTTAAAAAAAAAATACATCACCACAGAAAACAGTTTTTGACAAAATGGCAATTGGTTGAGTAATTAGGTAGGGCCCTTAAGCAGTATTAGCCCAGGGCCCTACAAATTCAAGATCCGCCGCTGATCTAGTAGTAGTCTATGTAGTCTATTTATTCTTAGTTCTGATGCGAATTGAGTTCATAACTTTTGGAGTTAAAACTGATCACGAATATTTATGGCAACTGTACTAGTAATAAATGTTTGGTATAATTTACAATCACGTACTTTTGCCACACAGTTCTGACGCGAACTCCGTTCATTATTATTGAATTTCTGATTTTCATCATCTACTTTTGCTGTTGACTGTTCCTTATTTTTGGCTGTGAGAATTTTAAAGCTATTCTGCAAAAAAAAAATCTCTAAATTTAAAAATAATTTTGACACAACGCGACTCCACGTGGTAAGTAGGTACCTTGGTAGGTACTTATTTGCCCTACCTCGTGTTTTTTTTTTTTCGAGCCGAAGGCGCGCAGTTGGGCAGCCTCGACGTCTAGCAACAATCGCTGTTGATTTGCTGACATTTATTGAAGAATTCCGTTGTCTGTCGCCGAAACTCATCATCAGAAGGCCAATTCTCGTAATTTAAAGCGTTCAAAATCTAGTCGCAGTCTCATCTCGGCGACAAACAAATGTCAAAAACTTGTCAAAATGTAGGAAAATTAGAGATATTTTTGACAGATTGAGACTGAGATCAGACTGTGAATGTTCTTAAAATTAGGAAAATTTCCCCTCTGATCTTTAAATGGGGCCATTATTTTCGAAATAAACCTCTTTCAAACAAAAAAAGAATTTTGTAAAGCTGTCTACGTGACGGAGATAGGCCCAAACACAAATAATAAAAAAAAAATCCGAATTGAGAACCTTTGTTTTACATCATTCTGTTTATTTTAACTTTGCGGTTTGTGATAATCTTGATGGATCGAGTATTACGTATTTATACAACTATACTTGGTTCTGTCAAACTGATGACTAGGCAGCATGGTCCCTGACCTTAGCCTGTTCCACAAGGAACAAAAGAAAAAAAATTGGTTCTGTCTGAAGCTGTCACAACCGATGACTTATCTTGGATTTACATACTAATGAATCTATCTAACTAATGAATTTAACTGGATCTACCCTATCTTGGAAAAAAATACACTGATGAATAAACTGAATTTTCCAAAAAAAAATACAAATTATCTGATGACTAGGCAGCATGGTCCCTGACCTTAGCCTCTTCCACAAGGAACAAATAGAAAAAAAAAAAAAAAAATGAAGCTGTCACTGTCAAACTGTCAAAGTGAGTGCTATCTTTTGGTCAAAAAACACAATTTTTCAAGAATTGTTTTAGTTAGAGCTTGTTTTCTAGTTACGCAAAAAAATGCGTTTGTTAACATTTAGTTTTTTGAGAACCTGTAAATATAAGAAGTTATGCATTGGCCTTCCTCGCAGAATTAGCAGCTTCGTGGAGCCAGAAACTAGGATAGCACTCCGTGGGTCCATTTGAAAAAATAAACTCATTTCCTCGCACGAACTACATTCTTAATTTTACGAATCCATAGGTTGAATTTCGCAAATCTTAAATGTTCATCATCTTTCATCATTATCAATAAAATATCAAAATTTCTAGCCCAAGCGACATTGCATTGAAACATTGTAATAGAAGAATTAAGATAAAAAATATATTATCATGAAAATTTACTTATATTGAACTTAGAAATACACACTATCCACTTTGAGAAACCCAGCAGTCAGCAGGTACTTGTATCACTGATTAATCTAATGCAATCAAATAAATGGTCTCACACAGACGACCCAAGTCTGGTTGAGATCAGTCCATCGTGGAAGGAGAATGACAACCCCAAGCTGCGCAGCGCCGTGGTGCGTGACATGCAGGTGTACCCGGACTTCATCACGGAGCATGAGGAAAACGCCCTGCTGATGGAGCTGGAGCCAGTACTACGGCGCATGAGATACGAGTTTGATCACTGGGATAATGTTAGTGTGGTGGAAGAGCTATTTCCAATTCTTTTTCTATGGTAATAAGAATTACCATAGAAAAAGAATTGGAAATAGCTCTTCCACAAGTCGTGATACTTACCCCTTTATTTATAAATGTTCCTTAGAGTTAAGAGCTGATTAAACATCAAAAATGTATGGTCGAACAGATGCTAATCTTTACTCAACTTTAAGCAACGTTTATAAATATACCCTTTAATCTCCTTTGTGTCTGCATATTCCTGAATAGCCTGTCACTTTTGCAGGCAATCCAAGGGTTCCGCGAGACAGAGCGCAGCCAGTGGTCGGAGCAGAACTCGCTGGTCCTGAGCCGCGTGCGCGCCCGCGCGCTCAGCGCCGGCGCGCTGCCGGGCGACGCGCTGCTGCCGCACGTGCACGTGCTGGACCTCGCCGCCGCCGGCCACATCAAGCCGCACGTCGACGCCGTGCGCGTAAGTCACGTCATCGTCACCATCGCTGTTGCAGGCGATACGATCCGCGTGACATTTGGCCGCTCAGCAGATACGTGTTATTAAGAGTAAACTAGTCGCGAGCTCGAACTCGCTGGTGGTCATGGCCAAAAGCACGCTGTCTCGCCTGGCTTCGTGTTAGATAGCGCTAGTATCAGTGATGAGCAGTTAAACACTAGTCTACACGAACAACGTCTAGTTCTCAAGCACAGAATCACCATTGCAAACTGATAAGTGCGTAAAAAAATTCGAAGTGTTTCGGAAAATCGAGTTTTATGAAAAAAACACTACTTATATCAATTGCAAATAAACTTTATTGAACTCTTCGATAACTAAACTTTATCGGTCCAGACTTGGTTTTGAAAATTCTACAGTTCTTTTATTACTTATTTACACCCAAAGTTACGTTAAAAATAGCAAGAAAAACGAATCTTTGTTGGCTCATAACTTTTTAATGGCTTTTTATTTTATTATTTTGTTTCCGTACAGACACAATTAATAATAAGTCAAAACGATATCATGTTTAACTTTGGATGCACAATGTCAAACAGTGGAGTAATATTTTGCCGAAATTTGTATAGAAAAAATATCGACAAGTGGCAACTTAATACTTCCATGTATACAAAAGTACTCTGTGTTTAAGCTGCCGCTGACACGCGTCGCGAGTTTTTGAAAGGAAATACATTTATTTAATATATACTAAAAGGCAATTAAAGGCACAGATTCTTTTAAATAAAAAGAGCACTTAATTTGTTGTAAAAAATTAGCAGGAATGTACGCTTTTCTAAATTTTTCCTCGACTGCCACTGACAAGCTGCATAGTGCATTTTGAAACTTTTGGAATTGTTTTGGATAATAAGCTGTATGACCTATTCAAAATCACAGTGGAATACTTCGGATGAATTGTAAATGTTTGGGGTGGCCTGGTATAAAAATCATTTTTTGTTACCTACTTAAAATGTCATCATGCAGTGCCACTAACTCTAATAACTTATGGAATTCATGACAATAGAGGTGGCAATGAAAGTGAACAAAGTGTCGCTTGGCGCAGTTCTGCGGTGACGTGATCGCGGGGCTGTGCCTGGTGTCGAGCGCGGTCATGCAGCTGGCGCACGTGGCGCACGCGCACATGCAGGTGCAGGCGCTGCTGGCGCGTCGCGCGCTCTACGTCATGAGGTAACATGCACTACATCTCATAAATAATATTAAGTACTATTTAGGTTAAGCTACGGTTCCTGCGGTTGGTTTGTGAATGGATCCATTACATATCCGAGCCGAGAACCCTCCGTGCCTCGGAAAGCATGTTAAGCCGTTGGTCCCGGCTTGCATTCATAGATTTTTGACAGTCGTTATAAGTAGTCGGAAGCCCGAAAGGCTGACAACCAGTGTTGCCAAGGGGTATCTTGTTACTCAGCAACTTTGTTGTGGAGGTCTGATAGGCAGTTGCTCTATTTAAAACAATGGTATTCTGCTGCATCCGGTTAGACATGAAGCCAACCCCAACATAGTTGGGAAGAAATAGATTGAGTACTATGATTGATTTAACTAAAAAAGCATTATGTTGGATACAGAAGAGAAAGTGTTGATTTGTACACAAACTCGACTTTCAGTGTCTGCAAAACTAATGATTTTGTCATTTTTGTCCTGATAAAAGCTCAGAGCAAAGTTACGAGAATCTGGGTTGCAAGATAAAATTTGCTCGCATTGATCGGGTTAACTCGTAAGGAGTCTTTCACACTGACGTATAGTCACGAGACTTGCTTTATTGACGCCGGCAGTCGCGTCCCGCATGCCGCTCAGGCTGAGGCTACATTAGGCTGCGACGCGACCTGCGACACATGAGCGATTAAAACAAGTAAATGAATGCTCACGTATATGGCTACACCGTACATCAAATATTACTAGCGATCTTTGATTTCTTTGAACATTACTGTAATCACGGCTTCGGCTACATCAACATATCAGCCATCATCGCCGAATATACGCCGGAATTTCGCTTATAATGTAGCCATACCATGTTTTTCTCATTTCGCTCTTCCAGTCACATCGCAAATCGCTGCCTACTGTAGCCTCAGCCTCAGTGTGATCCGACCACTAAGTAAAGGTTGCACGTTCCAGAGGCGTGGCGCGCTACGAGTTCACGCACGCGGTGCTGGGCGGCGAGCACAGCGCGTGGGGGGGGGCGCCCCTGCCGCGTCAGCGCCGCGTGGCGCTCATCTGTCGCTCGCGGGCGCGCGCGGGCGCCTGCACGCCCGACAGTACCGACTAGTGCGAGCGAACTGAGCTCCAAGTCTAATAGTCTACAAACATTGCAATGGTCTCGCCATTTTAAGTTTTTGACAGATTTGTATGGAAAATCTATCACAAATTCACAATGTACCTAGAGACCACTGAAACGTTTATAAATTAGTAGACTTGGTCCCCTGGAGTGCGGGAAGAACCAACAGAACTAGTAAAGCTACGACTGTTCTCTTAGAACGCAGTGCAGTCACATAAAGACTGCAAAAAGGCGGCCGTCAAAAAAATTGCAGTGAGTATTTGACGCGGTGCGAAATCGCTCTCGCTATTGAGTTTACATGAACGACCACGCGTTTAATTTTAACGATGCTGCTTTTTTCAGAAATCAAGACGAAAACGTCCGCGCGGCAACTGTCACGGGAGATCTCTGAAAATTAGCACTCCCGTGTACTCGCGACTCTGCTCTCAACAACAATGTATGCTACGAAATTCAAATAACACATGAATGCGCGCAACAGATGAACTCGATCAGGGTTCAAATTGAATACAGGTTTCTCCATGTCATTCAGGCTGGCTGGACAAATCTTCAAAATAGCTCGCATTTAACTAGGTCAATAGTGCATTTTATGTGACGGCTAAACACCCTTATTTCAGAATTTGTGACGCTACAGAATCTTAGATAATCGATCGAAAACGTGTCCAGCCATCTTGAAAAACCACTTTTCGCTGGTCTCTCAATCTCGGTAACGGAAGTGATTTTGACGACTTTTTGCATATCAACGGGCGTCACATAAATTTGTGACAGGCATCGAGCTAAAAGTTTTGTGATACGAACAGCGGTTTTGTAGAAAAATGCAAAAATCTGTGTCCAGCCATCTTGAATTTACGTATAAAACTTTTGGCTGGCACTTCTGAATCTCAATAACGGGAGCGTTTTCGAATATGGTTCCTTTACTAACATTTAGTGACGCAATTTGTGACAGTAATAACGTTCGATTTATGGCGTCACATGTAAGGGTTTACGAGAAATCAGTAAAAACTTACATGTCCAAATAACCTGCGTTCAAGCTGGCTGGACACATGTATCTCCGCAGCCTGATGATCTACGGCCTTCGAAATATATTCAAATTTTTGTGACGGGGACGATAATGATTTACTGAATTTGTGACGGAGAAACTTTGAGTAGTTTCAAAGATATTGATCATTTAAATTTTCTCATACAAACACTGCAGTAGGGTTACCAATATTGTAGGTTTTATGTAGGACTAAGTATATTTTAAGGTGTTTTCTTTAATGGACGAAAATCCGTGTTTTGGTGATAGTAGTTGACAGAATTATAATCATTACAACAATCAGTAATACAACTTGTTAAGTTAGTATAATGTGAAAATTTCATGAAATAGTCATTCTTGGGGATTACTTTGGTCTTAGAGAGTTGTGTTGATGAATTTATAGATTATAATTCTGTAAATACATATTTGTTACGGCCGCGAATCATATTTTAATCAACGTACAACTTAATACTGCCAGCAAATTGCAAAAAACGTAAAAAAATTGAATTTCGCGGGCTACCCTAGCGCTTTCGCCTTAAATCGATAGATGACAAAAGTGTAGAAGTGACGAAGGGGGGGGGGGGGGTAACTTTTTGATGTTATTATTTACGTGCAGATACCTACTCTTTTTAGTAGGTAGGTATTGGTGTTTTTCATGGTAAGTACATAGGTAGGTATTGGTGCCGATTCTCTTGTCACAAATGCGTCTAAACTAGACTACAAATCACCAAAATTTAGTTTATTCCTGTCAAATGATGATTTCCCATTCTGAAATTAACTAAAGTGACACAACTTAACTAAATTTTGGTTTGACAGCACTAAGATTGCACTGAGTTAATAGTTTAGAGAAAATAGTAATTTTGCTATTCGGAATTTGAGATTTTTCACCTAAAATTTAGATTCTCTAACTAAATCTGACTATTTTTAATCGCGACTTAAAAGGTGTGGAATAACATTAGTTGGCATGAGCTAAAATTCACACCAACATCTGGACTTCGGATGCAAAAAACAGTACTGTTTTTTGATTTTCTTTTTTTTTGCTTATATCTCGAAAACGGTGTGTCCTATCGCAAAAATAATGAAAATTTCGACCCCCTTTTAGAAACCCGCATACCCTTAAACTCAACACGTTGGTAATAATGTTTCATATTTTCCATACAAAAGTGAAAAATTCCATAAAAAGGAGGTCGAGGTTGCCCCACTATGCCCCTTCGACTCAAAAAAAACACGGTGAGGGGCCCGTTGCTAAATAATAACAGCCGCACAGGTCGATCGATCAGGTTAAGCTACGCTTACCGCGGTTGGTCTGTGGATGGGTGACCAACTTTACATACCGAGACCCCTCCGTGCCTCGGAAAGCATCCTGGCTGTCATTCGTGTATCTTTGACAGCCGTTACGGGTAGTCAGAAGCCCGAAAGTCTGACAACCAGTCTTACCAAGGGGTATCGTATTACCCAGTAACTGGGTTGTGGAGGTCAGATAGGCAGTCGCTCCATGTAAAACACTGGTATTCAGCTGCATCCGGTTAGACTGGAAGCCGACCTCAACATAGTTGGGAAAAGGCTAGGCAGATGATGATGAGGGCAAATGAGTATCTACTTTTTGGCTGAATGCACAAACCGTGCGAAGCCAAACAAACAAAAAAAAAAACCTACTTACCACGTGGAGTCGCGATTGTCAATTTCGATTTGGTTGTGTCAAAGATATTTTTAAATTTAGAATTTTAATGCAGAATAGCTCTAAGATTCTCATAGCCAAAAGTAAGTAATTTTAGTCATAGTTTAGTTCGGTGTACAAGAGAATTGACACCATTGTGTCAGGATAACTAATGCTCGAAGGTATTTAAATGAAAAAGTATATATCGGCATAATTATATAAAATAAGTATCGGCATCACTTTAAAAAAAAACCAGATGGAATCGACACTTTCTATCTCAATACCATTGAGACTTTATTTATGTAAAAAATATGGTCACCTCACAATATTAATGGATGTTTGTATGGGAAAATTTAAATGATCAATATCTTTGAAACTACTCAAAGTTTCTCCGTCACAAATTCAGTAAATCATTATCGTCCCCGTCACAAAAATTTTAATATATTTCGAAGGCCGTAGATCATCAGGCTGCGGAGATACATGTGTCCAGCCAGCTTGAATGCAGGTTATTTGGACAGGTAAGTTTTTACTGATTTCTCGTAAACCCTTACATGTGACGCCATAAATCGAACGTTATTACTGTCACAAATTACGTCACTAAATGTTAGTAAAGGAACCATATTCGAAAACGCTCCCGTTATTGAGATTCAGAAGTGCCAGCCAAAAGTTTTATACGTAAATTCAAGATGGCTGGACACAGATTTTTGCATTTTTCTACAAAACCGCTGTTCGTATCACAAAACTTTTAGCTCGATGCCTGTCACAAATTTATGTGACGCCCGTTGATATGCAAAAAGTCGTCAAAATCACTTCCGTTACCGAGATTGAGAGACCAGCGAAAAGTGGTTTTTCAAGATGGCTGGACACGTTTTCGATCGATTATCTAAGATTCTGTAGCGTCACAAATTCTGAAATAAGGGTGTTTAGCCGTCACATAAAATGCACTATTGACCTAGTTAAATGCGAGCTATTTTGAAGATTTGTCCAGCCAGCCTGAATGACATGTTTCTCCAGCATTAAAGAAGTTAAGCATTTTAGTTTCAACCCTCGACTGGCTGCAAACAAAGACTACTCAAGTTCTGCGGGATGTGTTAGTACATAACTACTACTATAAAACAATAAATGTGTATTTAAGATGCGGAAGTAATTAGATATTGGTTACCTGCAACCCTTACCTAAAATATTGTGATATTGTTAGTTGACATTAAAGTATTTTTCCACAATTATTTTAGCATTGTAAACTTGTTATAATAAAGTATTATTGTTGAACCCTTTCTAAGATTTTGATTTTTAAGAGCCATTTCACGTTTTTGCGCGAATTTATAAGATTTTAGTCGCCTAATTTACCGTCTTAGGTAATACTTTGACATTGTTGAATACATTTAAAAAAAATACCAATCTTTCGTATTGATACTTCATGTAACACATTTACAAAAACTTATTTGTTTACTTTGTGGTGATCAATCTCCCAAAACTAGTTTACTGAAAAATCATCGCAGAGTCAATTTCAGATTCCTATATCTATCATTAATATTTATAAATTTGACAAAAAAAAATACATAAAGCATCAGACATACAGTTTTGTCGACACATAATGTAATAGAATATCGATTACTAGTAACATTAATTAGTAAAAAAATAAAGTCTTAGGGCAATTTTTACGTTTTATATCGCTATTTTATTGCGAATTTTTGGTTGGCATAAAGCGTAATTACATTTTAAAAATTATGTCAAAATAACTATGATCTTTAAGGAAACGAATTCTAAAGTTTTTTTTAAAATCCCTTCATTTAATTAGCCATAATATCGTTATTGACATCACTCTAATTAGAATAAATTACGTTGCATAAGCGGGCACCGACTAGTACGGCGCGAGCGCCCATCGACGAAGGACCTGTGCCATTTTTTCCCGCGTCCCGATTATCGAGCGCACGTATCGTGAACGCATCATTATACTACGAGTACAACATTTTGATCCTCTTCGTATTTTTTTTTTCTGGTAAGTGTTTTGTTTATTACTATCAAGTAAAGTATTACTTTAGTAGTTTGTAGAATAATTACATATTTTTGTTTTAATAGTTTTAGCAATGGGACGTAAAGGATGTGTATACCATTGTGTAAAAAAAAGGAAAAATAAAAATTCTGCAGCCTTAAAGAAAGCAACAGAAGCGAGGTAGATATTTTATTTTTATTTGATATTTATATACACATTAATCGATCACATTATCGACATTAACTATAGAACCGTAATTACAACTTTAAGAATTCTAAAATAATAATTCTATTCTATTTGATTCTTTTAATAATAATCTAATTATTATTGAGTAAAAAAATATTTAATTGTAGATATCGAAACTTGACAGGTATTTTGTTTTCATTTTAGAATGAGAAATCGCGTGAATCGAGTAGAGGAGGACAGTAGTACCTTTAGAAGAGACGACGTGCTGGGTACAAGTGGAAAGTCGGATTCGATTACAGAAATTGTATGTAACAATTTTATATTTAAAACAAATTTATTTAGTAGGTATAGTACTTAAGTACTATAATAATTAGGTATTTATTTAATTTTATAGGAAAAAACATCTGTTGCATTAGATCCTGGACCTGATGAATTAATGGATCTTTCAGACTCGAACGTAAATATTTTTAGTACTTATTATAATTTCTTCAAATTTTAATTTCAATTAGATGTTTTAATATTGCTTTTGTTTTTAGAACGATTACATTGTCGATGGCAGGCGTATAATTGATTTTCAATACTTTTGGAATCAATTAATAAATATAAGCGAACACAGCGAGAAGTTCGGCTGCAAATTGAACTATTTGAAAATAGAAAAAGAGAAACAGGTGGGTCTCATATCTAAATTTGACTTGAAGTGTATGATGTGTGGATCTAGCTTTGTTCTAAAAACTTCGGAGACTGACACAACTGAACAATCGAGACTCGACCTTAATGCAGGAGCGGTATCAGGTGCAATAATTACGGGAATTGGTCTCTCAAACTTAAATGAGATGACTGCATCGATGGATTTGCCAACAATGCCATTTCGATTATACAGTCAAACGCATGATACTATTTCCGACATGTGGAAGACTGCTGCTGAAGTGACAATGTTAAATGCTGCCAAACAGGAAATTGAAGCGGCAATATCACGTGGCGATGTTAGCAATTCGGGTATAGCAATGATACCGGTCGAAGCAGATGCTTGTTGGGGCAAACGCTCTTATAAAAATAATTATTCTGCACTCTCTGGTGTTGCGGCCATAATCGGTGAACATACTGGTAAAGTGCTACACATTGGCGTACGCAATAAATACTGCGTCATTTGCGCTCGAGCTAACAAAAAAGGCAGCCCAGTAAAAGCCCACAAATGCACAAAAAACCATTCGGGGTCTTCTACCAGCATGGAGCAAACCATATTAGTTGAAGGTTTTAAAAATTCCATTAGAGAAAGAAATTTAATTTATAAAACACTAATCGCAGATGGCGATTCTAGTACTTATAAGAGTATATTAGAAAGTCGACCTTATCCGGATATACCCATACAAAAAATTGAATGTACAAACCATTTATTGAGGAATTACAATGGAAAGAACTTGTTACTTCAAAAAGATACTGCAATACCTCTAAACGAACGTAAACTTTTAAATATGGACCGACTGAAAAGGCTACGTACTGCTGTTCGTGCTGCTATTAGATATAGACAACAGGACTATGGTTCAGATTCAAATAAAATAGAAAAACTTCAAAAAGACATTATCAATAGCCCACGACACATCTTTGGGCACCATTTAGAATGTGACAGTTATTACTGTACAGATGAGAGAAAAAAAGAGCCCAATCTAGTCCCACTGATACCAACACTACTTTTAAAACTAAAAAAGAACGCATCTCAACTTGCCTACAATTCCCGGAGTCTTTTACATTGCTACACCAATAATCGCGCAGAGCAATTCAATAGCATCGTGGCTAAGATGGTAGGTGGAAAACGCGTCAACTTTTCGTTGAAAGACTCCTACACTACACGATGCTATGCAGCAGTGGTATCGTTTAATACCGGCAAGCCACAATACACTTTTTATAAATCAATATGTCACGCTAGTCCAGGAAAATCACTAAAATCGTTGGAATCCAGGAGATATGCAAAAAATACTCGAGAAGTAATGGCTCGTAGAGGCAGTGCTCGCAAAAAAATTAATTATAATCCAGTAGATGCTCATTACGGAAAAGAATGTGAAAGACCGGACATGGACGCCGCAGATTATGAACAAGGAAAGCATCTATTTTTAAACAATTTGAAAGAACAGGCGTCAAATCGCCATGAAATTGAGAGGGCTACTGTATTACAAGCCGAAAGCTCTTTGTGGCTTGAACTTAGAAGGTGCATACTCACCGCATCCTCCTTTGGGAAAGTTTGCAAAAGGCGAGCGAACCAAAACTCTGCTCCCCTGGTGAAATCAATTCTATATTCATATAACTTGGACCATATCACCTCAATAAAACATGGTAGAGACAACGAACCAACGGCTTTAGCCCAACTCAGTGAGCAAGAAAACGCAAATATAGAAAAATGTGGTCTTTTTATAGACGAGGAATATTGTTATTTAGGTGCAACACCGGATGGATTGTGCAGTGAAGGATTAGTGGAAGTGAAATGTCCTAGCTCACTTTTCGGAATCGATCCTGATACCGCTGTACAAGAAAAAAAACTTAAATGTTTCAAGTTGAACTGTCAATCTCAAATTGAAATGAACCAAAATCATGACTGGTACTACCAGGTACAGGGCCAGTTGCACATTGCGAAAAAAAACGTATGTTTATTTGCTATATGGACTGGTCCTGATTTTCCATTGAAAGTAGTACGGGTAGTAAAAGATGACGTTTTTTGGCAGGAAAAAATGCTTCCGAAATTGACTCGGTTTTACCAAGATTGCGTATTGCCAGAAATCATAGACCCTAGAAAGGCAAGATCAATGCCTTTACGACAAATATTTATATAAAGTACTGTAAATTATAGTAATTATGACTTGACACTAAAGTCTGATTTTTTTACTGTTATTTTTAGTATACACTTACGCATAACATATATTTGTTTTTTTTAACCGACTTCTAAAAAGGAGGAGGTTTTCAATTCGGATGTTTATATATATATTTTATTTATGTATGATCCGGCATAACTCCGTCGTATATAGACGGATTTGCAAAATTATTTTTTGTTCGAAAGATGTGTATTCCGAAATGGTCCCATTTAAATTTTGTAAATATTAGATGTTGAGTTTCGGAGACAGACAACGGAACTCTTCAATAAATTACTGCAAATCTACCGCAATAACTGCTATCGCATATGTATGCATTGTTTACGCAATCACACTATATAAAATCATGCCTGTACCTTCTAAAGGGGTGCGCAGGTGTGTTCAATATTTAGGATTTTTTTCCACATAGCTTATATTGATGTTGTTTTAATAGCTGTCACTGATATTTACATAGCAAGTAGTGTTATATGAATTTGTGTGGGGTAGGTACCTACAACAAAAAAGTAAAAACAAAAAAAAAACAACCGACTTCCAAAAAAACCACTAAAAAGTGAAAAATAACTTTACTCTCGGAAGTCGGTGTCAAAAACGAAAATGCGGAACCAACAACACTGACTTCGGAAATTAAAGTTACTTTTCACTTTATACTGTTTTTTTTTTTTTGAAGTCGGTGGTTTTTTTTATTAGTCTAGAAAGCTTTATTAGACTGAATAAATAAAATAACTTTTTTCATAAATCTCTAACCAAGGTACATTACGATCATAACGGCTCAAGATTGTTTAGTCCGTCTCGACACTCGCGCTACACTGTATGCATTGTGTATGTGTGGATAGCTACGCACACATACACAATACTGCTGTCATTTACCTAAACTCGAGCGTCAAACTTTTGTGAAATGGCTCTTAATTAGCTGCAGTAAAATGAAAGCTTATGTGTTACCACTTTTTAACGAAATTTAAATAGTGATGTGACAAAAGAATCGATTCATTCAACTATCATTCAGTTCAAAATTATCAATGTGAATCACCAAATTGAGTTTATAAAAAAACACTACAAAATGAAAATAACTTTAATTTCGGAAGTCGGTGTCGTTGGTTCCGCATTTTCTTAAATTCATACAAATCGGTCCAGCCGTTTCGGAGGAGTATGGTAATTAACACTGTGACACGGGAATTTTATATATTAGATTATCATAATATTGTCGTTTTATTTTCTAATATTTGTTTAACCCTTTAACCGCCATCGCCGTAATATTACGTGTTGTAAGAATGTTACCTCACACGCCACGTCGGAATATTACGTAAAAGTCCTGTCATTTAAAAAATGTACAATAAATGTTGAATTTGCTTACTAAATCTTAGTATATTTCGTGTAATTACTTTATTTTTAACAGTACTAGATACATATTTTAGCTAATTGAATGAAATAATTAATGATTCGCAGTTCGTGATACGTCTAAATATCAACCTACTTCGCCGAACCCGTGATTTCACGCAGACTAGTGTTGTACCACATATGAAACTCCTGATGCTAAATTAATAAAAAAGTTCCTGTTTTTTATCAAACTATCAACTAAACATTCATTAAAATTTCATAGTTTATTAACGACTAGCGGTCCGTTCCGGCTTCGCACGAGTGGACATAAATTTTTTTCTTGCAATTAAAAAAGCCTATATTAATCAGTCATAATGTAGCATTCAAACGGTGAAAGAATTTTTAAAATCGGTCGAGTACTTTTTGAGTCAATTCGTTACAAACATACATACAAACCTTTCCTCTTTATAATATTATATTAGTAAGTAGAGATTTAATTATTTATTCAAAACCCAATAAGCTTTAGTGAAATAATATGTAGAAATCAACAAAGAGATATAAATTATCGACTTATTCCAGAACGTCACTAGTACAGGCTATCCGCGAACGCCGTCGCCGTAATTTTACGTGCGGCTCAAGGTCAACTAAAGTCATATTTTGAATAAACGCCAGTTGCGCTAGCGCCATCGCCGTGATAACACGTGCTCTCTTTATTATTAGTTCTAAGCTAGTATCGAGAAGTTGTCGATGATGTTATACGACGATGAAGAACTATTAAATATATTGCAGCAATCAAACAATGATATTTGCAGTAGTGGCAGTTCAACGGATAGCGATAATGAATCGGTAAATCACTCTTTTGTACAGTCAAAAAGACAGCTAGATAATAATAATAAAGAAAAATTAAACAGACTTAACAAAAAATCAAGGGACTTTCAGCCCGTGTCCTTCTCCAGAATATTATTTTTTTATGAAGAATTAACAATGGAGACTAATTACCTAACGTATATTTGAAGACTGATTAACGTAGGATGTTTGAAGACTGATTTATGTGCGGTACTACTTAAAAAAGAAAACCTTTGATTAAAAATGTTTAAGTTTTATTTATTTCATTAGTTTATCGATAACTATATTTTACAACACTATGCAAAATTGTACCTAAACGTTGCTGGCGCTAGATGCACTCCACGCGAATTATGACATGGCGGTTAAAGGGCACTGGGCACTTTCACTCGTAAGAAAATTCTAATCGCTACGATTCGAGTTTTCTTACAAGCGAGAGTGGCCGACTGCCCAAAAGAAAGTAGGACACCTGCTTTTAAATTTCGCGGTGCATGATAGTTTGGGAAAACTCTAGATGTCGCCAGCAGCGACTTCCGTTTTATCTTTTTTGTTTGAAGTTGAAGTTCTTTTCCGCTAGGAGTAGAATAGAATACTCTTTATTATGTACACCATTATAAATAATAAAAAAGAGTAATAGTGTTCTGTGATATAAAAGCTTTTTTTTAAGTTTTCTGGTGGATCTGTTGACCTGTTCGGGTGAATCTAGATGAACATTATCTTATACAAGAAAACAATGTAAATAAAACAGTAAGTAATGCAAAGAAACGTAAGATATATTTTAATAGTAAGCTGACACGTTTTTTACCAATACTTACCTAACATATTTGAAGTCTTTAACATTGGCTTACATAATTAGGCATTGTTTAAAGCAATTAGCACTACTAACTATACAAGGTGTCGTTTTGCATCCTCGTTAAATTCAAGGAGGTAATTATGCTAATGATTCTCGACACGAATCAATAATAAGTAGGTTTTTTTTTATATAATTTTCGGAAATCGGAATGTGTGGGACACGCATGTTAAAACGCGGCCTGTGTGATACCGCACTGTAACTGCCCTTTTACACACACATAGAAACAAGGTCGTTTATAGTTTACACGACACCAAAATGTTGGCAACCCCACGCGCGCTCCCTCCCGCCCGCACACCTACTAGTGAGGTTGGTGTCGCCGTCGTAGTTACTGTAGTGTACGTACCCATTCCACTGTAACTGTGCTGCTGTGCGCCAGTATCTTTCAGCCCCTCCATCAATTGTCCCCAGTGAGCGCCTTTTCAGTGGCACTTGATTAGTTTACGACAAATTACGAAACCGTCTATCTAGAGAAACAGCTTCAAAGTTAATTTTCGTTAAATTGAACTTCCCTATTGTGAATTTTGACTATTAAATTGTCTTTTTTTTTTTCTAAATATTAAAGGGCCCATTCGCAATCTTTCTTTTATTTAAAATTTCAATTCCAAATCACAGGTTCTATATTCCTCTTCCGCATCCTCTTCCTCATCCTCATCCTCTTCCTCATATCCTCATCCTCATCCTCTTCCTCAAAACGTATTTCTAATAGTTCCTCATTCGCATCCTCTTCCTCTTAATCAATTCCTCATCAACCCTACAATAAAGGTAACTACACCGATCTGTTAAGCAATCTAAAGTGATATCATATGTAAGATATTATTGCCAAGCTTTAAAGTTTTAGAATTAGAGCTATTTGATAGGTGCGAGAGAGAAAGTAGAGCGTCCGAGGTCCGTGTGACAGAACAGGACACAACATAGCAGCTGCACGCTACCTGACCGTTGAATGTATCCGAGTGCGCATGCTCGCGTACAGTCGAAAATCATTTATTAGTGACAACACGTGCTAAATAATATTAATTGGGATGTCAAAAATGAGTAATTTGTGTGATAAAAAAAAATATTGACTTTGATAAAAATTCATTTAAAATTTATGCTCTTTAAAATTGGCTTTCCGTAAAAAAAAACAAGATTTTTTTCATTTGACAATTGAGTTTCAAATATATACCTAAACTCAATTTTCCTCAAAGATTACTATTTAATAATGCTATTCAAACAAGAATTATTGAATTCTAGTGGTGAGATGTCAAGTTGAAACCTTCTAGATACAGGTGAATATGTTACTAAATCTCTTTAGTGAGTATATAGATTGTATAAGAATTTAACCTGAACAGTTTGTTTACAGTTTCATCAGATACTTTTAGAACAGATATTATATGACATGACACGTGTCAGTAGTGGGTGTGAGTTGTCCTCACTCCAAGTGGTGGATGTCGGGCTTGTGGTCGTACTGGTCGTGGTCGCGGTACTCGTCCAGCTCCTCCACCTCCAAGTACTCCACCTCACCCTCCATGTCCTCTCCCTCCTGCGACTCGTTGCCTTCCACCTGTAATACACAATGAGACAATTACTCATACGTCCTTAATTAAGAGAGATACGTTAAGGCAGCCCCAAACATCAATCAATCATCAGATGTTTGGTCAATGTAAGACCTGACACAGAGTTGCAAATTATAATAAGACAAGATTTTTTTTTATTGCTAAATGGACCTACTCTTGACCTCGATCACGTCTGATGGAAAGCGATGAGGTCAATGATGGAATGAGCCTGCCCAGAAGAGGCCTTTTCACTCTTGCTTTGAAGATAGACAGAATTTGATTTTTCAAATGATTTTTTTACGTATTTTGTAATCAGCAATTCAGTATCAGGTTGTCTATTGATCAAATACGATTGCGGATGCCTTAGTACATCCCCCTTAACTAATAATATGTGAGTGATTGTCAAGTCAGTTTCAGGCTTCATGTTGATTAAAATATGATTCGTGGCCGTAACAAATATCTATTTACAGAACTCTTTTATTAATTGTTCAGATGCACTTAGAAAGGTATAAAATCGACTGGCTGATATTATACCTTTCAATTACGATATTCGTTCTCAGTGACGAGGGTTACGAACAGCTTAGGGCGTTAAGTCATTATTATTTGAAGAGGTCCCATGTACGGACGTCAGTACATCAAGCTACTACAATCTGTCAAATTTCTTTAATAGATTTTCAATTTTATTGCTAAAGCATAAGGTTCAAATTTCATTGGGAAAATTTGACAGTTTCTGGTAGCTTGATGTGCTGGCGTCTGTAGCCAAATATATACAAAAATAAAACTGAATTTGAATGAAATTGGCCAAATAACAGGAATTTGGTTAAACAGGCCCTTCGCAATATATTACTGTGACGTTAGTTTAGTAGGGAAATAAACATAGAAGTGCAACAAGACGTTGACAGGTCAGCTGTTGGTACTCACGGGCGCGCGGCGCGCGAGGGCGGCGCGGTGCACGTGCGCGTGCCGCCGCAGCGCCGCCGCCGACCCGAACCTGCGACACAACGAGCGGCTAGTGTTGCCATGCGCTGCTGGCACTCAAGTACAGCGGGCGTGTCATAAGCAAATTTAAAACATTTCACATGTGACCCAGAAAATGAATTGCGCTTTTTTCTGCCTTAGCAGAACAAGGCGCAATTCATTTTATAATTAAAATTAATTAATAGGAAATAATTATGAAAAACTACAAAAATTAAAAATCATGTCAAATATTGAAAACAACCCTCGGAGTATCCCACCTCCTAGCAGCCCGCTGCCAGCAAATCTCAACCACCTGAGCGTGAGGCTGCAGAAACAATTGATTGCAGCAGTGGCATTAGTAACTGATTGCTCTCAATTGAAAAATGCCTGAATGAAGTATGTAGGTACCATTGCTCAAGAAAGGAAACCGAAATGCGAGCAAGCAAAAGCGGAGGATCAATTCTCTATCGCACAAGGCGTAGGACATGGCGACTTGCAAATGGCAGTTTACTACCAGAAGCCCAATTCTCGTAATTTAACCGATTCATGGCCAATGACGCCCCAGGCGCGTCATAAGCAAATATCACGGGAGGTCCTTGACGCACCTGGCGCATCATATCGAACTTACTTAAAAACAGATTTTTAAAAATTGAGATAATGAGAACTACCAAGGTACGTCATCCTGTATGTAGGCCCATGACGCGCCTGGCGCGTCATCGTCCAATGTTCGGGGCCTGGCTAAAGTATGCATGAAAATGATGGTGGCAATGAGTCGGTTAAAACGTTCACAATCTAGTCGCAGTCTCATCTCGGCGACAAACAAATGTCAAAAACATGTCAAATTGTAGAGAAATTAGAAATATTTTTTGACAGATTGAGACTGAGATCAGACTGTGAACGTTCTTAAAATTACGAGAATTGCCCCTCAGGACTTGAAGCTTAAGGCCAAAGAAACATTGTTGTTCTAATGTCTAGAGAATAACCTGACCGGGTTGCCTTGAAAATGTCCAGAAAACAATTCAAGCATTCATGATAACTCCGCAAAACCAATGAGAACAGAAAAGGTTTCGTTTGCTGACATGGTTAAAACCACTCAAAATAATTATTTGCGCCCCAAAAACCTCGGCTCTGTTGCAAATTATCCAACGGATAAATTAAAATCTAGTGACGACACTAAATCTTTTGTCCAGAAAATGATATGCCCTGAACAAAAGAAATTGCACGTAAGACGATTACACAAAACAAAAAACGGGGGCGTTATTACCAGCACGGAGACCAAAGACGACATTGGAAAACTTAGGAAACCATCCCAGCTAAGTAGTTCCGGCCTCAATCACAAGTCTACGATTGCATCTTTGAACAAAATGTAGCCGACAAGCTGAGTAGTTTGTCCCGTGACTTTTATTTGGCTTCTATAAATTTAAGACACAAGTCTAATAAAAAGGAGGGATCTACGTGCAACTTTATTTTTGAAGTAACTACTAGCATAAAAATCGAGTGTTCATTAATTACATATCCTGCCTGGTGAAGGACTTCACACTTGTGACTAGGTGCTTTAAATGTCAACAGTACGGACATGCTGCAGTGGGGGAAGACCAAAGAAACGATGGATGGACTGCGTAAATGATGATATGGTTCGAGCATGGACATGCTGCAGTCTTGTCGGGAGGTTACTTATACGTGTGGATATTGTGCTTAATGAGTGCACTAAACATGCTGAACCGTCACAGTGCGCAACATGCTTAGGATTTAAAACATCGAGCAACCACAAAACATACGATCGATCAGGAATGCCCCGCAGAGAAACAAGCTGAGACTAAGATAAGATTATAATGAGGTCACGTAAGAGCAACAACAATTAACTAGAATTAGTATAATTAATTTATAAGTACTATTTATCACAAAAATTTTACTTTTACAATTCCCATTTTAAACAAACCCTCAAGTTCTTTATCAAAATCTAAATATTTTATTTCACATAAAGAAACTCCACGGTTACTCTTTTGAAAAAGATACCCGTAACGAGTAAAAACCTAATGAAAATTAATAGAAACAAATGATGTTCAATTTACAGGCGCGGTCCAATTCTCAAGATCAAAATCACTCAGAAAATCTAACCTATCCAAGCTCTTGCATTCTGTAAGTAAAATTACAAAATAAAATACACAGGAAAAGAGAAAGAAAATACATTTCGTATAGAAGCGAAATCAGTGGGTTTTCATTGAAAAGTTAAAAAGGAATAGTCCCCTGTAGCCCTGTCCTCCGGGGTGACAGCTGGGAAAGTTTTCAAAGGGAACAGTCGGCACAAATTGTCACACCGGTGACAACTGGGAAGACAATTCCCAGCTGTCACTCCGGAGAGGACAGGGCTAGAGGGGACTATTGGGAATATTCCGTTTTTTTTAGTCAGGAATGCACTATGAAAATTTATTAACTCATAGTTTCATGTTACTCCCAGTTCCGTTTAAAAAAAAAGTTATACATTAGAATTGGTGAAATAAACAAGTGTGTGTATACTGACGTGCGGCCGCAGTCGTCGCACGTGGAGCCGGCGGGCGCGGGCGCGGGCGCGGGCTCGGGCGCGTCGCCCGTGTGGCACTTGCGGATGTGCGCCATCAGGTTGCTCCTGCGGGCGCGGGCTCACATACTCAGTGTTTCACAGCACGAGGTGCTTTGTACAGACGTGTACTTCAATATTGTCGTTTCTAAATTGCCATAGTAATTTATAGCACAGTCCAAGTACAGTTAGCAACGAAAGAAAACACGTCAGTTTATTTAATAACACAATATAATAAAATCTGAACAGCGGGGTAATTGCGTAACACAATAACCTTAGAATGGGTTTCATTTCGACATTCAACAACATTCATTGCGTTATTTACGTGGTTGAGCAGACACTTTTTCGAACATAGGAAGCAATGGATTAGAAATATCCTTCAAAATGATTCGGATTGAGATTTATAGTGTATTACACAATAAGGGTGCATAGGTATCTAACCTTAATGACCTGCGCAACGCATATGGCGGACTAAAGTCCGCCATATGCGTCGCTTTGCCTAGTCACACGGGTTCTATTTTTTTCGCGGACTCCCCCGTACTTTTGTCCGGTCCGCTCCCCGCATGTCCTCGGTTATTCGGGGGACCTTTTGTACGCGGTACTTTAAATCCCTCGTTTGCGTTACTCGATACAGTTGCGTTAAGCGATCTATTTTAGCGGACAAAAAAGTTCGCGGACAAAAATCCGTCGTCTGCGCAGGCCATAAGTCTTATCTACGCCTGCGAGGTGTACAGGCGATCGAAATTAGTGTGCTGTTATAAGTGGAGAAAGTTAGTGTGTGCGCCATTGAGTTAATTAACTAGAGAAGCAAACCTCTTAGAAAACGGTCTTAGGAGACTGTCCTGAACTTTTAACGGTCCTAAGTAGTGCTAAACTAAGCACGAAAAAGTATGAAGGAAAAATTGCACCTTATGAAAAAAAACATATACAGAGTGGCGATTAGGTTATCACATTAAACAGTACAGCAGTTATTACAAATTTTAACCAGTCTGTTAAAATAATAAAATACAAAATTTTTCTAAAAATTGAAAACTGAATTTTTCAAACAAAATAAATAGCTTAAAAATTGGAACGACATAAACCACCATTGATAATAAGGCATTAGACATGCGCCGAGCGATGGTATCAACAATTCAACAAAAATTCTAAGGTATTGTTACAAAATAATCACAAATTATAGTCCCACAAACTTATCTGGCCCGGTGAGAGAGTCGCTGTTATCGCATTTTTCACTAGCTTTATCCACTAAACGAAAAATAAACACACGGAGCAAACAACCAATGGCGGATATGTCAGCGAATGGCAGGCAGATTGATATTTCAAAATGGCGTCGATATTTCCTCTTTTGGCCACCGGGCCAAAAGAGGAAATAAGTTTAATGTTGTTAAGTACTCAAACGAAAAAAAGGTTTCACGGCTAGAATGTTAATTGTTATTAATTGGTTTAATCTGGTAATTTTAAAATACGTAATGTAGAATAATGTGGTTTCAATTAATGTGATATAACCTAATCGCCACTATGTATAAGGTGATTGTAAGGTTTACGGCACAAGTTTACGATCGGCTACTAGGCACTCGGCCAGTGACGTCTGTACGTACTTTATTAGCGAAGCGACGAGCGGTGACACTAAAGTTCGCTTTTTTTTAATTGACTTCAAAAAAGGAGGTTCCCATAAGAGGAAAGGAGGAGAGGAGGTTGGATGTTTATATTTTTTTTATGTATGTTGGGGCTTATCTTCGTCATAAATAGACGGATTTGCTAATTTTTTTTTCAAAAGAGATTTATTCCGAAATTAAAATCTGTTGATAAATTTCGGAGATAGACAATGGAACTCTTAAATTATTAAAAGTCTATTTATTGATAGCAAATCTCAGCAGAAAAAAAAAACTAAAAACCTAACCTAAACCGCTGGTCCTAGAGACATGAAATTTGGAGGGTGCAGTGTTACCTTAGAGCTTCGTTATTTATAAGACGATTTGCAAATTTTTTTTTTTAATGTATAAGGTACTTATGCCTCAGGGGTGGTCCCATAGAAATTTTACTAACTGTGCTTGGGTAGTTTTTGAGTTAGCTTCAATAATATGAATTTTTTCCACTTAGTTTATATTGATGATTATTTAATAACTTCCTGTCACTGATATTTACACAGCAGGTAGTGTTCCGTGAATTTGTGTGGGGTAGGTAGAACTAAAAAGAGAAAAATAAATTCTTTTTTACAAAAAAAAAAAAAAAAAAACAACCGAATTCCAAAAAAGCACTACCAAGTGAAAAATAACTTTAATTTCGGAAGTCGGAGTCAAAAAAAGCCCTGCCATTTCATGGTTTCAGTCAATTAAAGCAAGTGTGACAAAACAAACCTGGTTCCAAACCGCAGTATACAGCCGTCATACCCGCAGACGAACTGCTTGGCCTGCCTGTGTCGCAGCAGGTGAGCCGACAGCAGCTCGGGCGTGTCGCACGTGCGGAAGCACTGCGGACACACGTGCGGCGCACGCGACGTGCGGCCGTGCGACGCCGCGCAGTGCGCCGACAGCGCCGCGCGGTCCGCCAGCAGCACGCCTGCGGACACTGCGGCGTGAGGGTGCGGCGCGGGTGAGGGGACAGGTGAGTGCGCCCGCAGCCCGTACACTCACGCAGCCCGTACTCTCACGCAGCCCGTACACTCACGCAGCCCGTACACTCACGCAGCCCGTACACTCACGCTTCCCGCACACTTTCGCAGCCCGTAAACTCACGCAGCCCGTACACTCCCGCAGCCCGTACACTCACCGCAGGCGGGGCAGCGCGGCGCGCAGGCGGGCGCGGGCGGGTGCGCGCGGCCGCACAGCGCGCAGCCCGGCGCCGCGCCCGCGTGCGCCCGCAGCCCGTACACTCACGCACCCGTACACTCCCGCAGCCCGTACACTCACCGCAGGCGGGGCAGCGCGGCGCGCAGGCGGGCGCGGGCGGGTGCGCGCGGCCGCACAGCGCGCAGCCCGGCGCCGCGCCCGCGTGCGCCCGCAGCCCGTACACTCACGCAGCCCGTACACTCCCGCAGCCCGTACACTCACCGCAGGCGGGGCAGCGCGGCGCGCAGGCGGGCGCGGGCGGGTGCGCGCGGCCGCACAGCGCGCAGCCCGGCGCCGCGCCCGCGTGCGCCCGCAGCCCGTACACTCACGCAGCCCGTACACTCCCGCAGCCCGTACACTCACCGCAGGCGGGGCAGCGCGGCGCGCAGGCGGGCGCGGGCGGGTGCGCGCGGCCGCACAGCGCGCAGCCCGGCGCCGCGCCCGCGTGCGCCCGCAGCCCGTACACTCACGCACCCGTACACTCCCGCAGCCCGTACACTCACCGCAGGCGGGGCAGCGCGGCGCGCAGGCGGGCGCGGGCGGGTGCGCGCGGCCGCACAGCGCGCAGCCCGGCGCCGCGCCCGCGTGCGCCCGCAGCCCGTACACTCACGCACCCGTACACTCCCGCAGCCCGTACACTCACCGCAGGCGGGGCAGCGCGGCGCGCAGGCGGGCGCGGGCGGGTGCGCGCGGCCGCACAGCGCGCAGCCCGGCGCCGCGCCCGCGTGCGCCCGCAGCCCGTACACTCACGCAGCCCGTACACTCCCGCAGCCCGTACACTCACCGCAGGCGGGGCAGCGCGGCGCGCAGGCGGGCGCGGGCGGGTGCGCGCGGCCGCACAGGGCGCAGCCCGGCGCCGCGCCCGCGTGCGCCCGCAGCCCGTACACTCACGCAGCCCGTACACTCCCGCAGCCCGTACACTCACCGCAGGCGGGGCAGCGCGGCGCGCAGGCGGGCGCGGGCGGGTGCGCGCGGCCGCACAGCGCGCAGCCCGGCGCCGCGCCCGCGTGCGCCCGCAGCCCGTACACTCACGCAGCCCGTACACTCCCGCAGCCCGTACACTCACCGCAGGCGGGGCAGCGCGGCGCGCAGGCGGGCGCGGGCGGGTGCGCGCGGCCGCACAGCGCGCAGCCCGGCGCCGCGCCCGCGTGCTCCCGCAGCCCGTACACTCACGCAGCCCGTACACTCACGCAGCCCGTACACTCACGCTTCCCGCACACTTTCGCAGCCCGTAAACTCACGCAGCCCGTACACTCCCGCAGCCCGTACACTCACCGCAGGCGGGGCAGCGCGGCGCGCAGGCGGGCGCGGGCGGGTGCGCGCGGCCGCACAGCGCGCAGCCCGGCGCCGCGCCCGCGTGCGCCCGCAGCCCGTACACTCACGCACCCGTACACTCCCGCAGCCCGTACACTCACCGCAGGCGGGGCAGCGCGGCGCGCAGGCGGGCGCGGGCGGGTGCGCGCGGCCGCACAGCGCGCAGCCCGGCGCCGCGCCCGCGTGCGCCCGCAGCCCGTACACTCACGCAGCCCGTACACTCCCGCAGCCCGTACACTCACCGCAGGCGGGGCAGCGCGGCGCGCAGGCGGGCGCGGGCGGGTGCGCGCGGCCGCACAGCGCGCAGCCCGGCGCCGCGCCCGCGTGCGCCCGCAGCCCGTACACTCACGCAGCCCGTACACTCCCGCAGCCCGTACACTCACCGCAGGCGGGGCAGCGCGGCGCGCAGGCGGGCGCGGGCGGGTGCGCGCGGCCGCACAGCGCGCAGCCCGGCGCCGCGCCCGCGTGCGCCCGCAGCCCGTACACTCACGCAGCCCGTACACTCCCGCAGCCCGTACACTCACCGCAGGCGGGGCAGCGCGGCGCGCAGGCGGGCGCGGGCGGGTGCGCGCGGCCGCACAGCGCGCAGCCCGGCGCCGCGCCCGCGTGCTCCCGCAGCCCGTACACTCACGCAGCCCGTACACTCCCGCAGCCCGTACACTCACCGCAGGCGGGGCAGCGCGGCGCGCAGGCGGGCGCGGGCGGGTGCGCGCGGCCGCACAGCGCGCAGCCCGGCGCCGCGCCCGCGTGCGCCCGCAGCCCGTACACTCACGCAGCCCGTACACTCCCGCAGCCCGTATACTCACCGCAGGCGGGGCAGCGCGGCGCGCAGGCGGGCGCGGGCGGGTGCGCGCGGCCGCACAGCGCGCAGCCCGGCGCCGCGCCCGCGTGCGCCCGCAGCCCGTACACTCACGCAGCCCGTACACTCCCGCAGCCCGTACACTCACCGCAGGCGGGGCAGCGCGGCGCGCAGGCGGGCGCGGGCGGGTGCGCGCGGCCGCACAGCGCGCAGCCCGGCGCCGCGCCCGCGTGCGCCCGCAGCCCGTACACTCACGCAGCCCGTACACTCCCGCAGCCCGTACACTCACCGCAGGCGGGGCAGCGCGGCGCGCAGGCGGGCGCGGGCGGGTGCGCGCGGCCGCACAGCGCGCAGCCCGGCGCCGCGCCCGCGTGCGCCCGCAGCCCGTACACTCACGCAGCCCGTACACTCCCGCAGCCCGTACACTCACCGCAGGCGGGGCAGCGCGGCGCGCAGGCGGGCGCGGGCGGGTGCGCGCGGCCGCACAGCGCGCAGCCCGGCGCCGCGCCCGCGTGCGCCCGCAGCCCGTACACTCACGCAGCCCGTACACTCCCGCAGCCCGTACACTCACCGCAGGCGGGGCAGCGCGGCGCGCAGGCGGGCGCGGGCGGGTGCGCGCGGCCGCACAGCGCGCAGCCCGGCGCCGCGCCCGCGTGCTCCCGCAGCCCGTACACTCACGCAGCCCGTACACTCCCGCAGCCCGTACACTCACCGCAGGCGGGGCAGCGCGGCGCGCAGGCGGGCGCGGGCGGGTGCGCGCGGCCGCACAGCGCGCAGCCCGGCGCCGCGCCCGCGTGCGCCCGCAGCCCGTACACTCACGCAGCCCGTACACTCCCGCAGCCCGTATACTCACCGCAGGCGGGGCAGCGCGGCGCGCAGGCGGGCGCGGGCGGGTGCGCGCGGCCGCACAGCGCGCAGCCCGGCGCCGCGCCCGCGTGCGCCCGCAGCCCGTACACTCACGCAGCCCGTACACTCCCGCAGCCCGTACACTCACCGCAGGCGGGGCAGCGCGGCGCGCAGGCGGGCGCGGGCGGGTGCGCGCGGCCGCACAGCGCGCAGCCCGGCGCCGCGCCCGCGTGCGCCCGCAGCCCGTACACTCACGCAGCCCGTACACTCCCGCAGCCCGTACACTCACCGCAGGCGGGGCAGCGCGGCGCGCAGGCGGGCGCGGGCGGGTGCGCGCGGCCGCACAGCGCGCAGCCCGGCGCCGCGCCCGCGTGCGCCCGCAGCCCGTACACTCACGCAGCCCGTACACTCCCGCAGCCCGTACACTCACCGCAGGCGGGGCAGCGCGGCGCGCAGGCGGGCGCGGGCGGGTGCGCGCGGCCGCACAGCGCGCAGCCCGGCGCCGCGCCCGCGTGCGCCCGCAGCCCGTACACTCACGCAGCCCGTACACTCCCGCAGCCCGTACACTCACCGCAGGCGGGGCAGCGCGGCGCGCAGGCGGGCGCGGGCGGGTGCGCGCGGCCGCACAGCGCGCAGCCCGGCGCCGCGCCCGCGTGCGCCCGCAGCCCGTACACTCACGCAGCCCGTACACTCCCGCAGCCCGTACACTCACCGCAGGCGGGGCAGCGCGGCGCGCAGGCGGGCGCGGGCGGGTGCGCGCGGCCGCACAGCGCGCAGCCCGGCGCGGCGCCGCACGCCGCGCCCGCGTGCGCGCGCAGGGCGCCGCGCGTGCAGAACTGCGCGCCGCACGTCCAGCACGAGTGCAGCGCGTCGGCCGCGTGGCTCGCCGAGTGCGCGCGGTACTCTGCCACGCGCTACGAACGACAACATACAAAACATCACGTCTGTCTCACAGTACTGAGGAGGCTACAACAGACCCACATGGATATAAATTTTGAGAACTAAATAAACATTTTGACTAGTTTTTGAAGTCTTCTTAATAAGCAGCATCTCTAGCCACATCAATCGAGATCCAATCAATGCCGGACCGCAAGTATCTCCGCACCTGGAAGGACAGCGGGCACACGGAGCACTGGTACACGGAGTCGCCGCGCGCGTTGCGAGCTCGCTCCAGGTCGTCGTCGTCGGCCGCGGCCGCCGCCGCCAGCGTGTCGCGCTCCACCATGATGATGTCCTCCTCGGAGTAGGCGCCGCCCGCGCCCGCGCCCCCCACCACGATGAACACGTCGATCTTTTGCGTCAGCTCGTGCAGTCTTACGATAAACAACACAAACTACAGTTCAGCCACAGATCTTGTTGTGAGTTCAGTCAATCTAAAAACTTATCTTTTAAACTCATCATCAGCCTAGCCTTTTCCCAACTATGTTGGGGTTGGCTTCCAATCTATCCGGATGCAGTTGTATTTTACATGGAGCGACTACCTATCTGAGCTCCACAACCCAATTACTGTGTAATATGACACCACTTGGTAAGACTGGTTCTAGTTGGACTTTCGGGCTTCTGACTACCCGTAACGACGGTCAAAGATCCCCGAATGACAGCCGGGACCAACGGTTTAACGTGCTTTCCAAGGCACGGAGGGGTCTCGGTATGTAAAGATGGTCAGGTCACCCATCCACAGACCAACCGCAGCAAGCGTAGCTTAACCTGATCGATCGACCTGTGCGGCTGTTATTATTTAGCCACTGGCCCCTCTATTGTTGCATGAAACTAAGGGTGCTTACATAAAGAAGCGGGTTTTCGGCCCGGACTCCCGGTACAGGTCTCTGCAGATTGATCTTATGAAGGAAACGGTTACATGTTTCACCTGTTTCTTTATGTGTGAACGCATAAGTTAATGTGGGACTATTTCACCCGCACCGATAGGTACCGACCCGCACAGACTCGCTTGCACTGGAAACCTGTTTCTTTATGTAAGCACCCTTTTTTTTTGTGGATGGGAAATCATCAAATGACCCCTCCCGCTCTGGGTGGAGCAGAAGGGAGTGTCAGACTCTTACTAACTAAAACCCACCCCTCTTCCTTCCTTAGCCCTTTGTGTTCCGGGGTAGCGGTAACCCTTTCGGACAATCCCGCTGTCCCGGCAGGATTTAAGCAACCTTAGGCCTGAATTCCTGTTACACTGTTGCCGGTCTCGTACGTCAGTCGGGCGTGTGAATTATACATTGTGTTCTATCCCCATACTGCGACGATGTAATCAGCAGCGCGTATACGTTGCTATATATATATTTCTCACTAACGTAAGTTCGCGACCGACCCTACGCGACCAACATCAGCATAACAGGAATTCAGGCCTAAGCTTGAAGAAGGTTCTAAAATTGAAGGTCGACTCAAAAAAAGAGATCAATACTGAGGTTATTTCTGTTTTTATGACCCTTTTATTATTATTAGCTTTACTTGTAAACAATGTAACAAAATCTTGGAAGTCAATTTTAACCTACTTCTAATTATTGTAAAGTAAAAAATCATTTATTTTCCACACTAATCAAAACACAGTAAGTACAGTCAACAGCAAAAGTAGATGATGAAAATTAGAAATTCAATACTAATTCATGAACGGAGTTCGCGTCTAGATTATTATTTATTTATTTATTTTTATTTTATTTCTTTAATTAAAACGGTTTAAAGCCAATTACAAAAATTAAAGACACAGTTTGCATATACTACACATAAAAGATTAAATATAAAATCATCAAGTAAATAGTTAATAACACTTTCATACATCCCTCTCACAGTACTTCTGACATGCCGACAAAATCTTCACCCATTCGTCCGCAAACAGATCGTTTGTTGGATTAGAGTCCAAGAGATCATTGAGTGCAGCCAGAGTACGTGGTACTGGGGATTTGGCACGCGCAACTGTGCGACATGGAGGCACAGCAAACAGCCTGTGCTTTCTGCGACGGCAGTAGTTGTCTGGCACAAAGAACAGATCCAACTTAATATGAAACAGAACAAAGTTCGGAAAAAAAAAACGGAGTTCGCGTCAGAACTGTGTGGCGTCGAAGTAGTATAATTTACAATCACATAACGACACTTCGACGCCACACAGTTCTGACGCGAACTCCGTTCATTAGTATTGAATTTCTGATTTTCATCATCTACTTTTGCTGTTGACTGTACCTATAGACATTAATAAAATATATAAATGGAGTGGACTGGAGCCTAAACTACGGCAGCCTTGTATTTCAGGACTCCAGCGGAGTAATTGTGTAACACACTACTAGTAGCAATGGGTTTAATTCTGACAGGTCAACAACGTTCATTGCGTTTTTTACATTGTTGAGCAGACACATTTTTCCAACATATGAAGCAATGGATTAGCAATATGCTTCAAAATGATTCAAATTGAGATCGATAGTGTGTTTCGCAATTAGGGTGCAGGTCTTCCTCCCGCGGCGAGTAAGTTGGTACAATTTATTAATGAATGACAACTAGAGGTGTAATTAATATATACTGTGTGTGTTTGTGGGAGTATGTATACAAGGTGTAACATAATTAACGCAAACACAATTAGAGCATTGAGTTAAAAGCATAATACAATGACCAAAACTTATTTTTTCTAAAGCTTGCTATTTTAATTAAGAAAATCGTATTGACACTAGCATTATTTTATGCATTTAAAATTCAGTCTTATTGCCTTGATATAAGATTTAATTTAATTTGGCTCAATTGGCAGTTAGTATGAAAAAATACATCATTTTTGAAAAAATACCTAAGTATATTAAAAGTTATTGAAATTGATTCAGTAGTCAATTATGAAAAAACTACTTTCAGGACTTGCGTTTATTCTGTTACACCTTGATATGTATGTGTGGTTATGGATAAGTGAGCTTTGACTGCTCTTGATTCACTACAGACATAATAGAGAAGTTATTTAGAAATTATAAGTAAGGATTCCGTGTCATTGTAATTTAAATTCAGAAGATATTTTTGGATAATAGATTTACATTCATGCAAGATTTTTGGGAATATATTTAAAAGAGAGTTAAGTTTATTATATAAATAAGGAGCAAGGAAACATGAGTGTCTCCTGAAGAAAGCAGTTTTATGTTTAGTTGTCTTGCATATTCTGTTATTTCTTTGTGCAGGAAATGTTAACTTAGCATCGTAAGTTAGTTCTTTATGCTTGCAAAGTGTAGTGTGAAGGATGAATAGTTGCCTCACTGTCACTGTTGTTTCATTGCAGTCCATTTAAAGACTCAGTGGGATAACGAAAGGGTTTTCTGAGCATTACTTTGAGTAATGACCTTGGTGCATGCTCAACTTTTATGATTTTTGTCTTGCAGGTCCCACCCCACACCGGAATACAATAACCCAAGATTGTTGAACCAAGGCAAAGTAAACCGTTTTTAACATCTTCAATTTGAGTTTGAGCTTTCTAAAAATCCATATCTATTTACGCGTACGTGCAGACAGAATATCTAGTTGTGCATGCCATGAAAGGGTATCATCTATTTGAGTGCCGAGATATCTAATATTGGTGGTTTTTACTAGTGGTATTGTCGTATCGAAATGAAACTTTGTACGCATATGTAATTTGCAAGACAAAACTATACTTTGATATCTTGGAGCTGATCTAATAATGAAGCCACGAGGTGGATAGTGGAACTCTTCAGTGGCTACTAGTAAACCCCTCGAGTTTGGAGTTATATGATTTGTTTTGACGAGTCCAATAGATGAGGGGCAATTCTCGTAATTTTAAGAACGTTCACAGTATGATCTCAGTCTCAATCTATCAAAAATACTTCTATTTTCCCTACATTTTGACAAGTTTTTGACATTTGTTTGTCGCCGAGATGAGACTCGCAGTCGCTAGATTTTGAACGTTTTAAATTACGAGAATTGGCCTTCTGGTCTGCTCACCTCCTCCGCAGCGCTCTGATCTTCTCGCTAAGCGGCGGGGCCCCCCGGGAGGACAGCGCCGTGCTGAACTCATAGGACTCCAGCGTGCGACGGATACAGCTACCGCACAGACGCCCTTCAGGAACCACCTAACAACCAAATACTGCTTATAGAACAATATAGTTAGGGAGGCGAGGTAGCTAAATGGCGTAATTCAACGGCGCCGTCGAGACCTATCAAAATCGAAAGATAAAATGATTTCGAAAAGAAAAGCTTGTATGGTAAAAACCATTTTAGCGGTGGGTTTGGCGTGTACGGTTTTTCAAAAATGTTAAAAAAAACAGTTACTTGGGCATTCTCGAGCGCGTCAGATATTCATACTACGTTTGCCCCAAGTGCCTCTGATAACAACGGTATACTAATCTGCCGGTTTGCGTGGCCCCACCACGTAGGCATATAAAGTAGTCAAAAATGCAAAAAAAAAAATTACTCGAGCGCGTCAGATTTTCGGAAGGGGTGTTAAGTAGGCCCCAAGGAAGCTCCCTTTAAAAAAACTGACGATTTCGGCGTGACGATAAGTTGCGATGAATTTTTGAAAATGCAAAAAAAAAAGTTTTTTTGAAATACTCGAGCGCGTCAGATTTTCATAGCCCGGTTTATCTCGGTATCCTGAAAGCATATTTCCTTAATCTGACAAAAATGTTGGTGGGTTCTCTCAATCTGATCGAAAAAGGTTTTTTGGTTTCTTTTTTTTCCTTTCTTTCTCCTTGATAAAATGGGGAATTTAAGAATGACAATAAAGCGATAGATACAACCAACGTAAATGTAGATGAAATGTAGTACGAATTGTATTATTTATTGTATAAAAAAATGAAATGAAATACAAATTGTATTATAATTGTATTGTTATGTATGACCTTTACATTTTTGCTCAATACAATTCTCAAAGTTTCCAGCACATTCGAGAAATATACCGTCGGGTCTTTTCTCTCTCTTCAATCGTCGTTATACTGAGGGCACATAGGTCTACGGTAGGGGACCATAAACATATATATATATATATATATATATATATATATTTATATATATATATTAGGGTGTACCGAAAATTCCCTTCTACCGCTTCTTTCCCCACCATCAATGTTGCAAAATAAAGGAAAAATACTGGTACTGGACGGCATATTTCCGCGAAGCGCTCAGTCTGTATTACATGTTTATGGCAAATTCCTCTTTTTTGCTTCAATTCTTCACTTCGTTTTGCTTACGGTACGTCCAAAAAACAATTTGAGGATCAACAGGCTATTGCATAATATATATGAAACTGTACATGTTAATAATACTTTTGTATACAGATACGCGTAGCTTTTTCCGAGTCCACGAAAATTGTCGAGAAGCATTAGAAAAAAAAAAAATTTGTGACATATAATAAAATTCACATAATTTAATTATCGTTATTTCATATCAATTTTTTTTAACACCCTCAGTTTTCGAGATATACTCAAAAAACCGGGAGTTTGAGTTTTTATGATGCTTCAAGTCAAAAAGTTTTAACTTTGGACAAAAATGTAAAGAGACCTTTTTTGTGTAAAATAAAATTACCTTTTTTGTTTATTTAAACTTTTTTTTTGTAAGATAAATCGTTCGCGACTTATATGCCGCAACGCGTTTTTCGGAAGACGAAATGGCTCCTCCACACTTCTGGTCATGCGGAAACCGGCAGATTTTGTATTTTTAGTGAGTTTTAGATTATATTCTTCAAAATAAAAAATATAAAAATCGCGCTCGAGAATGCCGGATTAACGTTTTTTTTTACAAGTTCGCGACCCTATAACTCGGCGGCGTCAAGGACTTATTGTCAGATTAGTTAAATTTAGTCTTAAAACACTAAAATCAAGCCCCAATATCTTAATCTGACGCGCTCGAGTATTTCAGACTATCGATTTTTTTTTACTAATCTGATCGTCTATCTTAGGCGCGCGTCACTACATATAGAGCTAAATACTTTACAAGGTTGTTCTATTAGGTCTAAGGTATCTCTCATATCTCAAACTGCCACGCTCGAGTATTACCGAAAATTCCCCTATTCGCCTCCCTAACTAATATACTGATGTACGCTTAGCTCCAATAGTCCATAGGCAAAGTCACAAAGCAGTAGCTTGACGTTTAGTTTGACTTACGACCTTCTTTTACAGAGTAATTTCTATACTAAAGATACACCCACTCATATTGGTTCATAAATTCAACTCTTAGGATACATGGCATGATAGCTTAGCGGTTATCATAGGTCGGTAAGCGCGTTTGTGCTTAGCGGGCGTGAGTTCAAATCTCACGCGCGGTGATATTTTCAAAAATGTTTTCATAATTACTCGAATATCATATTCGTCTTCTTCACACAGTTCGTAAAACTTTATGATTATACCCACATAAATCTAAATAAATTAATTATAAGGTAGACAGATGCAGTTAACTTACGGTTCATTCACCGCAACTAAATAGAATGTTGTTGGTTGATAATTTGATAATGGCCCCGATTCTGTGGTTTACAAACTAAATTAAATTTAAGTTCAGTGCATCTTATTCTTTCTATGTATTTCATTATGAAAAGGACAGAAGATAAATATTAGTTTAGTCCTGTCAAATTAGACAAGTTTAGACGTGATTAAAAAATTGACTACTAAAAATACTGGCCCCGATTCTGTTCACAAACGAAACTAAATTTAAGGTCAGTGCATCTTTTTCTTTCTATTGCATTAAGAAAAGGACAGAAGATAAATATTAGTTTAGTCCTGTCAAATTATCACGTCTAAACTTGTCTATGGATTATCTAATTTGACAGGACTAAACTAATATTTATCTTCTGTCCTTTTCATAATGAAATAGAAAGAATATTAATCAGTGATAATGTAGCATTCAAATGGTGAAAGAATTTTTAAAATCGGTCCAGTACTTTTTGAGCCAATTTGTTACAAACATACATACAAATCTTTCCTCTTTATAATATTAGTATAGAAGTATAGATATAGATGACATGATTTTCTTTCTGTACGTGATTTATCTGTGTTTTAGCTGCAGAATTTATTTATTTATTTAATGTATTTTAGGAAAACTTACAGCTAAACAGATACAGTAATAATACTATAAACAAAATAAGGCCAATTAAAAGTTTCCATGTGTAGTAAAAAAGAAAGAATAGAAGTTAGTGTATGATTTTTTTGACATTTTTATTATAAAAGTAACATAAGATTAGAGTCTTTGATAAATAATAATGACTTTACTAAAACAATACTTAACAAAATTTAAATTATAAAAAAATTTAAAAAAATAAGCGTTAGGTTTGCTTCAGGTTTTGATTCCCATAAAATTGAAAATGAAGGGGAATACCTTGTAATACCTAACCTAGTATAAACAATATGTTATAGGTATAAGGTTGATATTCAGTAAAAGCTAACCATGCTTGCATGTTATTTAGTGAATCCCAGAAACAACAATGTAAATTTTAGTTTATTGTGACAAGGAGTCTGAACTTTTTAACCAATGAAAAACGGAGGAGAAAAACTACATCTGTATGTAGGTATGGCCTGTACCAAGTGTTCACAGTAATACCATATTTACCGTGCTAATGCATATAATTGACCGCTTACTGTACAGGGGCAGTCAATTTAAAAAGTGGGTCAGGCGATCGTCTTAGGGAACCACTGTATCTCCACACCCGGCGCTTTTTTATAGTAGGTATTTTTTTTGTTATATAGAATAGACCCTTTCTAGCATAAATTTGAAAACCGCAAAGTTCGCAAAGCCATTGCGGCCGAGAAAAAAATCCCAGTTTTTTTATTCTACAAAAATATGTGGTTAGGCGTAGTCGACGGAGCCCCGCTTCGCGAGGCTCCTATTTCTGTCTACAGGGTTTATATGAACCTAACTTCGGGGTGCCCCAAGTCCCGAACTCACTCTTGCATCGTATTTGCAAAGTGCAGGATTTTGCGAAAGGGTTTAACATAACGATACCTATGTATAGCTGTTAAAATTGTGAAGCTTCTGACGCGCGGGTGTGGATGTACAGTGGAGCCCGTCTTAGGGGCAGATTTTGAAAGTGGACCCTGCCATAGCAAAGTACTTAGTTACATACATACTCATGCCTTCTTTCATGGGGTAGTTGCTGTTGGTAAGAAAATATCACAATGGTTTTGTCTTTTTTAGGAAGTAGTACCTAGTCTGTTAGATAAAACAGTTAAAAACCTAGCCAGCGCGCTACTTTGATGGTTCCCGCCTAACATAAAAATATAGGTTATGAAATTGTTTTGATGAACCAACAAATAAGATAGGTATGCCACCGTATTGTACCTTGCTGGAGTTGAGGTGCACTAGCATGGTGCGCAGAGGCACTTGCATGGGCGGAGCACCCGCGTCGTGCTCCTCTGGCGACAGCAGCTCGCCGCCGCCGCCGCAGACGCAACACGTCTCCATCTCTAACTCGACCTTCATCACTTCTGCAGTCATCTCGCAAAATTAACACTTTTACTCTATTTTTTGCTGTTTTTAATTGCAAGAAATAAAAAGAAAAATGCCTCCAACAACACAACTGAACACAACACACAACACAACTTCGGTTTCGGTTCCACTTTTCAGTTTTTATTAAAACTGTATCTGTATAGTGTAGTCTGTGGTTCCACTAGTATTTTACTTTACTCTATGGGTTCCACAGAGCACGTAACCATTACCACCACCACAGAGTACATTATTTTTTTTAAATTCTTTATTTATTTAAAGGGGCTTTTACGCATAGCTTAGGCCAGTACCATCGTATCCTAAACAATTATTGTACTTTCAGAATCTGATTCTGATTCACAGGACGTGGGGCATGAATTTGAAAAAACCCTTCGCATTGCCGCCATTTGGTTGAGATAGAATTGTATCGAACATACCTACATCAGTTCTGTTCAAATTCAGGGACCTTACTAAATTATTTCTACCGGACTCATATTAGACACATTCCATCAATAAATGTTGTAGATCCTCGACAACTCCACATTCCTCACAATTGGGTGAAGCGATTTTCTTCATCATGAAAGCAAATTTTTTGCATGGAACGTGTCGATCTGAGTCCATGAGCAGTAACAATCAGTTTTCTACTAACATCACTATTCATGAACCAGGGCACATGAAGAGGCTCACACTGTATGGTTTTATACCTTATACCCTTCTCTAATGACCGTTTTTTAAATATTCTTTCCAATAATCCTATCATATGTTTTTATATGGTAAACATTCTGAATAGTCTAATATAACATTGATTTCTTTTCCATTCCTAGCCGCTAATTTCGCCGCTGTGTCAGCCTCTTCGTTGCCCCGTAACCCAATAGGTATGCGATGGAACCCACTGTAATCTCAGTTGGATGCCTTTTAGAGTAATTTCATCAATTAACCTATCATAAAATAACCTATCGATACACCTCTGTTGCCAGAGGCGCATCGAGCTAAGTGTGGTAAAGCATTTGCTGTCTGTACAAATGACAACAATGGTGTTTTGTTAAAACCTCATATTATCCTCATAGCCTGATTTTGAATTTTATTTAATTTATCTAATGGCATTTTGCGCTCGCATCATATAAATAGCAGCTATAGTTAAGCGACTTCTGATTAGTGCAATTTTTAAACGTCATAAGTGTCTCGGATGTAAGCCCCAAGAAAGAAGCACCCGCTAAAACCATAAGTAAATTATTAAAAGACTCCTTTTCACTTTTTCAACAGTCATGTTAATATGTTTACTCCAGCGCAACGATCTGTCCAACTACCTACCCAAATATTTGTAATTGTCTACTATCTATAAACTGTCCATGTTCTATTTGTAATCTTCTAAAATCTAAAACCTATAAAATTACAAAAAACTTGTCCAAAGAGAATGTAAACACTAGCGAACTCAGGAGTATGTTTTGTGTTCTGTGAGTGTGAGCCAATGGGCGAACTTGTCAATTTGTTGTCTATTGATGTTTTGCTATTGCTTGGACTTGTTGGTTATCTTTCGCGAAAATAAAATTGTGGAATTTAATCCATTTTCATCTAAGCTTAACGTTATAAATCGTTATTGATTTCAAGAGTTAGTGCTACTGAAACGATAAAGATGTCGATTGGCGTTCCTATTAAAGTACTTCACGAAGCGGAGGGTCATGTAGTGACTTGTGAAACGAATACCGGTGAAGTTTATCGCGGAAAGCTGATTGAGGCTGAGGATAACATGAATTGTCAGATGACACTCGTTACCGTGACATACAGGGACGGACGAGTCGCCCAGCTAGAGAATGTGTACATCAGGGGCTCCAAAATCAGGTTCCTGATATTACCAGACATGTTGAAAAATGCTCCTATGTTCAAACGACAAGGGAATAAGCCGACTGCCGGGCGCGGCAAAAGTGCGATATTACGAGCACAAGGTCAGTAATATGGACTCCAACAGTTTGTTTTTGCCATAACGTTTTATGTGTTGTGTCAATAAAAACATTGTTTTGCAAACATTTTTCTGTTGATAAGTGACAAGATATTGGCTCCAATGTACTAAATTGCTGCAAATGCAAAAAGTTAAAATACTAATCTTATTTTGGTCATTGGGTCGTCATAAGGACGGTTTATCACCACTTATTACAAAGTATGATCGCCTGGGAGGCGATTTTAGGGCTATATCGAAATTTTGTTTAAAACTTAAGAATCTTTAGACTAATTAACAGGCAAGACTCATAAATCCAATACGTTTTTTTTTCAGAAAATCTCTATAACTTAATCTGATTAGTGCAAAAATTAAGCTTATTACACCTTACACAGTCTAACGGAAATCTTTGATTGAGAGTTGCTGATTTTTATAGAGATTATAATATAATGCATGAACTAACAAATACATAGTAAATAGATATTCAAGCTTTAAAAAAATTCATAAATGTTCTACAATAATTTTCATGTCATCATAACAAAAAAACAAAAACTAAATACTAACAAAATTATGGACCTAGTCTGAAATAAAGTTTTATTTATTTATTTATAACCCTGACTAATGATCACCTTCACAGGCAATCGCATATTCATTATGTAGGTAAGAATGTGAGCTAGCTGGGTGCGGGATCATCTTCTAATGCATTGCAGATTATCCTGAGTTGTCAAGGACATACAACTTCATGTGTCCCCACAATTCCAAAATAACAAAAAAAAAAAAAACACCTGGGAATAGGGTTGCCACCTGTACTATAATATGTATCATTTCAGTCAATTATATTACTATATTATATTATATTACTATATATTATAGAAAAATAATATAGTACGAAAAATACTATATTTTTATCCGTAATTCAACTGTTGCGCTTTGTTTTATCCGTAATTCAACTGTTGCGAATTGTCGTCTCAGGTGATGATTATTAGTACTCTAGATCCTAGAGTACTAATCATTGCCTGAGAACCCTAGAGTGTAGGGTTAATATCAATGTACTAGTAAAGGCATAAACAACCCTATAACAATAGTAAAGTTTGTTCTGGTAAATGGTAAGTTAGCAGAGATTATTGCAAAATAAGTATATTCGCATAGAAATTGGTTTCCAAAGGATCATACTTGGGTGGGTTTGGAAATTAACAGTTCCTAAAGAAGGTTTCTGCCAAGTTCCTTGATTCATTTAATTTGACGTAGCTTCAGTGCCTAGGTTTATAGCATATAGGCATTTGTTATGTGACACCAATTTACTGTATTTATGAATAATTTTCAATGTTCCAGCTGCTGGTCGGGGCCGGGCGGGAGGTCGAGGCGGAGGCCATCGCGGCGGCTGGCAGGGTGGCTCTGGACCATCACGACGTTAAATCTTTGACACTTTTTCAACATGTTTTCATCTTTATCATCTCATTATGTCTAAGTATAATATATCCTAAGTAGGTTACTTTAACTTTTATTTTAGTTGTAAATCCCTTTTGGGCAGGGCCACCATATTATCTTCAATAACTTTTAATCCTTGACTACTGTCACTTTTATTTTGCCTCAAATGATTTTTTAAATTTAGTTTGGCCCTGCCTGCAAGTGCTACCTTCTCTAAGTGACTATGTAAACATAGTCATGTACAGGCTCTAATGCCAGCCAACTATACAGGGTGCAATTGAAGTCATGGGCATTATTTTAACCTAAGGCACTACTCATGATACTAATTGCATTAGGGCTACTATTACGCAAATCAAAAATATTATTAATGCAAGTATGGAAAACCTTAAAATGTAGTATGTCATAGAAAGTATGAAATACTTTGCGCTTCTCGATAGCAAATGCGTAGGTTCACTACGCCGTACGCGTCATTGGGCGTGAATTCTTTGACCCCGCCCGACTCACGTGACATTCGTAAGTTGCCAATGAATTGATTCATAATAAATTCCAACTTTCCCTTCGTACTTTGCCGGCTTAGGACGGTCAAAACTACGTCAACTAACATACATTAAAAAAAAAACATTTACGTACCTAGCTTGTGGATTGTTTTAAAAAAACTTTATTTGTCGGTAAAGTGACAGAGGGTAAACGGGTGCTCTTCCACGAGCTTGTGCATGTGCTGGCACGTGAAAAGACGAAAAATCCAACAGGTTCTTAGTGGTTCTGGTGGAATGAGACCCCGTGAAGGAATAGGGTCGTTTGGGTTGCGGCGATGGAACATTTCACGAGTTCATACTAAATTTCTTGTGCGATCGTAAATTACAACCATTTGTGGGTATTGTTGGTTGGTGTACCTAGCCTGCACATTACGCGGTCGAGGCATCGTGTACACAAACACACACACAACTACTACACTAACACTTAATACACTGCAATCCAAGCACCGTATGACGCGAGCGGCGAGTACGGCGATTACGTCACGGGATCAATAAATCAATTACGCGTCAATGCACCTGCGCAGTCGTTATGACACTGGTTCCGGGTTCGTGTTGCGGCGGGAAGCATACCCCGCGCGGGGGTGATATTCGTATTTTTGCGAGTGAGGGAGTGGGACGGAGAGAGTTCAGGGAATCCCGCCGGACGGAATGTCTTGGTCTTGTAGCCCATTGTTATTATTACTTGTAAGGAAAAACCCGCGCGCGCGCAGGTGATGTTTGTTTACATTTCGCTTTGCGCTGTACTGCGCTTTAAGATTTTGATATTTCAACATTTATTGGCGTTAACGAAGTATTTTGTTTTAATTACTTTAAGTGTTTATTTGCAATAATAAGCCTTGTGCAATTTGACTTACTACATTTTTAAGGTTTTCCTTAATTGCATTAATAATATTTTTGATTTGCGTATTAATAGCCCTAATGCAATCAGTATCGTGAGTAGTGCCTTAGGTTAAAATAATGCCCATGACTTCAATTCCACCCTGTATTGGCAGTGCTGTGTAGTGTTAAGATAGTATAAATAATTCGACTTAGTAAAGTGCAGTGGTTTGGGGACCCCATCTTGATAATTGTATCAAGTTATGCTGTAAATATGTGAAATCTTTGTGATCAGACTGGTGTGTAAGAAACAGAATAAAGTCTTTAAAATGATTTCCTTCTTTTAATCATGTTCATAACTTGAACTTGTTCAGAAAACGTAAGCACAGAAAGTGGACCTGGCAGAGCCCGGATGGTGCAACTAAAAATGAGATTGACTTCATTATGTCGAAGAAGAAGCAAGTATTCAATGATGTCTCTGTGATCAACGTGATGAAAACTGGAAGTGATCATCGCATGGTAGGAGGCACATTGAACTTAAATATCAAGCTGGAAAGATCTCGACTGATGAAGTCTACGTTCCTTCCGCCCAGCACCGATCCAGGTCCAAAACCCCGAGATCTTTCAGCTCGAACTTCAGAATTGTTTCGAGTGCCTAGGAAGCTCCGTGGACAATTATAACAATGGGTTTGTGGAAACTGTCCATACGGTCGGGTCTAGGATCTTTAAGACCCGTCGTACGAATTCAAAAAAGAGGCTCTCTGATCCTACTTTACAGCTCATGAAGGAGAGGCGCGAGAAGATCCTGCAGTCTTCAGATGATGCGCTCAATAGACGGATCTCTAAGTCCTTGAAAAGCGATCTTCGCCGCTTTAACACAGACCATATTAAGGATGCGATAGAGCGAAATAAAGGCTCCAAGGTCTTTGCTAGAGATCTGTCTATTAGGCAGAACCAGCTTACGAAACTGAAGACCGATGATGGCAGGATCGTATCCGTCAAACCTGAGCTGGTGAGAGAGATCGAGTGGTTATATTGACAGTTATTTATACACGTCAACAAGTAACCCCGTTACGAATCTGGCAAACGACCCAAGAGCTAGATTGACCCGACACCATACCGAAGACATCCCGGACGTCAGTCTGTACGAGATTAGAACAAGCCCGATTCTGTAAAGGCTTTAGCACCCTAGACCACATACATACACTGTGACAAGCTATACAGAGGACCGAATAGTATAACCTGCCTCTCTGCTTAGCGTTTGTGGACTACGAGAAAGCTTTTCATTCGATCGAGACATGGGCTGTACTGCAGTCTCTTCAACGGTGCCAGATCGACTATCGGTACATCGAGGTGCTGAAGTGCCTATACGAAAACGCCACTATGTCAGTCCGACTCCAGGACCAGGCCTCGTAACCTATTTTTTTGCAGCGAGGTGAGACAGGGAGACGTTATCTCTCCGAAACTGTTCACCGATGCACTGGAGGATGTCTTCAAGGTTCTGGACTGGAAAGGGGCTGGCATTAACATCAATGGCGAGTATATAACTCACCTTCGGTTTGCCGACGATATCGTAGTCATGACAGACTATGGCGAACTTCAGAACAACACAACACAATACATATACAGAGTAAAATGCTCGACGAACATGGACAAAACGAAGGTCATGTTAAATGCCTATGTAACACCCGCTCTCACAAAGACACTACACTAGAAGTCTTGGACGAGTATGTTTACCTAGGACAAACTGTCTAGTTAAGTAGGTCCATCTTCGAGAAAGAGGTCAATCGTGCAGTGTCAAGACGAAAGTATTTGACCAGTGCGTATTGCCAGTGATGACATAAGGCACAGAAACGTGGTCGCTCACAATGGGCCTTATTAGAAGGCTAAAAGTCACCCAAAGGGCAATGGAGAGGGCTATGCTTGGAGTTTCCCTGCGTGATCGAATCAGGAATGAGGAGATCCGCAGGAGAACCAAGGTAACCGACATAGCCCGAAGAATTTCCAAACTTAAGTGGCAGTGGGCAGGACACATTGCTCGCAGAACAGATGGCCGATGGGGCCGAAAGGTTCTGGCGACCGCGTACCGGAAGACGTAGCGTTGGAAGGTCTCCCAAAAGGTGAACTGCCGACCTTGTGAAGACCGCAGGAACCCTTTGGATGTGAGAAGCACAGAACCAGTCGAAGTGGAAGTGTTTGGGGGAGGCCTATGTCCAGCAGTGGACGTCATTCGCCTGAAATGATGATGATAACTTGTAGGAAATTAATATGTACATTGTTTTTACTGTGTTTACGATGTCTCGAAAATAGTATCAAATATTTCCCATGACTTGTAATGACTTATTTGACTGCCCCGTTGGTCTCGTGGTCGCAAGCGCGACTGCTGAGAGTGGGGTTCTGGGTTCGATTCCCGGGTCGGGCAAAGTGTTATTGAGTTTTTCGTTTAGGAATTTCTTAGTAACAGCCCGGAGTTTGGAAGTTGGTGGTGTGATACCTCCTTGCCTCGGAAAGCACGATAAGCCGTTGGTCCTGCGCCTGATCTCTCTCCGGTCGTGTCGGATTGCCGTCCCATCGGACTGTGAGAGTGAGGGAAGAAGGAGTGCACCTGTGTCTGCGCGCACGCTTGTGCACTATAATATCTCCTGCGTACCTGGCTAATCTCCGTTGAGATTGGCCACCGTGACCGAAATCGGTCGGGAGGCTATTATTAATGACTTATTAGTAAAAAATAGGCTGTAGGTATAGTTTGAAGGGAAGTAATGAAATAACACAAATACCTATTATATACAGATTTATTGAACTGAACTTGACACCTCAAGAGCACAAAAGGTGAATCAGCTTCATCTTAAAGGATCAGTGTTATAGCAAATTGAGATCAAACTTTGTAATGCCAGGCGTAGAAGAAACTCCAGTACCAATTTGTTTTCTTTTGTTGTTTTTCATGATGTTTCTGACTCTTATTCCAATAGCATAAGGCTCAAAATGTTTTTTTTTGTGCACTTAAGGCTCAGTACAGATGAAATCCTACATGTATTTGTTACACACAGCTACTTAAGTCTTTCACCACGGGCGGAACCCTTACGCTACGATCTACTATCACATTATTTAGCTTTGTGGAACAGCCAGCTGCAAATACGACTATCAGGAGGGCCAGACTCTGCTAATAACGTCACTAAAGTATTGGCTAGTATAAGTGAAAAGTAAATAAAGTATCTGTTAACAAAGCTACGTCCAGGATAGTAAACAATTCCAACTTAATCTATGTTAATTAGTTCATCCAACACTGTATTACAAGTCACCCTGTAGACGCCATGGACCTACGTATGGCTACCTACATAATATATTACAATAGTTTTCTAACTCACGTTCAATAATAGCTTGGCGTTACCAAGTTGTGTGATATTACGATGTCACGAAAACTCTGTCAATAATTAGTTCACACTAAATATTACAGATTTTTTCGGTCATTTATTTATTTGTTTGCTGCTCGACGTTGTCTAATTTTCTAGTAGAAAGATATAAATATTTATTAAAAACCTGATACTGACAACGCCTGAGTTTATGTCAATTTAGTTAACTTTAACTTAAGTACCTACCTATGTTCATAATTATATTAATTATTCTACATAATTGTAATTGTCTCCAGTGTGAGCAAAATAGTTATTCGTTTTGTGTCGAATTATGTTCGGTAGAGATTAAAATATTTACACTTTGATTTGGGCAGTTTGAAAATAGATTATTACATAGTTACGATTCTTTAGTTCTAGGAGGAACCCACAATTTTGGAACCAATTCCCGTTTACGACTAGGTCCAGCCTAGAATAATTTAACTATCCGCCCAAGATCCGTGAAGATTGACACATTCACAATCACAGTAATAACAAATGGAGTGCTAAGTTATGTACACAAACGTGCGTCTTTCATTTCAATAGACTTCGTAAGCACTCGTGTCGTACTGCTCAGTGTGCGGGACGTTCACAAGTCGGCCTTCTCGGTGGGCTTGTCGCCGGGCGGTGGCGGCGCCGGGCCGCTCGGCCCGCTGGTCCCGCTCGGCCCGCTGGGTCCGCTGGGCCCGCTCGGTCGCGCCAGCGCGCGCTGCAGGCGCTGCGCCGGCAGCTCCACCAGCAGCGCGAGCGGCAGGGCTGTTATGTACGACACCGCGGCCACGCCGAACCATTCCAGGATCTGGAGGAAACCAAAATAATGATTATCAAGATGTAGTATTCAGAAAATAGCGATCGCAGGTCCCTCACACCACCCATGTCACAACACTCGACCCTGCGAATTACAACTAGGTACAGTCAACAGCAAAAGTAGATGATGAAAATCAGAAATTCAATAGGTACTAATTAACGGACGGAGTTCGCGTCAGAACTGTGTGGCGCCGAAATAGTTAATGTTTGGTGTAATTTACAATCACATAACGACACTTCGACGCCACACAGTTCTGACGCGAACTCCGTTCAATAGTATTGAATTTCTGATTTTCATCATCTACTTTTGCTGTTGACTGTACCTACTCCAAACAATGTTTCTATTCAGCCGATGCATGACGCCAACATCAAAAGCTGGTAGCTGGCAGCAGCTGTATGAAGAGCAGCCGACTGCCGTTGGCTTCGTGGTTGCAAGCGCGACTGCTGAGCGTGGGGTCCTGGCTTCGATTCCCAGGTCGAACAGTGTTATTGGGTTTTCCATCAGGAATTTCTTAGTAACAGTTTGGAAGTAGGCGTTTGAATACCCCCGTGCCTGTGTGCCTCGCAAAGCACGTAAAACCGTTAGTAGACTAACGGGTCCCCGGTCATGCCGGATTGCCGTCCCCTCGGACGATGACTAAAGGAACAGAGTGCACCTGTATTTACGCACTCACTTGTGCACTATAATATCTCCTGCGTACCCGGCTAATCTCCGTTGAAATTGACCACTGACCGAAATCGCTCAGGTTATTATTATGAAGAGCAGCCCAGGATTGAGTCGATGGCGTGAAATTGCATAGGTCTAGCAAGTTCAGCAGGGAATTGCTATAACGCTGATGATGAACTTCAAAAAGGACTATGGACTTTTCCAAAAGTAACTGATGAAAGGTACGTTTTGTAATCCATTTGTTTACATTTCCATGAGATAGTTTTGGAACAGACTAGGTGGTAGCGTGGCACAGTACCGCGGACTGGCGGTCGAGCATGGAGGGCGCGAGGCGCGCGGCCACCAGCGACTTGTTGATGGGCATGTGCAGCAGCAGCGCGCCGAACGACAGCCGCGCCCAGCTCGCCCAGCCGCGCCACGACAGGCACCGCCGCACCGCCGCTGGACACAAACACTCATTTTTACTTTTTATTCATAGTACTTACATTTTATAGTCTAAGCTACTAACATAAACACGGGTCTTCAGGGTAGTAGAGCCCTCAATGAATAAAGTCCGTTATTATCCTGAATCGTCAATCGATAGGTAGCTATCGCATCATCTAGACCGTAATGCCGTTCTTCGTTTGTATGTCTACGTAGAGAGATTTTGGGGATACTTTTGCCGTCAGCTCCACACGCATTATTATAATCAATTTTATATCACCCAATAGGTATGTACCTATACCTACTTATTTTTAACAGACTTCAAAAAAGGAGGAGGTTATCAATTCGACGGAGTTTTTTTTTTATTTGTGTGTTTATTATGCGATTACTCCGCCAAGTGTGATCTCAATCAGCTACAGTTCTGGTTTTTACAAGGAGAACTCCTTAACAATTAATGTCCCTGCATCGGGAAAAGCAATATTTTGTAAAAGGTGATGAGCCGTTGACATTAGGGCTTAGATAAGTTACAAACTGGCCCACTAAAAATTGAAAAATAAAAAACTTTTTTTACAAAAAATACAACCGACTTCCAAAAAAACACTACAGTGCAAAATAACTTAAATTTCGGAAGTCGGTGTCAATAAAAAAATGCGGAACCAACGACACTGATTTCGGAAATTAAAGTTATTTTTCACTTTGTAGTGTAGTAGTGTTTTTTTGGAAGTTGGTTGTATTTTTTGTAAAAAATGTTTTTAAGCAAACCTGCTGAACTACACAGCAGTGGCGAACTAACAGGGGGGCGGAAGGGGCGGCCCGCCCAGGGTCTCCGATCTTGGGGGGCCCCCAAATGCCACCGCGTTCCCCTGATGAAATCCTAAACAAGACTTTAAAAATGTGCGTAGTTATAATAATAATAATATAATAATAATTTATTGACATAAAAATATTACAACCAACATGTGAAGCCCCTGACTCCTGTGCTAGGTGAACCTGTGTTACAGGAATCAGTGTCCTTCGCCTTACGTCAACACACATTACAATTTTTATGTAATAAAATACAAAAAAAATAAGAAACTAGTAGGTATTGAAAGAGTAAAAACTAAACAAAAAGGAAAATAAACAAAGCGAGCGTGTGATTGCGTGTGTGTGTGTGAGAGGGTGTGAGGGTGTGTGCGAGAGGGTGGGTGTGTGTATGTGTGATGGTGAGGGACCGCAAGTGAGTGTACATGAGTGTGTATGTGAGTATCCTACAGTTTTTTGCAAATAATTATTCACTTCTCTATGGTAGTGATAAAATTAATTTTTCAGTGTCGTCATAACTTAAGGACTGAAGCCAAGGTCTTAAAATCTGTTTTACATTATATAACGTAAGCTTATAAATCGAGATAGATTTATTAACCCGGTTGTAGATTTTTGAACTTATCACACAAAAGTGTCGAGACGCGAGAGCAGTGCGACATTGGGTGATTTTGCAGACTGGAAAACCAGTGCGCCTACTTATTGCATCTGAACTTATTGGTAACATAGCGTGTCTACGTAGGACAGTACGGAGGATGAATAATTGTCGAACTGTAAGGACTTGGGCTTCCGAGTACAACTGTCTAGTGGGATAGATTTGTTTTTTGAAGGACATCACTTTAAGTACTGCCCGTTGTGCCCGTTCCGCTTTAAGCATAGCTGTTTTAAAAGTACCTCCCCATACTGGGATGCAGTAGGTAATTATGGACTCACATAACGAGCGGTAGACCATTGTTGCTGTCTCCTTGTCCGCAGAATGTCGTAGGTCTTTAAACAAATACATAAGCTTACGAAGCCTGGAACATAAAGCTTCTATGTGTGTTCGCCAGTCGAGCTTTTCGTCTATACTATTAGTTCTTACATAATTTCATCAAGATCAAAAAACTACAGCCATTTAGACTTTTTACGCGATACTAATTGAGAAAGGAGTTGTTCGAAACTTAAACTAATTAAAAATTATCTTCGATCTAATGGGTCAAGAGCGCCTGGTTAATCTAGCCGTACTTTCAATAGAAAGAAAAATTTCCAAAGAAATCGATTTCACAGAAGTTATTGAGGAGTTCAGTAAATTAAAGGCACGAAAACACATATAACACACTACAACAAAATAAAAAAACTATCTTTGATTTTTTTTTGTCGATCGATTCGTATTTTATTTTCCTTACCCATATCCATTCCATATTGTAGGTATGTATGTTTATTTAGCCGAAATAATTTAATTCGAATGTAAATTTCACTTGCCAGATTTTAACGAAATAAACCTAAAAAACATTTTTTTTTTAAAGCTGGGGGGCCTCATTCAGCTTTGTCGCCCCGGGCCTCTGGCGGGCTTAGTCCGCCACTGCTACACAGGTAAGTACCTACCTAGTTGGTTTCAAATTAATGGCATAGGTAGAGAGGTATCGTGCGCTGACTCCCGCAGCCCACAATGATCTGTTATGAAACAAATGACTATCGCAATGCGCAAATAATTCGTAACCGTGGCAAACCACTCCACGCTAGGCAAACATTAGATAATAGAAAGTACAAGTGTCTGAGCACAAGCCACAGGATGTTTCTACGTCCATATTATTATTGAATAGAACCTCTATTTTATTAGGCATCATAAACACTATAGGAACTGTAGATAAATGTGTGGGTTACGCAATCGTCTGCGCCACAACTGAAAGAGGCAGGAAGCTTGTATAATCACTTAGGCACAGAATACCTAATAGTACTTCGTACAGAATGGCCACTCCCTACCCCGCGCTGACATCAGATACCGCACCTCACCCCGCACACCCGCGACATTATCGGCGGTTCATTAGCTAGGGGCGCTCACAAACAAAGAACCGCAGCATTGTACTGCTGACACGAACACACAATTTTGCGATTTAAAAGTTTTATCTGAGTTTTAATCACGATGGTTCGATATTGTGATGCTTTTCCGAATTTGTATTTACATAAATGTTTGTAAGATATCGCATTTTAATACCATGCGATATAATAACCGATTATTTATAGTTAAGTAGGTCATTTAAACGAAAATATTTTAGTGTAAGCAATATTTAGCTAAGTACCTTATTTGCATGGGTATTTGCTCTGGTATAGCAACATTTAGTGAAGTGGAACTGATGATGAAGACCACAGATGGCCACCGGGTCTACTCAATAATAAGTATTTCACAGGTTGCGATTCGATTACTTTAATATGCTTGCTAAGCACAATTTATGCTCGTCACAATGCGAATGGTGAAATGGAGCTGATGATGGAGTACCAAGAGAACTCCTCAACAATTAACGTCCCTGCATCGGGAAAAGCAATATTTTGTACAATGCGATGAGCAAGTTGACATTAGCCTATTGTAACTTAGATACTTTATAAACAGACCCACTAAAAAGCAAGAAATAAAAACTTTTTAGCATAAAAAAACCGACTTCCAAAAAAACACTAAGTACAAAGTGAAAAATAACTTTAATTTCGTAAGTCGGTAGCAATAAACTAAAATACGGATCCAAAGACACCGACTTCCGAAATTAAAGTTATTATTAAAAAGTTTTACATTTATTACTTAACTATTATAATATTATTTTTATTTCATTACGAACCCGACTAATTAGATAAACAATCGAACTAGTCCTTTCTAGTCGCGTCGTCGTCGTTCCCGTCATTTTATTTACGCTCCGTACGACAACCAACCCTACTAGAGTTTACGCACACATTTGCACGTGTACCAACGTCATTTGGCTATGTAGTAGTAGTAGGTAATTATTTTGCGCGCGTTGTACGGAGTGTCCGGGGTGTGACTTAGGTAGGAAATCGACGACCAGTCGAGCACGGTACGCGGTTACAGAGGACATCACACGGTGATTATCGATATACTTAGGTACAATTCTGTCAGAAGGACATCAGCTACTTAATTTAATTTCACCAAGACAGCTAGGTGTAATGCTGTTGTGTCAATTGTGTGATTTACCTATACCTAACTAATTAGCATTTGAGCGCGGTTTCGCCCACATGGACGATGAAAATTATCCCATGGGATCGGACGAAGTTGCGTGAAGAGGTAACAGACGGACAGAAGAATTAACTTTCGCGTTTATAATATTAGTTAGTACCTAAGGCTTAGTAATTCACAGACATAAAATGTAACTTACACGGCACTCCATTCATGGCTCCGAGAAGTGCCATAGCAACGAAGAAGGAGAAGACCGGGCGCTCGATGGCAGCCAGCGCGGCGGCCGGCAGGCGGCCCGGCGGCCCGCGGGCCAGCGCGCGCGGCGCCGCGCCCACCCACCACGCCGCCGCCGGCACCGACGCCACCGACACCCACCCGAATATCTGCAACGCAACGCGTCATAAACAGTCGGCTACCGCAGCCCGTCAGCACCCGTCAGAGTTCATAACGATGTCATTCAATTTTAAGTTGCTAGGTACCTATAAAAAAAACTTAAGTAAGTAGGATTACCGTTGTGGAATGCAATAAATGATTGAGTACGTACTTATTGAATATGGGTTGGTTCTATTAAATGGTATTTAAACTGCCTATCCTAGCCTTTCTCCAACTATGTTGCTGTCAACTTACAGTCTAACCGGACGCGGCTGAATTTTAGCTGTTATGTTTTATGATACTCTTCATCATGCCATTCTCATGGTACCCTAATCACGCCCGCTAAATATAGGTGGTGTAGGTACCTACATTTATGTCTTATGTTTTATTTACGATTAGGTATATAAACACATTCGTCACGGCACTGTATAGTGTTTACAAGTCAGTACAATTACACACTTTAACTTGTCTTATGTATTCAGCTAACATCCTGCAATCATGAAGAACTACAACCTGATATTAAAAATAGTGAAATCATAGTTTTAAGAAATACCTTCTATGGAAAGTGTGTGCTATTGTTTCTGAAGATCTATGCTAACGAACTTGTCGTGCGCGGCGATAGAAGATAGAAGACGCCGCGAACCGAAGCTGGAGAACACGATGACGGCGCGTGGCATTTACACTCCTGATACTCCTGTTTCTTTAACGAGTTGTCAAAACGTGGTGTCAGTTTTTCTCAGGGCAGTTAGCTTCCGTGTTTCTTTATGAGATGTTAAAACGTGGTAATGAAATGTGGCTACACTATAATATTGTGCTTGATCTTGTTGGTACAAGTAGGTACCTAAGTATATTTTAAGACATCGTAACTACCTAACTCAAACCGCGTGCTATTTAACGATCGGGTACCTAGGTACTGTCCTCCAACTGCATTTGGGATATCCGATGTTCCCCATTTTGTACAAGTTATAGGCAGAATAATCAATTAGTAAAAACAGAGATTGTTTTTCCTAGCTCGACAACTAAATATAATATGTTCGTATCAGATTGCCTAGGTAGGTAGGTAGGTAGATAAGTAGTCGTAGGCAGATAACTTCAGGAATGGCGTGCGTTACGGTTGCTAGTTATAGTAAAGATAAGTGCTAGCATTGCACAGAGATTAGACGGAATCGTAGAGAAAAGATCTTTATATCAAATGGTAGGTTCCTGGAGAAACTTTAATAAGCCGCAGTTGCGTGTCATTACAAAAGTTCATAATTCATAAATAATGATGTCATCAACAGTGTTCCACTCATTTGTAGCTATGTGTAGAGTATCATATTGGTGGTGGGTGTTTGTAATGGCGCCATATGCAGTAGTGATGGGTGTATGCGAAAACTTATTTAATTACACTGGTCTTGCTCAAGTAGGCTGGTAAAGTTTATGTTACAGGTGTTACTGGCATAGCTGGCGTTGGCAAGCCTGAAGTGCTACAGGGCCGGCCATGTTAGTCGAAGAGTTGAAGGAGCCGAAGACTCCTCGAGTAGAGATTGGCGTGCGTAACGTGGAATTCCAGCTAGATCGATCAACGACTTTTAAAAGGCGGTCGGGTCAATCTGAATGCGGAAGGTGAAGAATCAGGTGTTGTGGTGCACTTTGTGACAGGTCCATGTCCAGCGGTGGACTACGCAGCTTGTACGAGAACTCCTCGTGGTACTATGTAGGTACGTACCTTGTAGCGCGGCAGCTGCACCTCCATGTCCAGCAGCATGTGATGCAGGTGCGCCAGCAGCAGCCCCGCCAGCGCGCCCGGCACGTTGCCCAGCGGCGACTGGTACAGCACGTTGAACGAGGTCTCCTCGTGGTACGCTAACCGCACCGACCTGCGGGGAGGACATTGTCAAGACTGGTTATGGCTCTACAGCATTCGGAATTTGGTTTCAATTTAAAAATTGCAACTGGACTCTTGGGAAGATAATACATGATGACGGGAGAGCATAAATTGATTATCCTATTTATTATACGTAATTGAAACACACCTCAATTCGTCGACCATACTTTATCAAATCAGTGCCCTAAGCCGTACTTTTTCCATGCAATATAAGTAAAGAACCCTCATGGACTCACTCAGGCCGATGCATAACGTAGGTAGGCACGAGGTTCCAGGAGTAGGCGAGCCCGAACAGCAAGGCGACCGAGCCGACCAGCAGCCCGCTGAGCACCGCCACCGCCGCGCGCCGCCAGCGCCACAGCGCCAGCGTCAGCGCCAGGCAGCCTGCGTACAGCTGCATGTCTGCTGCCAGGTACCTGCGGGAACATGCACGGTTATTACAAGTTGTGAAATTAACGTACGAATGATATGGTATCTATAGCACTGCAAGGTCATCATCAGTCCATACCTAACAGTCTCCTGCTGGACGTAGGCACCTCATGTTTATGTAACGTGTTGAGTTGTTCCTCTCCCACTAAATAATCGCAAATTAGGTGCTAATGACGTCATAAAATTCTAAAGAGAATTATAAAGAGTCGTGTATCTCGAGAAGGCAAGAACAATAGACATATACCCAGAAAGCAAAGGTAGTTGTAAGTTAACTCACCAGGTCTGTATGAGGCACTTGTCGTTGGCGTACAGGATGTTGTTGAGGTACAGCAGATGCGTCCACCACTTGCGGCGGCACACGGCCGCCTCGCTGCCCACTAGCGGCGCCCACATGGGCCCGCGCCCCATGCGCTCCCACCACGACGCCGCAAACCACACCACTACCCAGTATGAAGGGCTCACCCTGCAGTTAACAAATCATCATCACACATTCTGTATCATTATTATACTCCCCGCGTCTTCTTCTTCTGTACATCTCTAGTAGCTGCCATCTTAGTAATCATCTCCTTTCTACTCTACCCATATCAAACTTACTATACAATACATCCATGTCTTGCTGCCCTTCCCATACTCTCACAGCCAGCCACTTTTATACTCAAAAACTTTCTCATCATATATTTTTGTACTGCTTCTATGTGTCGTAAAAATCTTACGTGCTTCAGACGACGAAAAAGAACGAAGAAGACGCTCAGGGCGGGACCCTGTGTCTTAATTGTAGTGGTAGAAAAACACACGGGTCCAACCAGGTCAAGATCAGGGTTTGCTATACGACTCAACAGCTCTTGATTCTTTTGACGACACAATAATTTTTCGATGACTGACCTGATGATCCTATTGACCATGGTCTCCACGAAGGTGGAGAAGGGTGGCACGTTCTCCCCGCGCCGGCGCTGCTGTAGCAGCTTGTGCGCCAGCAGGAACGAGGACATGATGAAGAAGATCTGCACTACCAGCGTGCTGTTCGTCATCAGCACCACGTCCACTGACCCGCGGATCTAACGGGAAAAGCGTAGAATAACGAAATAACGTACAGCATTAACGTAGGGAACTTTGATATGTTTACAAGTGTCATGAATACACTGCAATAAAACCAAGCACAAACTTGATTTTCAATTACGTTGTAATATATGGTAGGTACGTACGTTTTGGGTATCGTCATTACTCATTACTAATAAGTACTGATTTATTGATATTTGCAACTCTTAGTTATAAAGAGTTGTAAGTTGGTGCACTTGTTGTCTTTAGGACCATCGCAAATATAGTCTGCATGTGTGCTGTGCCGGCTCGGCTGTGTGTATGATTGGAGAAGAGTTGTTAACATCATCAGTTTGTAGCAGCCCAGTGCTGGACTTGGACATCTCTAATTGCCTGTCATTTCGTCGTTTACTTCTATAATCAGCTAGGTACTCTAATCTAGCTGGTAACAGACACTGCGATGATCGTCGCTCCACCTAGCCTGAGGGTATAGTATGTTTGTCGATTCACGGTCTCCAGTCGAGATAAACTCTACTCCAAGGGTCATCGAAGCAAAGAGGGTCGTAGGTCAAATGTGTCGTAGTAGGAACCAACCTCTTCGTAGATCTTGGTGTCAGTGAGGTAGGTCTGTGTGGTGATCCAGCAGACGTGCTCGATGATAACCACCAGCATGGTGAGCACACGCAACCCGTCGAACGAGGCCAGGTCGGTGCGCGCCGAGCGAGGGGGGGGTGCGTGCAGTGCGCGCCAGCACGACGGGATCGACCACGCCAGGGCCCATTCTGCTCCTGAGGACATTAAAACTTTGTGAGTATGGGAATAAATCTTTTTTATGAAGTTTTCAGATCTGTAGAAAGAGCTTCAAGGCTCTTTTTACTCCAAAAGGCATAGAATCTTGTGAACATGTGAATAAAGTGATATTTTTCGCGATTGCCACGTTAGTGGTACTCTACTGAAATATCAGGTCACAACCAAACATAAGTGCCAAACCAAACAGTCAACATGTCAAGACGTATTTATAGCAAATCAGTCATAAGTTCATAACTGATCGCCGGCCAACTCATTCATCAGGCGATGCTGTAACGTTCTGTAACGCGTGCACCAGTGGTCTACAAACAGATTGGCTCATTGTTATTGACCCGGCACGCCCCCCCCCCGTGCAGCCCCCTCCTCTGCCTCGCGTTGAACGAAAGTGAACCGCGCTCCAGTTAGGCAAAAAATATGGAGATCTGCAGTTCCGAATACCGTTGAGGTTCGAATTATGTGACATTTACAATTATTGAACACTGAGCTATGAGAAACGAAATTGTTGACGGAATATTTTTTATGAGGAAGACTTAATCCTCCATTGGTATTGGATATTATTTCAAAAATCAAATTGATAATGTAAGTATTATTGACTGTTCTGCGTTGTGTAACTTAACCATAGCGCGATTCAGCATTCCGCCCGGCCGCGACCGAAGCCTCACGCTACATAAAATCAGATTTTTATTCACTTGACTTCATCAGCTCTGCTGGCAACCTGTCGACAAGGTCGTCACTCCCACGCTAGAAATATAATACCTAGTTAGTTCCTGTCGAGACGAGAGAAGAAGCATTCATTCATTTGGAAAGTATCTCTGAAACCTAAAGAACCCCACCCACAGCCAGTCGTGGACTCGTGGCTCAAGCTTTGCATTTTTTGTAGTGGCTAGCAACGCGATTAGTGGTTGAATAAATGAACGATTGCGGCAATCACGTCGATGTGCGCCCGAGTCGCTGACATAACGCAGATAGATAATAACAGAAGTTCTATAATGACAAGCAACGGAATACTTAATTTAAGAAAATCTTTATTTTACTGAGTTTTATTTCGTTTATTGTGTAAGTAACGAATGTGACTAACAACTTTGTTTTTTTTTTTTCGTTGTGAAAGATGAACTAAATAGTTTTTATAGACAATCAGCGTTTTCGGTAATAGTAGTATGTCTAACCCAGGAGATAGCCCCTTCGGCCGCAGCAAATTGGTACGACGAAGTCCCCCTTTTTAGGGTTCCGTAGTTCTGACAAGGAACCCCTTATAGTTTCGTCATATCTGTCTGTCTGTCTGTCCGACGGTTTTGCTAAGAGACCGTTGGTTGTAGAAAGCTGTAATTTTGTAGGAGTGTGTATATCAACTACGCCGACAAAGTGGTAAAATAAAATTTTGGAAAATATTTTATTTTTATGGTAGGTCCCCTTTAGGTATATGAAGTCGGGATGAATATTTTTTTCGTCGTATACCCCATCGTGTGGGGTGTCGTTGAATAGGTCTTCTAAAATGACTTCAGGGATGCTAAAATTATTTTTCGATTTAATGCTCCATTTACGAAATATTAAACTTTAAAGTGGAAATTTTTGTTCCAGTAGGCCCCCCCCCCCCCCCCCCTCTAAAACTGCTGGCTTGAAAAATCTGGAAAAATTCACGATGATAGTGCATTTCATGAACTTTAAAGGAAAATTATAGCGGTTGAGATAACTTTATTAGTTTAGCAGTAATAGTCGTTGAACTTGGGTAGGATAATTTTGTACCAAATACAATACAAAATCCTTAGCATTAATCCTTTAAAGTGACTAAGATGAAGTAATTGCTTGTTTATAACGGAGTCTCCCATATTATTTAAATAAATAAATAAAGACGCATTGAAAAACAAAATATGAAACAAAAAAACCATAATTAACTATCATATGTTTCACAATACTGCCGCTAGATGGCACTGTACCTACGGGTTACGTTTTCATTCGAGTAAATATAGAAGAAATAACTTGGCAGCGATCGTACTCTTATTTTTTAGCTTTAGCAGGAAGAAAGTGGTTATTATTAGTTAATGCCCAATTATCTTCGAAAATTAATATTTTGTCATTAGTTTAGTATCGTTATTCGATAACAGATGGCGTTGTGACGTCACTTTTGTAGATTGCGGTGTTAAGATTTTCTTGCAAGGTATGACCGTGGTTACGTTATGTGTTAAAGTTCATTATATTTATAACCATTAACTCCTAATATCTTTACCATTACTTATATTCAGAATAAAGAACAACAGAATCGTACTATATTGTGATAACGGGCTACTACGGAACCCTACACTGTGCGTGGCCCGACACGCATTTTTTTTTTGACCGGTTTTTTTTTTGTAAAATAATGTAAGTACCAAAACAAGTAACTCTTTAAGTCTTTGAAAATATGATACCTTCTTTTCAATTTAGCTTCTAATACATTTATCGTTGTCTTCGTTTTAAATATTTGATGTAAATTGATGGCCTGAAACAAGATTTTCATAAACCTACCTCGATCAGGCAGGTCTACATTACAGTTAGAATTTAACTTTCCTCGATTGCAATGTAAATCATAATATTTAATTTATACTTGAATAAACTTTAATCAACTTACGGTAAATAACGTGACAATCGGAATGTGTTATCCGATGGTTAAGACACAGGCTGTATGCACTCACAAACGCCCGACTAAAACCCAGACACCAGGGCCTCAAGTCTGCTATTACAATAGTGTCAGAATGGTCTATCATTGATTTCATAATTGTTGATTTTGACAAGTTTGGTAATCTACTAATATAATGTCATTATGACTTTCCAATGGTCAACCACTGACACTCCATTGAAAGAAACGGCATAAAATGGTTATCTCGTACATAAATGACAAATGAATAAATGTAATGTTTATTGCTATTTACGAATTTCTTACTACTTCAGATTGCAAACACTAATACGTAATATGTAAAAATATATATTAAATGAAATCTAGCATGAAATTTAGTAGTAGTTTTTCTCAGACCATTGCCGACCAATGATCGACCATTATGAATTTAGCAGATTACGAACTTTTAGCAAAATGACAATGGGATCGTGTTGGAATGACGAATTTATAAAAATAGCAGACTTGGGCCCTAGAGGGGTAATTCTCGAAATTTTAAGATCGTTCATAGTCTGATCTCAGTCTCAATCTGTCAAAAATACCTCTAAATTCATTCATTCATTCATTCATTTTCATAATTCATGTTTGACATTTGTTTGTCGCAGAAATGAGACTGCGACTAGATTTTGAACGTTTCAAATTACGAGAATTGGCCTTCTGATATTGAGAAATTACTGTCCAATCTTCAAATCGAACCCGGAATCGTGTTCAGCAGCCCTTGCAACCACTAGAACAACGAGGCGATCAACAGTAAACATAACGTGAAATCCGATTCATATAGGTTTTGTTTGTAGTGTGTCTTCTGTGCGTGATACTGTCGGGGCATCACCTGACCGACTGGCGCCGCCAGTGACCCGTAAGAATTACGTTATGTACGCCTTATACTATTATGTTTACGCAAATTTGATTTATTTTGAAAAAAAAAATAGAATGATTTATAAGTAGGAAGGAGTGAATTAAATACACTATTTTGTGATAAATTTATTTATTATAATATTTTGTGATAATAGTTTGACACCTGCGCTCTATTTAACTCACTTCTCTATTCTGATACCTATTAGGTTAACTACATAAACAGCAGTACCATGGTCTTTTCTCGCACAGAGAACACGCAATGAGTGTAGTGCAACAGCAGCCTGTTGTTTACTGCAGACCATACATTACGAGTGTACATATTCTAACAACGTTTTCCTGTGTCATGAAAATATGTACAATTAGGTGTAAACTACGGATATTATAATGTTGTAAAACTGTAAAAGCTCCCGCAGATAGGCGCGACGCTAACTACAATACCTAATTTCTATGAAAACTTCATGAAAGTTCTTCTACTAGAGTCGCGTCGCACCTGTCTGTGGGTGCCTTGAACGGTGGTCTCGTGACGGTTACCCAACGGTGACTTTGTTTATTGGCTTCTATAACAGCTACACTGGGCCGCAAAGAAAGCGGGTGGGTTATAAAAAATGCGATAACTTTTAAAATATTTGAGCAATCCTTTTAAAATAAAAACCAATCTAAATTTTATTTTATTAAAATATAGTAGAGTGCACTTTGCATGCATTTGGTCAGACTGATCTAGTGCTGCTTGATCTGTTCAGATTGATTTCCCCATTTAGGTATGGAAGAGTTTAAGTTGTGTATGGAACCAACATACCTTTTCGAGCATGATCAGGCAGGGTGAGGTCCAGCGCGGTGCTCCCCACTGCCAGCGCCAGCAGGGCGGCGAGCACCCCGGCGAAGGCGCGCTCGCTGCCCGTGAGTGTTGGGGAGGGGTCGGCGCGGGCGCAGTACTCTAGGCGGTGCAGCGTGGCGGTCAGGTTGTACGCGGACGACGTGTACGCGTTCACGCAGGTCGTGAACCTGCGGGTGGGCAGGAGTCATGTTTGTGTTCTGGGGAAGTTGTTGCACCACTTCATGTTCCCAGGTGAAACACTAGGGAGTGGTGATGGGTGGGTGTTTTGGGCGCTGAATTAGTATAATTTTATATTTTAATTCAATGATAGTGAAATTATTGATTGTATATTTGATAAAGATCGTTCGGTCTTTAGCAGAACTAGCTCAAAGCTCAACTAAAGTAGATAAGCATCGCCAATGATTCTACTGTACTTTACCGCTGAGTTTCGATTCTTTCAGATAATGCAGCTTTTACATTTTTAACCCTTTTTTAATTGTGTATATTGAGAAGACTATGATTGTGCGTGTTCAGTAGAATACGTAACGAACAACTAATGAGGTAACTAATGATATTACAAGTGGCTGTAACATATAGGCGTGGCCCCAATACATGATAATCTTAATTAAGAAAACCAATAGATGCGCATTAAGAGGTCATTAAAATTATGTAAAACTCTTTATTTCAATAGATGGCGATTGCAAAGCCTCCCATAAATTTTAAAACATTGTAAATGACAATTATTTCTAAAAGAATAACCGTGGAGTTTCTTGCCGGTTTTTCTTGGTAACAACTAATTACAACCGTGCACGTTGCTTCTAACGTTTTATAAGTAGGTTTATTTGTGAAATAAACATAATGGATTTGAATTTGAAATATCCTCACTAATTGAGAATATTGTGGTTTTTACACAAGTACGTAGGTAGTACACAAATTCGTTTCTTCCGAAAAAAACTTCCGTTCGCCTTGCCCGATCACACTTTTCGTAACGCTTACGTCACGCGTTCGCCAGCTTTCTCCCCAAGTCAAGCGTGCGTAAAGAAGTTTTACTTCAAAAATATGTTGGTATGTACCTATTTATTGTTCGACCGATGTCATTTATTTATTTAGGCTGTAAATACATCTCTCAATACACCCCCCCCATACGCTCCCACCATGAGCTGCTCTATCTATGGAGCTCTATGGGAGGCTCCCTCTCATAGAGAGGAGGCCTGTGTCCCATGTTATGTTATGTTATGTAAATAAATATTATGTAAACTTACATTTTGTAAAAAAAAACTTAGAATAATACTTTAACTTGGATGATTCCTACAAATCCAATAACGTTTCGTCATCACCTGTTATTTATTGCATGAATAAAATTAATCAAAACAAAACACTTTATATAAATTATTCGGATGAAACTGGCGCTAAAGATGAAAAAATATCAATCAAATTAAAAAGACGTCGACGTGTCTACAGCTGAGCGCTGGTCAATCACATTAACATACAAAAGACATCAACGCGCGGACACAACAAATGATCAATTTTTAACCGACCTCAAAAAAGGAGGTTCTATGTTCGTGTGTATGTTTTTTTTAAGAAAGTTCATCGATATTTTCATCAATTCTGGACCAATTTTGAAAATTTTATTTAGTTTGCTACTAGTTTATGAGTTAGCTTCAATAATACGTATTTAAATCAACTAAGTATAAGTTGATAATGTTATAAACCTTCCTATCACTATTGTTTACACAACAAGTAATGTGGTATACGAATACGGTTAGGTACGACAGTTAAACAGTCATTCACTTTTGTGTTTTCGTTTTTTGCTACCGACTTCCGAAATAAAAGTTATTTTTCACTTTTTAGTGCTTTTTTTTGGAAGTCGGTTGTTTTTTTTTTTGTACTTTTTTTTAACTCTAATTCTTTACTTTTTGGCAGTTATGTTAGCGAATTACATCCCTGTCTTTAGTTTCTGTGTGATCTTGTGTGCCGTCCTCGATCAAAGTACTGGGTAATTCTCATATCGAACGTAGAAATCACCTACACCACTTACATTGTTGTTAGGTTGAGTCTTAGGTTATTTTATTACTTTTATATAATGTGTACCTACTATAGTTTGTTTTGTAAGTAGAATAGTTCAATCAATAATTTAGAATTGATTATCTTTTCGGATTAGTTACATAACAAAGCTTGAATATGTTGGCAGTTAATAGCGAGCAAATAGTTGGTCAGTAACACACCAGTCCCGCAGCTGATCGTCGCGTAGGTCGTGCGGCTGCGCAGGCGCATGCTGCGCGCAGCTGCGCGGCAGGCACAGGCCGCGGTGCAGCCGCGTGTGGTTGTAGTTGTCCACTGTGTTCGCTGAGTAGCGCTGAACAACAAAACGAAACTATTATTATTTAAAAAAATAAAGAAAGTCAAATACTGTAGTGTTGTTCTTTATTAATCTCACTGTGACAGCTTGCAGGTAGTGAGCTGTCAGTAGTGTCGCTCCCTAGCACCACGTGCACTGACCGCTCACTGCATCTAAGTTTTCACGGTGCGATTTCTGCAGAAGAGCACTACAGTGGAATTACATACAACCATGAGTTCTTTCCCGCGATGCACAGCGGGCTAGAGTATAAGTTGAAGAGTGGAGCACGAGAACATAAACAAAGGAAATAATGAGACTAGCCTATTGTCCCGGGCAGCGGGATTGTCCGAAAGGGTTACCGCTGCCCCGGAACACAAAAGGCTAAGGAAGGAACACGGGTGGGTTTTAGTCAGTAAGAGTCTGACACTCCCTCCTGCTCCACCCAGAGCGGGAGGGGTCATTTGATGATTTCCCATCCACAAAAAAAAAATAAAAGCCTATTGTCCCACTGGTGGGCACAGGCCTCTTCCACTCCTCTGTATGATAAGAGGCCTGTGCCAGTGGGCTGTGCTGTGTGTGAGCGTGACGGTTCTTGCTCTCGCCTTCTCTGTAGAAGGCAGGAGCAAGAACCGTCACGCTTGCGGATGCGGAGGGATCGAAGAAGTACTTATTTAATACAGAAACCTTACTTTTGCTTCTAAAGTTCTGGTTCATAAGCTGCAGTAAGGATACTGCAGTTACATTACACAAATTGGTCAAATTACTTTTATAGCAGAATGCTATAGTAATAATTTGACCAACTTCTGTTAGTTGCAAACCTTTTTTAGAAGTCTAAAAGCAAGCTCAAACAGTTTAAAATACTACAAATATCTGCCATTAGCATCAGTCAGGTGACGGGAACTGATCTGTAGCCGATACTTAATGAACCAACCCACTAGTTGAGGTATGTTGCTCAACCGCGACTCTCACCCGGCTCCTCGCGCTCAGGTCGACCGTCGACAGCCAGCGTGTTGAGCAACGGACTGGTTGAGCAACCATCGGGTAAGGTCAATAACATTGGCGATAAGGGTGAATGTGTTAAAACATTGTCACTCATTTTTCACTACTTTTCAGGTTAGCGATTTAAACATTCAATATATTCTCACTTTGTTCCTATAAAGGCCTTGCGTCTTCCAATTTTTTAAAATATAAGTAAAAAGGGATTATCTACTTTACTGTATGACTAATATGTTGTTTACATATGTATTTTATAATTATGTTTTTATGATTTATAATGATTTTTCATTACAAAGTGAGTTACAATGTTTTAAATTGCAGGTGTCGATTTATCGTCAACTAACTGTGTAAAGTATTTCCTAGCTTCATTTACTAATGTTTTTTACTACTTCTATGTCTAATTGCTGGAAAAGGTACAGAAAACCTTCCTATGACCCCGCTTCCAAAGATGATACCATTTCTTCCCCTTCGAGTACCCTACCAACTATCTGAGCGCATCTACGACCGTTGTCTAGTTGCACGTAAACATATTTCGTGTAACTAATCAAAACTGTCATCTCAACGAATGTGGAAACAGCCCAAACATTGCTGAAGTATCTCAATACATCAGTCTGGCGCTTCACATGAGGTACTCATGTGTACAAACACGCTGTGAATGTGCGCGTGAAGACGAGTAGCGTCAGCACGTAACACACACACACTTCCGACTTCTCCACTCTCTCGGACGGTGCCGAGAGCTTCTGCAATTACACACGAGTTTGTGTACTTGGTAACCACAAGTAAAACGCGCGTCGCTTGTGAAATAAAAATAAAGTATCTACATCGTAGTACATGGTTCTATATCGGACAGCTCAAGGTGACCCCCGTGCACCACACAGCCGGCCAGCGGTGCACGCGAGTGGGGTCATTGACCTCCCCCTCCCGCGACTAGGTACTCCCTCCCTCTCTAGGCTCCTTTCTCTGTGTTCCGCTCCCTACATTATTAACTAATCACTTCATAGTTTCATAAAAAAAAAATTTGATCATGGCATTTAAAATCTACAAGTTTTTAACCGAATAAAATAAACGTCGTCTGATTTAAATTGAAAGATGTATTTTGTTTGATTGAATCAACTTCTCGGGATGCATATCATCATCATCAGGATCATCAATACTGGTTATGATAGAGGTAGTCTGTTCCATAGAAGAAAATACTTCTATGATTCGAGACCAAAGAAGACAACAATTCTATTTTCGATAGTATTCAGCTACATGAAGTACATAAGTAGGTCACATACATGGTACTATCACACCATGATCTAGGTGCTGTTTGACTTTTCGCCAACACCTTCATGATTTAAAAATACTAAAAATCTCTACTCTTTTAATGAAGGTGTTAAAACGAGTTTGTTTGTCGTAACTGGCCCACATTTGCAATTACACAAACTGAGGCTCGAGTGACATCAGCCAATGTATAAGGGCTGTGTAGTGTATGGAGTGTTGGCAGGACACTTGCAAAAATTATCATAGTTGACTGATGAATGTCTGCCGGTTCCACTTTTACAAGAGGTTACAAAATGACGCAGAAGCCACTATTATAGGTTCTAGGCAAAGTCACTCTCCTGTGTCACCGAAAAGGTAATTAGTTAGTGTCACAATTGTCTGACTAATTTTGACATGAATTACTACGCGTGTAGCGCCTTTTTGAGACTAGCTATGTGTTTACAAGTTTACAATGTGACACCATTGAAGCACCTCTGTCAAAATGTCAGCGTCGTGCTTGAGGTCATCAGTCACAGTCGTTGTTGACGAGACAACATTGAATGCACAAAATAGCCACGGAATGACAGTGTCAACTTCATGACCTGTTGTCATCTTTCAACAGCGTCAACGTACATAATAAACAAAATATTATTAGAAAAGCTTTTGAAAAAGTTCAAAGGTTTATTATTAAAGCGTGTGAGTGAGAAGTTTGTTCTGACCGCGCCTTTTGATCGAGTAGATTACGAATAGGTAATCACCATGATATTCTATGGTATGTATTTATTCTTATATTTTTTTAGTTATAATTTTTTTTTTCTATTTTGTTTTCTGTTATTGCACCTACTGTGTATTGTCTCTGCATCACCCTAAGGTAGACTGGTAGAAAATGCCCAAGGCATTAAGTCCGCCTTTGTACAGTTTTTACTTGTGCATAAAGTTTTAATAAATAAATAAATAAATATTCTTGTAAGCAAGATTTAAACTCCATTTTACGTAAGTAATAGTGCCAACAATTATATAAGATGTAATTGTAGCATAATATGTACCACCTACCTGTTATGAACTACTTTCATATTTTTTTTTTAATAATTCGGTCTAAATGCCATTGAGAGAATTTATACACTTATTAGGGCTGATTTTTCAATATTCAGAAAACGTATATCTGAAGCAGACTGAAGTATACATAATATGACAGTTTGACATATTTTCTACACAAAAGCTGTCAAACCGCAGTATTTATTATCATAATCATAATCATTTTATTTTTGCAATAAGTATTGGTACAGCGTTGGTCTTAAATTTTAAATAAGTTTCCTAATACATAGTCAGGCATTTGACATGCAAAGTTTTACAATTTAAGATTATATGTACGTCCAGTGGCATGCTTTAAATAAGTACTATAAGTTTCTAACAATCATTACTTTTTACAATACATTCAATATTCATCATCTGCACATTACATAGTTTAAAAAACATTAAGTATTTATAAATTCATTTATAGAATAAAATCGTTTTTCCAGCAGCCATAATTTTAACTTTTAAAAAAATAAATCATTTGGTAAATCTTTAAAGTTTTTTGGTATTTTATTATAGATAAGTCCACTCATATGATAACAGTTCTTTTTATACAGAGAAGTCCTTGGTGCCCTAGGCAGAACTATTCTATCTGGATCTCTTACTTTTCGAGGCCAACGGTCTTGAGCCTTTTTAAACAAGTCAAAATGCTGTCGGACAAATTTAGCACATTCTAAAATATACATACTGGGTAATGTGAGGAGTTTTAACTTAAGAAACAGCGGTTTACAGGATTCCCATGGTGGAATGCCACCAATGGCTCGAATGCATTTTTTCTGTACCCTAAAAGCTTTGTCCGCGTCTGTTGAGTTACCCCACAGTATAAGACCGTATTGTAAAGTCGAAGCAATGCAGCCGTGATAAGCAGTCAACATCGTACTCTGCGACGAGGTCTTTCGCAGAGTGTAGAGGACATAAACGTATTTGTTTAATTTGTTACACACTTTTTCTACGTGTGGTTTCCAAGAGAAGTAACCGTCCAAAGCTACTCCCAGAAAAGTAGTTTCGTCTGCCTCTAATAGAGGTTGTCCATTATAATGAATATTGAGTTTATTTCGCTTACGACCATATGTTCTAAATTGAACAATTTTTGTTTTATTTATATTTACATGCAAATTATTAGAGCTTAACCAAGAAATTATTGATTCAATTGTGTTATTAATGTCAGTTCTGTAATTATTTATATCAGTATTAATTGGTGATGTCATAATGATCGAAATGTCATCCGCAAATAATGTGCATAGATTGAGTGTATGTTCAGGCAGATCGTTAATATATAATAGAAATAATGGGGGACCTAAAACGCTCCCCTGTGGTACACCCGAGTTGTTATATTTTGATAGAGATCTAATTCCCTCCAGTTCTTTATTTTCTGTCATACATAGAATCTCAACACATTGCTTTCTACCCACTAGATAGGTTTCAAGCCAACTAAGGGCTGGACCTCGAATACCATATCGTTCTAACTTTGAAAGCAATAATTTATGAGAAACAAAGTCAAACGCTTTCGACATGTCAAAAAAGATAACTGACACCCGGTTTCCTATGTCTACTTCATCAATTATATTTTTTACCAGATTGAAGCATGCAAGAGTGGTCGATTTCCTTTTTTGAAACCCATATTGTTCTTTCTTAAGAATCTCATGTTTCCCAATGAATTCTAAGAGGCGTTGTTGCATGGCTTTTTCAAAAACTTTAGAAATGATTGGTATGAGACTAATAGGTCTGTAATTATCTACTTTCGAGCTATCGCCTTTTTTATGAAGAGGCTTAACAATTACAAACTTTAACAATTCTGGGAAGCAGCCTTCCGAAAATGACAAATTTATTAAGTGTGTCAATACAGGAGTAATTTCTCTTGAGCAAGCCTTCAGAATTTTTGTCGAAATCTCATCATACCCAACCGCTCCTGTATTGTTTAGGGAAAGAATAAATTTTTGTATGTCATTGTAACCGTACGGCCGAAGGAACAGACTATCGCACGTGTTAGTTTGGCATGTATCCTTTATATTATCGTTCTGTTGATTTGTTAAGTCTATCCAGTAGTCATTAAAAGAGTCCGTAATTTTTTGTGGGTTGTCTATCATTGTATTATCTATGTTTAAATTCGTTATCAAAGATAATTTATCCGAAAATTCTGAATCCTGCTTTATAAGTTTCCAAGCAGCTTTACTTTTATTTTTTGAAGACCTTAGTATGTTGTCATTTGATGTTTTAATAGAGCTAGTGATACAACATCTTAGTATTTTACTGTATTTTTTGTATACCATCTTGTTGTGTTCTGACTTATTCTTATAATATATAAAACGCAATGAGCGTTTACGTTTACTGCTAATTCTTAGACCTTTAGTTATCCAGTTGGTTTTCTTACACTTGTTTGTCATTTTGATTCTAACTTTAGGAAAACATAACTTGTAAAACAGTAGAAATAATTCCTGAAAAGATTCATAGGCTGAGTTAATGTTAAGTTGGTTATAAACTTCTGAAAAGGAAAGTTTAGACAAACATTCTTTGAATTTAATGATATTTTCCAAACTGTAGTCTCTTTTAAAAATAAAGTAGTGTTGAGGAGTTTCCTTATGTTTAACAGGGACACTTAAAATTTGTGCCGTATTGTGGTCTGATATGTCCCAATGCAAAAGTTCACCCTTGGCAAGTGGAATATTACTTAAGATATGATCGATGCAGGTATTCTGCCGCGTTGGATCAGTAATATGAAAAATTAAATTATAATTTGCAGCAAGATCCTGAAGATCTTTAGTTTTGGTATCTGGTTTTAAGGTGTTTACATTAATATCACCTAAAATAATAATTTTTTTTTTCTATATTTATGATTTACGTAGAAAAGTATTGCAGTGAGTTTCATAACAAATAAAGAAAAATCAGAATTTGGCGTTCTATACAAAGCTATTATGAAAATGTTATGTGAAGGTAACTCCAAGCCGCAACATTCAAAGTGTTTGTCAAGACTGTGACCCTTCAGGAAGGACAATTCTTTATGATTCAAGCCACGTTTAATGAAAATTGCAACACCCCCACGCTTTTGTTTAATTTGTCTACAGTATGAAACTGCCAAATCATAACCAGATACTTTAATAAGACACTCATTACCCTTATCAATAAATGTTTCGGTCAAGCAGATAACGTCTGGCTCGGTATTTTTTAAATACAGGTTAGACAAATGTATTTCTAAATTATAACGCTTACTCAAGATACCTGCTACATTCTGATGCAGTACTCTTAAAAACTCTACTCTTTCGTTAGTCGCGAAAAAACTCGTCTGTATTCGCACTAGTTTTACAATTATCTTGCAACATATTTTGTTCTGTTTGTGTACTACGATCTACCATTTCTATAATAGGGCGATTTGAACATTGATTTATTTGGTTAACCTGTTCGTCTCGAGAGTAGTCCTTGTTTTTTAGCCTCACAGTATTACTCCCAGTACATATAGAAGTAGTTTTGTAACTAAGAAATTTAAGGTTGTAGTCTATTTGATCCAGACTAGAATTAATCTGCTTACAAATATTATACATAGTCAACTGTAAGCTGTCGTCAAAATCAATAAAATTACAATTTTTGAACTGGTAACTTATCATCTGTAGCATTTCATTAATTTTAGATTCATTTAAATGTACATTATTAAAAACTTTTAAAACAAATATTGGACATTGAGTTAACTTTAGAAATATATATAGTTCTGACATTATTTTGAGTACGTTTGAGTCATGTTCTCCAACACAAACAATTATTCGATCATCTGGAGTAACATCGAACAATTTGGCGCAATTTAGTATTTCTTCCGTCGATGCATAAGGTTTGATGAAAGATATCACTCGGTAATGTTTATATGGAGTTCTTTCTCTCGATTTCTTTAGTATTTTAGACATTTTAAGGCACTGTTTACCACCAAACAAGAATATTCTGCTAATATCAGTTTCTTTTAAATATGTTTGCTTTAGTCTGGACGATATTTCCATTGTAACTGGTGCCACATTCTCGTTGTTAGAGTTTAGGAGTGTGGAATTAGTATTTGCCCCGTTACTAGTGTTGATTGTCGTTCCGACATCTTTCTCTATGTTACTTGGGTTATCTACGCTGACTAAACTGTCAGCGTGTATTATATTATGCTGAGGTAGAACTGGGAGCCCTGATGTTTTGCATGCCTGTGCAATTTTCACTGACTGGTCATACACTTTAGTTTCCGAGTCTGGAACAGATTGTGTTATCGGTTTGGTTGTTTCTTCACCCCTGTCCTTTTTATGACAAAGTATGATAGGACTATGGTGAAAATCATCTGTGAGTCGTCGTTTCACACTATTTTTCCGGCTCGATGATATATTGTTTTTCCTTGTTGACGTGGGACTCCTACAAATTTGTTTCAAAATTGTAATTTCTTGGGAAAGCTGAGCAATTTGTTTTCTTAATCCAACATTTTCCAGAATCAAATTGTCCATTTCGTTTTGGGTACTTTGTAGATTCGATTTTAAACTTGTTATTTCAGCTTTCATCTCTTCAATAAAATTAGATGTAAACAAGTTTGTCGATAAATCCAAACTTTTACCCAGTAGGTCAAAGGACGGTGAAGAGTCCAAAGAATGCACATCGTCCATGTTATCCTCTAGTGATTTGCATTTAACCAGCTGATGTTTTCTCAGTGTAACGTTTGTCGTATCGTCCATTATTATGCCGATAATAAATTCACCTCTTTACTATTTTGGTTAAATACCAAATACACCTCTGCCTATATATTCGAAGAAACTGGCGTGATGTTATGTGGTTCGATAACTTTTTTGCTTCGTGCTCTCAGTCGTTGTACTTAATCTTGATGCGATACTTATACAAGAAGTCGAGGACAATTTTTTTTATCACAAAAAGTCACCGCAGTTCGTGGGGTTCGAACCAGCGACCGGGCGCTTGGTGTAGGCAAAGCTTTTACTAAATCCGCCACCGCGCAATTAGTATGTAATGCTAATTTGGAGACCCATTACGGAGTATTTGGTTTTTAAATGTAAAGTCTGTCCGTTAGACACGATTATGATTTTTTTTTTCACATCTACCTATCATTTTATGTAGTGTTCACCAATATCACTTTAAGTTTACTAGAAATCACTTATGGTAACTAGCTGGCACTTTTTTAAAACAATATGCAATGTTTATTTGTATGTAGTTTACTTTCACTGTTTTTATTACGTATTCCTCAAATAAATAATAGATTGTACAACTAGTGCATAAAAGAAGCCATTTTAGTTTCGTAAAATGACTCGTTTATGCCCAAGTTATACCTTCACTCCGCTTTTCACTTCGATTGCGAGAAAACGAAACAGGCATATACTTAGTATACCTATAACAGTATTTTCACTGTTCAAAAATGTTGCAAAATTGAAGAAGAGAATAGCTAATTCCCGCCACGAAACTTTTTAAAGGGTTTTTTTTTTAATCTTCAACATGTGTCATTCGACTTGGTTACTTCATATTGCCAAGTCATAAAAACGTTTTTTTGCATTTTTAAATAATAAATGACAACTATTTTATCTGGTTTTATTAAACTAACGATAGAAAAGACGGAAGTGATAATAAATATAAGCAAATGAAATAAAATAACGACTTTAATCTGAGACGTTTTATTGTGCGTGTGGCTGTTGGGTCTGATTATTATTGTCAGAAAAAAAAAGACTTTATGCACTAGTGCATAAAGTATTTTTTTACGCACAATAAAATGCACATACCAACAGGCGACATAAAGACGAACTTTTAGAGCATGAGAAGTGAAAAATTATCTTAGGTACTACTGAAAAATCAGGCCTTAAATAAATAATAATGTTCTTTACAAAAATTATAAAAAAAAATCAAGTGTACATAACTAATATTATTTAGTTGTTACACAATTGTTAAGAGCTGGACAGTAAGAGGATGTAATACGAGTACATAAATTAATAAATTAGAATTTGAATAATAACGTAGTCACACGAAATTGAAAGTGATCGTTAGTAGGCCAAGCCGAGCATCGCGCATGCGCGGAAATATGAGGATATTAATACTTACTACATAATATTTGTAGCTGCGATTGCTCAACGCTAATGACATGACGCCTTCTTATTTACTTACTTTAAACTTTTGCCTACCGTAAGTAATACATTAGTTAGAGTTGATAGGCCTTTTTAAAATGATCCTTCCTTGGGTTACGGATCACAACATGTTTGCATTTCGGATCAACACAACGCAACGGTTGCAGAATGGCAAATATTGTAAAGCCTAGTTGACACGACCAGAAGAGGGACTATCCTATGCGCACGAATGTGTTTAACACTTATCGTGTAAACGAGGCTTAGATCCTAGCCTGTAATGATCTATAGATGTTTATAGTAGTACTGCTTATCTCACCTGCATGACGTCATAGAGCGGGTGCGGGCGCTGCGCGGGCGCCAGCTCGAAGCTGCCGACGCAGTAGGGCGCGCGCGCCGCCCGGCAGCCAGGCCACTCGTCCAGCGAGAACAGCTGCGGCATGGAGTAGTACTGCTCATCTGCAAGAGAGGGTCCATCGTCAGTGCAACCATCATCCTCCTCCCTGAGCTCAACTTACGTAAGGCTGGCGCAGCATGACTTCTTCTTACATACATACCTAATAGCCGTCAGCTCAGAAGTCATTACCTTGCTACCTATATCATGTTTCACGCAGTCCATTCATCGTTTCTCCAAACTCTATTTCACTAACCGGCACAAAAAGCATGGGCTTATAATCCAACAAAAATGTACTAGGACCGCATACGTTTCAGAAGATCAAAGACTGCACCAGTTTTTAAGTGCAGTGACAGTTTGAAAAAGTGAATCCAACAAAGGCATGCGAACTGTTGACAAAGTACTAGGACAACATACATTTCAGAAGTTAAAAATTAAACATTTTGAATTTGTGAAGATTTGAAAATGTACTTAATACATTTTACAAAGGCTTGAAGCTAAACTGAGAACAAAATACTAGGACAGCATAGAACTATAGACGAGTAGAATACAGCAGTGGCCTGTCGGGTGCAGTGACTGACATCGGCAATGTGTCCTGCGAAGCGATTCTCCGATCAACACATTGTCATGGTAATCGCCCTTTGTATGCAGCCGCTACTAAATATGCGGTAAAAGCTTTTCCATACAATTATGGAAAACAATACTTTTTAATCCTGAACGCGGCCAGTATCGTATAAATATAATTTAGTAAGGCGTTATTATGTCTGTTTAGTTGGTCTAGTGATCGCAAGCGTCACTGTGGAGCATAGGGTCGGGTTCGATTCCCAGGCTGGGTAACTTATTGGGTTTTTGTTCGCCCCTTCTAACATGCGCGAAATGTGGGTTGTTAGCCCTTTCACAAGGAGCCGTAACTTCTTGAATGCGGCAATAACGCATAATATATTCATCATTTCACTGTTGTTTTAATAACAACGTGTAGAAAGGTGCGATGGCCGGCAATCGGGGACGCCTTACACAATGTAACGGTAGCAGGCGCTGATGTTACACGCAGCCCTACTTCGGCAACGTTAGGAAACGTAGCCCAAATGCCTGTAGTGGGTGATGTTACACACTTGTGATATATTGCCCTACTAGTACTGCTGACCCTCCGCACATACACATATTGGTGCTTCAGTATTGACGTACAAAACTTAGTGATTACGCCTGACAGTGACAAATTAAGATCTATCTTCTGTTTCTGTCAGTTAGCACTACCAAAACCAATCGTGTTTAATTATTTTACTAATATAGTTCTACACATTTTTCAAAACATGATTTTCATTCTTTTTACTTAAACACAACTGGCGAGATGGAAGTGTTCTATAGGTACATCTTTTCGCAGATTACAGGCGTGATTTGTAATATGATTTTCTATTATTCCAAATAAAAAAAATATATAAAAGAACGCGCTACCGGCGTGCGTGTATGACCGAGCATAAACGAGGCAAAAGGAGTATGTAAAGATCGTAGCAGGTGGCGATGGCGTTCTGTAATATTATCTGCCTAGCCCCCTGGGAAAAAAACGTGAGTATGTGTAAGAAATAATACACAACAGCCTCCCCCAGCAGTGGGTGAACTCGGGCTGTGGATAATATAATCAACCGACTTCAGAGTCACATCGAACATAGTAAAATGATTATAAATGTCTTGTTTGTTTACTGACCTGCACTCCTGCACCCCTGGTGACCCTCATTACCGCGCCTGTACACTGCCTCGGCAAGGTGAGGTTCCGATAATCTAAGAGACTAATCACACTTATTCAGCTCTGTTCAGCGTTTGTCCATAGAAAACAACGATTTTGTATGAAGTGCGTTCAGCTTTCCGCGGCTGAACGGACGCGTACGCATCTCATACAAAATCGTTGTTTTCTATGGACAAACGCTGAACAGAGCTAAGAATAAGTATGATTAGTCCCTAATATATAAAATTATCGTGTCACAGTGTTTGTTATCGAACTCCTCCACCGATCACGAAACGGCTGGACCGATTTTTATGATTTTTTTTTGTTTATATTTAGTAGGTCTGAGGGTCGTAGGCTATTTTTTTTTTTGCAAAATAGTGTTTCGGGGTCAGCTAGTTAATTATAATGTCAAAGCGCCGTACAAGTTAAATAAGGACATAGGTACAATTTTAAAATGTAATTAAAAAGATAGTGATATTTTCAGGGTTGGGGAAAATAATTTATTGACGGATTTTTTTCTAAGGTTACGATTTACAGATTTCTGGAACACATTTCGCAGGAAGAAGGTTCGAACGAATAGTGGGAACACGTACTCTACTTATAGGTTAGCGTAATGAATTAGGTACGTGAATGTAATGAAATGCTGATGAAGTGAACTCGAACTTGGCGGGTGCGTGAGTTTGCACAACGCTTCCTTTGTAGTGCGCGTGCGCCGGATATTAGAGGTCAGTGTGAGCCTTTATATCATATTCAATTACATGGATATGTAATTTACATAACTTAATTGTAATTATCGTCTGCATATATTGTACCAACATGAACTTGTGTTTATTATTATATAAGTATTATATTATAGTTTAAACAAAGTTGACCGTCATGAGACATGGCTGTGATGAGCTTGCAGAATGTGAACTAACCGAGTTTTTGATCAGCGGCATATTTTATTTAGTTTGTTGTTTACAATCTTATAGCATTCCGGTCAGCTGCCGTTCAGGTTGTACGTAAATGAGTTGAGTTGCCCTTCTGTTATGTTATGGTTGAGGGAGTTATTAGATAATTACGAAATGCAAATTGTGAAAAAAAACCTGGCCAAGTGCGAGTCGGACTCGCCCACGAAGAGTTCCGTAGATACCACCGGACAGTACCTACATATTTGATTAAATACCCATAATTGTTAAATACCCATAATTGTTGCCGTTTTATCCTGTTTTTTTAACAGGATAAAACGGCAACAATTATGGGTTTAGCAAAATGTTACAGGGCGTTTATTAGCATTTGTTTTGATTTACCTACTTTCGAATGAGCAAAATATGTGATCATGTTTGGTCGTTTTTCACCAAGAGGCCGTTTTAATTTCAACTATTGAATACGCGTTCCAAAAGCCTATGGCATTAAGTCCGCCTCTGTACATTTATGTGCTTGAAGTATTAAATAAATAAATAAAAGGGTCTAGATACGTAGTCAGGCGAATGACAAACAAGTGACCCTTAGAGGGTTCTGTTTTCCTTTGAGGTACGGAATCCTAAAAAACTTAGAAAGAGTTGCTGTGAGATATTAAACACTGATGGAGATAGTGAAATTAAACAAACGGGAATATAGAAAAGCTCGTTAGATTTCAATCCATGCAAATAACGCGAATGCCATTGAGAAAGTCACATTATTACACTTAGATAAAATGCACAAACGACGCTTTCCCGCAAACCGTTAGAAGATATGTTTAAAGCTAAGTAACAAGTGGCACCCGCCGCTCTCTCCAGAGCCACACGAGCCACATGAGCCACACGAGCCACACGAGCCACATGAGCCACACGAGCCACACGAGCCACACGAGCCATCAGCAGTAGCAGTAGCAGTAAGGATTTTTTTCCACTTAGTTTATATTGATGATGTTTTAATAGCTTCCTTCCTGTCAGTGATATTTACATAGCAAGTACCTAGTGCTAAGTGAATTTGTGTAAGGTAATAGGTACAACTAAAAAGTGAAAAGTAAAAGCGTTTTTACTTTTTTTTACGCTTTTTTCTTTTTTGGCACCGACTTCCGAAATTAAAGTAATTTTTCACTATGTAGTGTTTTTTTTTTAAGTTAGTTTTTTTTTTAAGTTTTTAGGTTGTCACTTTGATAAAGATGGTTAAGTTTTTGGATATAAGTGGGGATGCTACAGTAAAGTATTAAAGTATTAAACGGAAGTCTGTATAATTACGAAACTTTTAAACATCGAGAGCATCGAGGGTGGATTAATGTCTTCCACAAAGATCACCGTTTCATCTTAGCATATAATGCCAACGATTTGACCACGAGCACGTATATCTACTATGTGTGTGCTCATTATTTAAATCTTATAAAAGTAGTTGAATTTAACTGCACTTATCTCATTTTTGTACCCATGGTAACATTGAATACTATTTATATGTATGAACAAAACTATTTAAAGTCACAAGTGAATTTCGATGTTGCTTGAATTTTATCAAGTGCGTTACATTCAAATGGACAGCATACACACATTAGAATTGATCAATGAGAGTCCGATCATGAGGCATCTATTTGCAAATGAGAATATTTACGATATAGACAGATTTAAGTCTAGATAACTTGACGTAAATTGGCGTAATTTTAGTAGACAATTTTTAATCACGCCTAAACTTGTGTGGAGTTGTGTCAGGCACTGATTAATTTGACAGGACTAAACTAAAATTTATCTTCTGTCCTTTTCTTAATGAAATAAAAAAAAAGATGCACTGAACTTATATTTGGTTTAGTTTGTGAACAAGGGAATCGGCGCCAATATTTACCTTAACATTAATGTGCTAATCGTTATTCAGGAAGTTTAAATATTTTCAATATTTTAGTTTGAGTTTGGATGTGATAAGTTGTAGCAGGTTCAAATGTTTCTAAAGTTGCAAATGTAGTGATCTGCGAGATGTTTAGCCGGCAAAGTATTATCACAATATCGCGTGTTGGAATCACTCGTGACTGCTAAAACGCCCATCCAGCGCCAGCGCTCTTGCCCATTTCCAATTTATGAGTGGTCGGCGCACTTTCATACATCTCTATTAGTTGCCATCTCGGTATCACCCCCTTTCTAACCATATCATACATCTAACACGGAATATGAATAACGGCTCGACTGATACGACGTCCAAGGAAAAATTTGAAGCCTCTCTTCAAGAACATTGGTGTTGGATCATTCGGTTCCCTTCAAAATCGTTGAGCTGGATGGTGCTGATCCATGCGTCATGTTCGTGAACGGGCGCTGTCAGTTGAGACTGGTCGTCTCTTAGCTGCCAGGGCTTCTTTTTAATCTTATACCTATTTTGAATTGTTTCTTCATAACATTGTTCTCACATATAGAAGCAACAAGAATACTGTACTCAGGATTTTGTAATATCTTAATTTAAAAGAGTGTCCTTGGAGTTTCTTGCCCGTTCTTCCCCAAGAGATCTACGTTTTGGAATGGGCAACTAGCTTCAACTTTCTGACTAACTGACCGACTAGTTAATTTTGACAATTCAAAAGTGCCTGGAAATGGTTTAATTGAAATAAATACTTTGAGTTTGAGTTTGAGAGTTTGAACTTCCCGAAACACCCCTATGTATGTTCAGCGACTGATTATAGTTTAAGAGCTGGACGGTTTGGAATATTTTTTTGGGAAATTCTGACTTGACTTCGTGTTTAGATATAGACACCCATCACGTCTACTTCGTTTCGCTAGCTCATTTAATGTGACCCTGTACATGAGTATGTCTGTCTTGGAATTCTATTAGTGCCCAAAGAAACATTTATCAAATGATTTGAAACCAAAACGTTAACAAGCCTAAGTATTGACTAACGCACCATTTAGTACAAGTAGGTGCTCTCGCTACTTGCGACTGGTTTGTACAAGTCCTGTGGTATTCAGCTAAAAACCTTAATTTACGTCAGCACCGCAAACCGTAGTACAAACTAAACTAAGGAAATAAATAATTGCAGTAATGCAATGATTTATTTTCTTATTTCTAGCTGAAATGATAACTTGAGTAGAAATAAGGATTGCCTGTGGCCGGTTGAACTCACTAACTGACGCAATAATATATCTCTAACTATGCAAAAAACTCGAGTAAATTAGGTAATCTACATCTAGGTACTAAATACATTTCTAAAATTCATTCACTGACAGACAACGCACCGCCTAAACCGCTGGCACTAGAAGCTACAATTTTTGACAAGAGTTCCTTTTATAACGAAAGTGAGCACTGATAAGTGGAAGAATTTTTGACAATTATACATATGGGATGAAAGTTTGTTGTGAAGTTCGTCATTTTTGCCAAAGAGAATCCCATCGCCCCACATAGCTCACAAGCTATATGATAATTTTAAAGGGCATGATAATCTACGCTGTGCTTCACTTAATACATTCTTTATTTTTTGTTGTTAGAGCTCACAATGATATTATTTTATAAACGTTTATCTAGAAAATAATTATTTAGAAAAGTTGCTTAAATTTAAGTAATGATTTACGTCTGCTTAAGCATACATACTTTGACGTTTCAAGGTCTCTTAACTCCAAGCAACGTTTATAAATAAACCCCATATGTATGAAGTTTGTGAAGTTTCACAAAATTCAAAAACACCAAAAAAGAAACTTTATATTAAAGTAAAGGTTCAAAATCTTGAATCCACGATGAAAGAGTCACAGATTGGGGACCAGAGAAGCAATTCTCGTAATTTTAAGAACGTTCACAGTCAGACCTCAGTCTCTATCTGTCAAAAACACCTCTAATTTCGCTACGTTTTTGACAAGTTGACATTGATTGTCGTTAAGATGAGATTGCAACTAGATTTTGAACGTTTTTAATTACGTGAATTAGAGTTCAACTATATATACATTCATAGCCTTTTCCTATGGGGCAGTCAGGAACTACGCATGCCACCTTGACACCCACCCTTCACACGGCTTTTGCTTTTAATGGCTATGTTTTAACCACAATTCATGCAACAAGCCACAATTTCAAAACTGACCAATTGACCGTAACTGATGATTAATATTCCGCGCAACATTACAACTAATTTCAAACGCAAACGACCCGCTCCTATATTAGATTGTAGTCTTTGACCCGCTCCCTTTAACTTGCACTTAGTACCAAATTAAACTAAACATCAAGCCTGTGTTCACCGTAGGAATGCTCAGAGAGAAAGAGACAAAATATATTTATTTGATCCAGATTAAGACGCACAATATAAGAACAGAATCAGAGGTGTGTAGTGCACCCTCTGTGGGAGTGACAGGCCTGTTCACTAAACATGACCTTTAACTAACATAGGATATCTTGTTGAGCGGCGTTAATTATTAAAGAAATCCAACAACCGAAGCATTGACTTGGGAAGCCTAGGAGGAAATAATTTGCCTCTTTCAACCGTTCACATCGCCCAAATCATCTTCCCGAACTGACGAACCAAAGTCCCTTTTCTTTTGAACCCTTAAAAGCCACAAACCGCGACTTTTGACAATCATCTTATCAAACACAACAAGGAAAAATATTCGCATCGCATCACAAATCACAACACTAGTACCGTACCGCTTAAGTCGAAGATAATGTCAGGGGCTGCGCATGCGCCGCTGATCAGCAGCAAGACGGTCAGCGCTCGCGCCGGAGCCATGGTTCGCACTGACAGGCCGGCGGCGCGCGGCGGCTTGCATAACACCGGCCTTTCGTTTCGAAGCAGGGATGCTACTGCATTGCTATTCACAACCAGTCGACAGGCTGCCAGGTCAAATATTAAGAATATTTTTGATTTCTTGATTTGCCTTGTTTAAGACAGCAAACAGCAAGCCTTGTTTAACTGTCTTAAAAATATAATGTTTTAATTTTAAAAGAGCCCATTTTTATCTCTGAGTTTGATTCGGCATTTCTTTTCAGGGATCAGGCAGCTAGGACATGCCGTCATCTACGATACTTTTAACGTATCGACCAAAAAATTTATGCGTAAAAGTGCCTTAAAAGCTCTAGGTACTTTCAGAAGTAAACATTATTTCATTTCTGTCGGACAAATACCAATCGTCTAATTGATTTAGCTGACTCGAATTTAGGATTTGTGAACAGCTTTTAGAGGACTCCTTCGATAACATTGATTGATGTTCCATTCGGCACAGCAGCGTAGGTATCGAATGGCTGTGACTAGCTACGCTGCTCTATAGTCAAATTGTGTGTGGATGTTTGTGCATCAATCAGTTAGCTAATATCGGCTAAAAGTTTAGACTTTGGATCTTGACATTTCTATTTTATGACTAGCTTCTGCCCGCAGCGTTGCCCGCGTGGATGTCAGAAACTATCCCACGTGTTGTCGGGACGAAAAGTAGGATGCCATCTAACTCCTTACCAAATTTTACCGAAATCCGTTCAGTGGTTTCGGCGTGAAAAGGACAGACAGAGTTACTTTCAAACGCAAGAAAAAAATGTCAACAAAAATTTGTTTCCAGGGCGTTCGCTATTGTCTTTTATAATATTACTAGCTGTTGCTCGCGACTTCGTCTGCGATCTAGAATGAAAAGTAGCCTTTGTCGCCGTAGGTAACGCAATGCGATGCTGTATAAAAAATCAAAAAATATAAATAATATCAATACTGCAAGTGGTTCCCAAAAATACAATTTCTACGTAACCTGCTCATTAGGCAACCGTGTTTATATAGCCACTATACAACCGGTCTTGTTGGAAGGTCGAGCACTGGCCCGCAGCCGGCAGTGGGTCACACGCAGGCATTTGTAGCTGTTCGCCCTGTTCGGTACATCGATAACGTATCAAACATTCGGCCCGAAATCGAGAGTAGCATGTCTAACGGTTTTGTGAGACATACCTAGTTTAAGTACAAGACTGCTGTAAGCTTTTATAATTAAAAAACATACCTACATACAGTCAGGGAAATTATTAATTAGGGAAAATGAATTGATCCGTTAGTCGATTTGCTATTGCATACAACTGTCACGGAGACAAAAATTCTCTGATTATAGATATATCCATAAAATAAAACTGTTTAAACGGTATGAACACGGGGACTAGGTTACTGAATAAAAGACAACCCCTTCCGGACAGAAGGTTTCATCCTGGACAGACAGGCTCACTGCTATCCTGGACAGTCAGGCTCACTGCCGCCTTACTGGCTGGCTGATACATTCTACCTATTCTGTATGTTCGTGCCAAATCGAGAGAAGACGAATAATAAAGGGTGCAACAGGGTTTAGACTACGTAGAGCAACTTGCGAAAAAATGTGAAACCGGATCATTAATTTAGGCAGGCAGGCAATAAGTCTGCCTTTGTACAGTATTTTTTTTACTTGTGCATAAAGTTTTAATCCTACTTCCTACTAATATTATAAATGCGAAAGTTTGTGAGGATGGATGGATGGATGTTTGTTACTCTTTCACGCAAAAACTACTGAACGGATTTGGATGAAACTTTACAGTAATATAGTTTACACGTCAGAATAACACATAGGATACTTTTTATCCCGATATTCTTACGGGATCAAAAATTACGCGGGTGAAACCGCGGGGCGCAGCTAGTAAATAAATCATTTCTGGAGCATTTTGTGACGCTGCTTATTCGTTTTTTCTTTCTTGCCTTGTCTACATAATTCTATGCATGCGTACAAGGTTGCTTCATTTGTAACGAATATATAGGGTGCAATTGAAGTCATGGGCATTATTTTAACCTAAGGCACTACTCATGATACTAATTGCATTAGGGCTACTATTACGCAAATCAAAAATATTATTAATGCAAGTATGGAAAACCTTAAAATGTAGTAAGTCATAGAAAGTATCAAACACTTTGCGCTTCTCGATAGCAAATGCGTAGGTACATTACGCCGTACGCGTCATTGGGCGTGAATTCTTTGACCCCGCCCGACTCACGTGACATTCGTAAGTTGCCAATGAATTGATTCATAATAAATTCCAACTTTCCCTTCGTACTTTGCCGGCTTAGGACGGTCAAAACTACGTCAACTAACATACATTAAAAAAAACATTTACGTACCTAGCTTGTGGATTGTTTTGAAAAAACCTTATTTGTCGGTAAAGTGACAGAGGGTAAACGGGTGCTCTTCCACGGGCTTGTGCATGTGCTGGCACGTGAAAAGACGAAAAATCCAACAGGTTCTTAGTGGTTCTGGTGGAATGAGACCCCGTGAAGGAATAGGGTCGTTTGGGTTGCGGCGATGGAACATTTCACGAGTTCATACAACCATTTGTGGGTATTGTTGGTTGGTGTACCTAGCCTGCACATTACGCGGTCGAGGCATCGTGTACACAAACACACACACAACACACAAATACTACACTAACACTTAATACACTGCAATCCAAGCACCGTATGACGCAAGCGGCGAGTACGGCGATTACATCACGGGATCAATAAATCAATTACGCGTCAATGCACCTGCGCAGTCGTTATGACACTGACACTGGTTCCGGGTTCACGTTGCGGCGGGAAGCAGACCCCGCGCGGGGGTGATATTCGTATTTTTGCGAGTGAGGGAGTGGGACGGAGAGAGTTCAGGGAATCCCGCCGGACGGCATGTCTTTTAGCCCATTGTTATTATTACTTGTAAGGAAAAACCCGCGCGCGCGCAGGTGATGTTTGTTTACATTTCGCTTTGCGCTGTACTGCGCTTTAAGATTTTGATACTTCAACATTTATTGGCGTTAACGAAGTATTTTGTTTTAATTACTTTAAGTGTTTATTTGCAATAATCAGCCTTGTGCAATTTGACTTACTACATTTTTAAGGTTTTCCTTAATTGCATTAATAATATTTTTGATTTGCGTATTAATAGCCCTAATGCAATCAGTATCGTGAGTAGTGCCTTAGGTTAAAATAATGCCCATGACTTCAATTCCACCCTGTAAATGGTTGTTGAAGCATTAGTGGTTTGTTCGTCATTGTCCACAGTTGTTTTTGTTGTTGGCAAACGTTTTTAGGACTGTTGAACAAGATTAATGATGACACTGATTAGTCAGGTCAGTTTCGATGAATGAACGTTTTGTCGAAATACTTGTGATTGATGCTCGATGAAGATTTCGCAAAGAAAAGATTATTTCTTGCAATCTTTACGTTTAATCTATCTTTTATTTAATGACGGCTATTTGCCAAAATGATGATCACATTTTCCATTGCTTTAATATAGTATTAGAAATGCAATGGAGCCCTAGCCAACCCTACGCCGGATACAAAATAGCATATCGAAGAATGATAGTTGAATGCAACACTCGTAGCCGCATGTGCGTGGCCGTAGCGTGAGATAACATCTGACGCGGTACATAGTGAATACCATTCGTATTGCCCATAGATATTCGATATCAGGTTATTATGATATGCGGCTTTTCTTTTTGTGGCGTTGATTGTAGCATTTACAAAACGGCAAATTACAAAGAACCAGTGGGTGTTGTATTGACCCGCTCGAGCTAAGTTCTGGACAATAAGATAGCTGTCGGCAAGCTAAGCAGAAAATGAGGACTATACAACTAGCCAGAGGTAACTGGACTATAAATATCCTGAATTCACCGGCACAAGCAGAGGCCTTTACCTTCAATTGGGTAAAAGTACAGGCATTATTTTACTGTGATTGACTTGTGTAGTGAGCAAATGAGGTGGTCATCGCTCGTGTTCATCAGCGCGCTCGTCCCCACGATAATACAAGTTTTCATTTAATACAAGAAAAGTACAAAATAAATGCTGGTTTCGAATTCGCAATCCTGTGCTTCAAGTGATTTCATAGGTAAACCATTGGGCCACCAAGTTTTTGTTTAGATTTTTAATGATATAATAAATATCATTGATCAGCATATTTATAAAAAATATCCCCTTTGTCTAAAAACACGGCTGTGAGACGATTCATTCATCGCTCTCGCACGCTCTTCAATCATAATATTTTACTGTAGATCGTACGTCTATTGAATTGATTGTCTATCAGACCTCGGCTGTTCAGTTGAAAATACAAACCTTCAACCGACATAGCATCACGCTTCTTTCCCCGAACGTGTAGGTAGAGGTGACTTCTATTTTGTAGATAAAACCGAGGTTTTATCCCCCAGATATTTATCAAACTTTAACTTTGACCAAGCTGAAGTCAATGTAGTCAAAGTTGAATAAGAAATCTGGTGGATACTAGCCTGAATGTCTACTTACAACGTTTTTTTACGCCTCGAAACTAGACATTTAGAATACGTTTTTAAGCAGAAGTTACACTTCCACAGTGTGGCGTTTAGGTTATCAGTTATCAATCACACTAATCACATAATTCAAACCACTTATTTTAAACATATTCTACTAAAATAATTAATAACAGTTAACATTCTAGCTGTGGAACCTTTTTCATTTTAGTACTTATTTTGTGATTATTTGGTAACAATACCATAAAGTTTGTGTTAATAAAGGTTGCAATGGTTTATTTCGTACCAATTTTTAAGCTTTTTATTTTGTTTGAAAAATTCAATTTTCTATTTAAGTAAAATAATTGTTTTGTTTTTTATTTTATTTTAACAAACTGATAACAATTTGTAATAACCGCTGTACTCTTTAATGTGATAACCTAATCGCCACTCTGTATGTGTGTGTGTAGGATGATTTTCACCAAACGGCTCGTATCGCATCGGATCGGCAGGGTAATTGCGTAACACACTATCAGTAGCAATCGGTTTCATTTTGACAGTTCAACAACATTCATTGCGCTATTTACGTTATTGAGCATACACACTTTAAGAACGTATATGGAGCAATGGATTAGCAATAAGCTTCAAAATGATTCAAATTGAGAGTAATAGTGTGTTACGCAATTAGGGTGCGGAACGGATTTTACAATCTTTAAAAGATATTAAATCGTGTACACAGTATTTAAAGTCTATGTTACCATGCCGCGTACAACAGCTTGACCGCGGTCGTCTTCCGTGACACGCGAGCGTAGCCGAAAGTATGCTGCGACACGCGTACGGCTCCGTTCGCCTGTCGTCGTATCCGATCGAATCCTTTCGGCTGTCGTCCAAATTTTTCTTTTCTTCTTCTGTGATTTATGATTATTTTCTTCTGCTTCTAATGCAATAGCCAACTACCAACTATGTCAACTTCAAACATTTTCATAAACTAGAACACGTCAACATGGTAGGAATGAAACTATTTGACTAGGCGCAGAAGCGGATACGTTCGCAAGCGACTGTACGTAGCCGATCGTATGCGTCGACATGCTGCCGGATGCGATCGACTGTCGCCGCAACCGTTCGTATCCTTTCCGATCCGATGCGGTGCGAGCCGTTTGGTGGAAATCATCCTTTATGCTTTGCGTTGGTAGAGTATTTCTATTTGTTATCTCATCGTTGAAACGATAGTTTTACATAATAATACAAAGTACCGTAGGTCCATGACCTATGTTGTGACAGATCAATGCACTGATAACAATGGCGTCCGATAGGCGCTTCCGGTACACATTGTTTTATCTAATTGTTACGATTTTAACAATTATATTGCATCACTTGTTTAACGTCGATACTAAATTGCCTCTTTATTCAACTGCTTTCATTGTGACTTCCGGGATCGATTCCCAGGATTGAGGATTTCTATCAGGAAAGTGTTAGAGTGAGTGTGAGGAATGAGATAATCACAAGTTTTAAACATTAAACTCACTGTATACCTATATTTATTTATATCATGTTAATGGCACTTAAATAAATAAAAATAACGTTGTAGGTAAAATTAAAGTTAATACGATGTAAAGCATTGACTTATCATTTATAATTTTAATGTACCTACTATAATGTATTCGCTAGATTTTATTTTATTTTAGCCCAAATCGATGACAAGTAAGGTAGAGTTTTCGAAACATTGGAGCTACTTTTTCTTCAATGTTAGATTGTACAGGGATCACAGTTTTGTTTACACTATTATTTTATGTTCCTACTTTCTTAGTAAATAAAGATTATGTATATATTTATATAATTGTCTTCTCTTATAAGAGAGTACTATTATCATGATTACTACTGAGTGCTAGACAAAGTGATTCTATTAGCGATTACGATCAGGATGATAAAAAAGTCAAACATGTAAGGGATTAACATTAACATAAGCTACCAAAAAGTTTATGTCGATTCCGTTAAAAATATGAAACGTCCTGCAGAAATATGAAACGCTTTGAAACAGCCAACTATATAACCATATTATAAACAGCAAGGCATGCAATAGTATGACCGAGTGCAATATTCCGCTAAACGGTAGGGTCCAGCCAGTAACGCTCATGTAACAGGCATTACGTCAGACACGGCCATTTCCTTATCATTGGCTACGTAGTTAGAAAGCACCGACTGTGTCTGTCTGACTGACTGTATGTGCTCTCAAACAACTGCTCGGGTGATTTTGAAAAGACTAGCTAAAACTAAAACCAGTATATTTCTACTAACTCTGAATGCTGTTTCCCGGCAGTGGGAACATTAGTAGAAACATTAGGGGAAAGAGCTCGTCCGGGGAAGTAGCTCCACGATCATGTGTGCCTCTTAGCGGTATTGCTGTGGTCACTCTAGTTTGAAGTGGTGGTGTAGTTAATTAAGTGCAGGCGTTCGAGACAACGATACTGCATCGCAGAAGTCTATTAGCGACGGCGACCACTGCCCATTTGGTAGCCAGCCCTCCAGCCCTCCAGCCCTCCAGCTCACCTACCCCTCAGATTAAGTCTTCATTTAAGTCTTCATTCCTGAGCATTTCGATATTCGTAAATCCGAGCAAAGTTGGGGCGAGCTTCCTAACTTATTAAATGAGAGCAAGGTAAGTAGGTATTGGCTGAGGGAAAGTTTTCCTTACATAACACCACTTACCTATAAGGTCCTGTTAGCGACTATTGCTAATCCACGGCACATGTTGAAGGGACGTCATTCTTCTAATTACCATGTTAATTAATCGGCTGTTCGGTCGACGAGAACCGACTTAGTAGTGTCGTGATTTCATTGATTTAATTTTAAAAAATATGCATTTTTTAAATACCGCATTACAATTTGTGGATATTATAATGTGGTATTTAAATAATGCATGTATTTAAAACATCAAATATTTTTTGTTGTTTTAATTTTAAGTATAGTGTTTAGATATCGATACGTTGGGTATCGATATCTAAACACTATACTTAAAATTAAAAGTTCGCGGAGTTCCGCTAGATAATTCAATTTGACCCTGTATATGGATAAGTACGCAAGGTGAAGCACTGTCTGTTGTAATTGGCGATGCTTTTAACAGTCATCTAATATCTTTCATACCCAATCAACTAAGCCACTATAAGCAGCTGTAACATTGACGTGTAAATAGATCAACTTACGGAAACAAACATAATTTCATCATAACCGCTGGTATTTCCTAAATGTGGGTAGAAGCGCAAAAGGAAAGCGAAAAAAAAGACGGCCCCGAGAAAGATGGGTATAAATGCCTCTCTCGTCTAGGGGAGCTGGATGTGTTAGTGACGTGCCCTCACTCGTGAAGGCGTGATGCCTGCCCAAGCAATATAATTATGTAATATTTCTGTCGATATTTTTCTTAATGTTGTTCTGCTTTTAGAGCATGAAAGTATACCTACACGATAACCTGTAATAATCGGTAAAAGTATATCATTGAGGACAGCGTGGAGCGATGACCGCTTGTAGTATATCATTGAGGACAGCGTGGAGCGATGACCGCTTGTAGTATATCATTGAGGACAGCGTGGAGCGATGACCGCTTGTAGTATATCATTGAGGACAGCGTGGAGCGATGACCGCTTGTAGTATATCATTGAGGACAGCGTGGAGCGATGACCGCTTGTAGTATATCATTGAGGACAGCGTGGAGCGATGACCGCTTGTAGTATATCATTGAGGACAGCGTGGAGCGATGACCGCTTGTAGTATATCATTGAGGACAGCGTGGAGCGATGACCGCTTGTAGTATATCATTGAGGACAGCGTGGAGCGATGACCGCTTGTAGTATATCATTGAGGACAGCGTGGAGCGATGACCGCTTGTAGTATATCATTGAGGACAGTGTGGAGCGATGACCGCTTGTAGTATATCATTGAGGACAGCGTGGAGCGATGACCGCTTGTAGTATATCATTGAGGACAGCGTGGAGCGATGACCGCTTGTAGTATATCATTGAGGACAGCGTGGAGCGATGACCGCTTGTAGTATATCATTGAGGACAGCGTGGAGCGATGACCGCTTGTAGTATATCATTGAGGACAGCGTGGAGCGATGACCGCTTGTAGTATATCATTGAGGACAGCGTGGAGCGATGACCGCTTGTAGTATATCATTGAGGACAGCGTGGAGCGATGACCGCTTGTAGTATATCATTGAGGACAGCGTGGAGCGATGACCGCTTGTAGTATATCATTGAGGACAGCGTGGAGCGATGACCGCTTGTAGTATATCATTGAGGACAGCGTGGAGCGATGACCGCTTGTAGTAATATTGACGCGGCGCATAAAAATAAAGTAATATACAGGGTGCATTTGATATCATGGGCATTATTTTAACCTAAGGTACTACTTATGATACTAATTGCATTAGGGCTACTATTACGCAAATCAAAAATATTATTAATGCAAGTATGGAAAACCTTAAAATGTAGTAAGTCATACAAAGTATCAAATTAGTTGCGCCTTTCGATAGCAAATGCGTAGGTACACTACGCCGTACGCGCGTCATTGGGCGTGAATTCTTTGACCCCGCCCGACTCACGTGACATTCGTAAGTTGCCAATGAATTGATTCATAATAAATTCCAATTTTCCCTTCGTACTTTGCCGGCTTAGGACGGTCAAAACTACGTCAACTAACATACATTAAAAAAAAACATTTACGTACCTAGCTTGTGGATTGTTTTGAAAAAACCTTATTTGTCGGTAAAGTGACAGAGGGTAAACGGGTGCTCTTCCACGAGCTTGTGCATGTGCTGGCACGTGAAAAGACGAAAAATCCAACAGGTTCTGAGTGGTTCTGGTGGAATGAGACCCCGTGAAGGAATAGGGTCGTTCGGGTAGCGCCGATGGAACATTTCACGAGTTCATACTAAATTTCTTGCGCGATCGTAAATTACAACCATTTGTGGGTATTGTTGGTTGGTGTACCTAGCCTGCACATTACGCGGTCGAGGCATCGTGTACACAAACACACAACTACTACACTAACACTTAATACACTGCAATCCAAGCACCGTATGCCGCGAGCGGCGAGTACGGCGATTACGTCACGGGATCAATAAATCAATTACGCGTCAATGCACCTGCGCAGTCGTTATGACACTGGTTCCGGGTTCGTGACTTCGTGTTGCGGCGGGAAGCATACCCCGCGCGGGGGTGATATTCGTATTTTTGCGAGTGAGGGAGTGGGACGGAGAGAGTTCAGGGAATCCCGCCGGACGGAATGTCTTGTAGCCCATTGTTATTATTACTTGTAAGGAAAAACCCGCGCGCGCGCAGGTGATGTTTGTTTACATTTCGCTTTGCGCTGTACTGCGCTTTAAGATTTTGATATTTCAACAATTATTGGCGTTAACGAAGTATTTTGTTTTAATTACTTTAAGTGTTTATTTGCAATAATAAGCCTTGTGCAATTTGACTTACTACATTTTTAAGGTTTTCCTTACTTGCATTAATAATATTTTTGATTTGCGTATTAATAGCCCTAATGCAATCAGTATCGTGAGTAGTGCCTTAGGTTAAAATAATGCCCATGACTTCGATTCCACCCTGTATATAAAAAAAAAATGTTTATTTCATCAACTCATGTAAATAACATTGTTAAGGTTGGAGTCACGATTTAAGCAAAGATTTGCTTGTATTGGGTGGTCCGCTCCTTGGTGTGAGAAAATAACAATAGATAATTTTGAAAGCATGCCAAAAGTTTTTAACCATTAAATTTAAAAAAAAATATAATTAATGAATGCGCACCGGATTTTGTGTGTGTGTGGGGTGTGTGTGATGTAGGGGTGTGTGTGTTAGTGTGGGAGGTGTTGTTTTATGTACTTTTGGTTTTAGTCCAACGACAAATTGAATCTATAGATAATATGTATTTTGGGAATTATGTGATTGTGTGGAGCATAACCTCGATTTCTTCGTAACTTTTGCTCATCAACCATTCAGTGAGTGTCTTTTTCCAGTCGTGGTACGTCATAGAGTATATGGTGAGTATTTTGTTGAAAGAATTGTACATATATGCGAGAAGATTGCTTTGTGTATTGTCTTGTAGCAAATGTAGTTTTGACTGGGGTTCCTGGAGCTACTTTATTCTTCCTCCTAATTTGTGTCCCGGGAGTGATGAAGGGATTTATGCTTTTTTAGAGTAATCTGCAGGACATTGAGCTTTCAAACTGACAAGAGGCTCGAAGTTAGGTATAAGGTTTCAGTGGGGAATCTTAGTGGTTTAAAGTACATCACTTTTAGTAAAGCCCTCTGCGCCCTCTCTAGTTCTAAAACCGTTGTTATTGATGCTCCACCCCAAATTGGTACACAGTCAATATGGATTGACCCAGAGAAACGTAAAGCTGGATAAGATCTTTAGTAGCTACGTAGTGAAGAGATTTGAAGGTCCAAATTAATTTTCTGGCTCTGGTCATAATAATTAGTTCTAGGAGCAAGTGCCGCGATAGCCTTTGATCGAGCATAGCTCCCAGGTACTCAGTGCTACTTACTTTTGCTGATTTTCAAACAAGAGCAGTTGGTGTTAGGGGAGTCAGAGCAGGTGTGGATTTTAATCTGGAGATCTTGTGATGGCTGTATACGATTTTAAATAGAGAAACAAACGTAGTTTGTCTTTGAAATATTAAAGTTAAAAGATTACGATCGAGCCAGGTAGCTATGTCTACAATAGCTACCTGGCTCGATCGTAACCTTTTAACTTTAATATTTCAACCACGATCGGCGATGCGACCGACGACGCTGTTCCATTGTTTCTCCCGAGAAAACAATTGCTGTATCGTCAGCTAAGAAGAATATGATTATGAGCTAGGGGTGAGAATATTGTTTGAAATTGTTTGTTGGTCATTAGTTAATCGTTAAAAAAATATAATATTTCAATTGGTTGAAAATATTCGTTAATATTTTTATTCAAGTATCTGCAACATGTTGAATAATTGAATATTCTTTTAACTAATGTATGTTGAAATTGTTAACAACTTAAATCAACCAATAACCGCCCGAAATATTTGGTAAAAACATCAATTCCTTTGTTTAGAATAAAATATCCCTAACAGTAAATGTGTTTTATAGTAAGACAGAGCTTACGTAACGGAATTAATATTTTTCATTATTATTTCGACGTTGCCAATTTTGCGCCGAAGAAGTTGATATTTTTATTCGATAATGTTAATTTTGTTTATTGAATATCATAGTTAATTTTAAATATTAGTTAAATTTAATGGTTGATGGTTATATTCATCAGCACTCATATGAGCACCATCGATACGCGTGTTGCATAGGCTGTTTATATAAATGAGAAACAGCGTCGATCCGATAATATTAGCACACATTCGCGCACGCCGCTCTAGCTCTCCTAGAAGCGTGGCCTCACTGACAGCGGGTAGCGGGTGATGCATGGCGGACGGCTGAGCGGTTTCAAAGGTGATTATTTTATTACTTATTGAGTTATTGTTATCTGAATTGTATACATATTGTATATATATTATATGCAAAATACGCGCATTGACGTGTAGTTGCGGACACCAACCCGTTTTACCTATATATTATATATTGCCTTTTTAATTTAATGAAATCAGTATGTATGATATTTGTAAATAGCAAATATCTATTTGTCTCTATGACTAGTAGCTAAACACGTCGGTGCTCCATGGACCAATTGAAATTTGATCAATGGGTCTATTGGGAAAATTACATGTATCCATCGTCTAAATAGGTACCAACTGGGCTATGGAGAATTGAGAAATGTTCCGCTGCCCAGTTTAATATCACGACATGACAATTCATTTGTACAAAGATTACAATAGAACTTAGTCCGATGAAGAACGGTAACCCTCCAACATTACGAAGAGCTTCATACAGTGAACAACACGCTTGCTCAGACGAAACATATTATTTTTTTATTTTATTTCTGTTGAATATTTTGGCCTATTCCTACATAACATATCATTTTCCTGTACAACCGTCTAGAAATTGTAATTGTTTTGTTGTTACAGGAAAACGAGATTAATATTTGACAAGAGTTAGAAGTACCTGAGCGACAATACGAGAACGATCAACCGCTGTTGGTGGTGAAGCTGCGTTCGCGTTATTTATCCTCCTCGCCCGCTGTCTATGGAAGCTATCCCCCGCTGTCAGTATCACCTCGCCGACACGCAGCAGGTCCGTTAAGCTAACGTTACGTCATTACGTCACCGGCTATCTGACACACTGCCCCCGACCAGCGACTAAACGACTATGAATAGACACCCTCTTGTATAATGTCAGTGGATTATGTATGACACTAATCTCACCGTTATTTATAGCTAAACAAGTCTTTTTCTGCGCCATTTTTGTCAAGGAAGAGAGATTGCTGCAACTTAAGCGTTTAAGGAAAGATTAAACTGGAAGCTTGTTTTTATTCTCTGGATTAGAGTGGGTGATGGTAAAATGGAGTACTCAGTACCTACGAGAGCAATAAATTCCAGGCAAAGAACGCCAGGACAACTGCCTGATTTCTTATACGATGAACTGAGAACTAAGTCAAAATAAGAAGAAACAAGGAATTTCAAGAAAACTAGGTCATTTAATGAAATCTACATAATGAGCGACGGATCCCGTACTTATTAATGACTTTTAAACTCAGTATTGTGTAGGTACCTCTACATTGTAGTACCAAGAATTAAGCGAGCAATATTAATTGTCTAGTGGCCTAGATTGTTGCCTTATAAGTGATTCCTATCACTGTCAAACCATTGCTGCCTACCTACGCTATCTCTAAGTATGCTTAGAAGACCTTCTAGTTTGTTTTCATCTTAATTAAGCATTCATAAATAAAATATGAGTTTGTTAAGCTTCGGAATATAGGTAAATAGATATTTTTAGAAGCCCGATTCCAAATAAAATGCTTAACGTCTAACAGACATATAAGAGCAACCAATCTCATGAAGATTTATTGCTATCCAATACATGTAGGCGCCTTTACAGTACACATTGTTTTGCCATATTCACACCACACTTCCAGGCCACTTCTACTTTTCTTGCAGTATCTTCGAGTGTGCTGGCTGCAACACTGGACTCCTCCGTTTCACTCATGAGGACACGTGAGTAGCAAGGACAGAAGGTACTGATTGACTTTACTTTATAGAGTTGAAGTGCATTTTTTGGTCGGGTTGCCAACTTCTTCGAGATTCCTGGGTATTTTTTTACAAAATGCTGAATGAAAATTTAGAACAAGCCTTTTACGTTCTATGTTAGGGTTTGGTGTCCGCACTTATTCCTTCAGGTGGACCATTGTGCGAGGGCCATGGTGGCCGTCGGTGGTTATTCCAACCAGCCCGCCCACCTCCCTCCAGCAGTTGATTACGTCTTCTGGTCTGAAAAAAAGGAGTCTTTTGGCCAAGAGGATGGCAATGAGTGTATTTAAAGTAAACATATATTATATAGAGCGCCCTATAAAGCGCTGTGTTATGCACAACGAACAAACTAAATATGCGTGAAACGTGTAAGCGGCGATTCTCAAAGATATGGCCTGGATTCCTGCCAACCTTATAAGGACTTAAAGATACAAGAGCGACCCTAGCCTTGTGATCCGTCAGATTTAATCTAAATAATTTATTGGAAACGCCGAATACTTTCCTGAATTTAAAGGACGGTAGACGATCAAGAAAGTAAAAGATTTTGTCCTCCAATAACATAACAGGTGAAATGTGGGCTAACTATACGTCTCAGCCTACCCTCTTTAGGAACGCAGGTGTGATGTTAGAATATGTTATTATTGTCTGGCAAACAAACTTATACAACGTTTAAATAAACATATTTAATAATGCTAGCGAATGTATTTAAGTAAATAATGCAATGCTAGTCATTTGCGTCAGTTCAATCATTATGATGGTTACCACAGGTGTGACTATAATAATATTGTAGTTGATGATATACTAAGGTTACTGAGGTTGGCAGTGTTTGGCACTCTTGCTTTTATTGAAGTGTTGTAGTGAAAACCTTCGATCAACAAGGATACTGTGAACGTTCTTAAAATTACGAGAATCGCCCTTCTAATGTCATCTGGTTTGACTTCTGAAAACAACAAACACACAACACAAACAGTAGGAACAGCAGTGCTATTCTGTAAAAATCTCACCGTGAAAACTAAGGTGAAGTGAGCTGTCATTCCACCTGATGTTAGGGGATTTCCTTCATGCTCACTTCACCTATGTTATCACGGTGAGATTTTTACAGAATCTATAGACAGTACAGCCGATCGATTAACTTAGGTGAAGTGAGCTATCAATAGGGGCAATCCCTAACATCAGGTGGAGTGACAACTCACTCCACCTTAGTTTTTACGGTGAGATTTTTACAGAATAGCTCTGCAGGAGTAATGAACAGTAGGAACCTAATAATATTATTGAGTTCCTATTCCTACTCTCGTTCATAGTGCCAAAACACTTTGAAAGTGGCAACCCTGATGAGAACAGTTCATCCACACTCATAGATACGAATTACTATAACATTTATGTACAGTGTTAACGGTTATCTACGATCTGGAAATATAATAATGATTATTATGCACATAGGTGTTTCCAATATTAATTATTTAGGTAGTTAAGAATTATTAAAACTGTTTGAACTACTTCAACTTAGGTACTTGACAGTCTTATTATTGCTAAAAACCTTATCGATATTAGGAAGGACTTTGGCTTTTATCGACTGACACGTGATGACGGGAGCACACAAGATGAGACACTCACGAGACGCCAGACACTCGTCAGCGTCTGGCGTCTAGATCACGCAAGTAAAAAAAAATTTAAATAATAATAAGTTTACAAAAAAGTGTACATATGGTTCAGTAGTACATATTAACATAGGCCTATAACCACAGAATACCTACTATAATAGAATTATAATAATCTGGATATAAATTATGGTATGGCAAATATGAGATTACAGCCAAAAATAGAACTCTAGGGGGTAATATAGTGCGTTGCCTGATCTAGGTTTATTTAAACCTGTGTTTCAGGTCATCTCTCTACCAAAGTACTTATTAAAGAGTATGTTAGTATATTTTCAGTATCTAAAGTGTTTCTAATCTCGTGATATTAGAGACACTTGCGTGATCAACCTTATTTATTTTTCGTTTCTTTATTATTACCTACGATTTATATCATGAAAACCGTAGTTAATTTAGCCGCTGCGCCAACCGAGCCTTCAATTCATGACATGATCGAACTCCATTACCGTTAATTTTATTGAAAAAAATTGCGATGTTAGCTGTGCGGGCATCGAGGGGCGCATGAAGCAGGCTCAACACTACAGGACGTGTAATAATACATCGAGGGGCGCATGAAGCAGGCTCAACACTACAGGACGTGTAATAATACATCGAGGGGCGCATGAAGCAGGCTCAACACTACAGGACGTGTAATAATACAATTATGCCATTAAACACGGTAACATTTGCACCGCAAACAAGGTGGTTTACATTTCAGTCACCTTAGGCACGCGCATAATGTCAAGTTAAAAGAGTAGTTATGACGTCACGGTGTCTGGTGAGGGTGCTCTCGTGTATTAAGATCGCCGTGAAATTATGTTCAATCAGCCTGAAGAACTTAGGAGCGAGTCTTCTCAATTTTCGCTCGCAAAAATGACTTAAAAGTGAATGTATGGGCAACTGCAGCAAATAACAAATAACTCCTTCTTAAAGGTTTGGCCTGTAATCGGAATAGACCAGGGAAAGTGGACGGAGGGGAGGGAGGCCTTTACCCTGCAGTGGGACAACACAGGCTCATAATAATAAGGGGCCGTTCAAGTATTACGTAAGCACTAAGGGGAGGGGGGGGTCTGATTTCCTTTTTTTTGATGACATGGGGGATGGGGGGTCTGGGTGGTGACGACGTCAACAGTATTTATTTTTTTACTTTTTCGGATTTTCTACAAAATTTAGTTGATGTTGGTTTGAACACATATGACAACCCTAATAGTCTATGCTTGAAAACGAAAGGCATTTTCAAGGAGTCTCGAAAATAACGGATATGTTTACTCGCTTAGAAGTTAGAACCGAGTAAAAAACCGAGTGGGGGAATTACCCCGCTCTATTCTCTTGTTTAAACTTCCACCAATCTATTGTTTCGTTTCGGTACAATTGACGATTTGACGAGTTGTAAAATAATGTTTGTTTTACCATTGATCTACTTTCGCCAAAGTTGAATGGTATAAAATGTCGTTTCAAATAGACAAATCCAAATTACTTATACCAAAAATAATTCAAATGTTTAAAAAAATTTCACACAAATACAAAAGTACAAAATGTACAGAAGCTACGTTGACGAAGTGTGGCGTGATTATAAGTTACAAGCAAAGTTCGACAAGGAACTTGATGTTATTGTGTCTAAGAGAATTGAAGAACAATTTCAAGCAGCGGCTAGGAATAAATGCAGTCTAACTACTAATATTTAAATGCAGTCTAACTACTAATATTTAAATGCAGTCTAACTACTAATATTTAAATGCAGTCTAACTACTAATATTTAAATGCAGTCTAACTACTAATATTTAAATGCAGTCTAACTACTAATATTTAAATGCAGTCTAACTACTAATATTTAAATGCAGTCTAACTACTAATATTTAAATGCAGTCTAACTACTAATATTTAAATGCAGTCTAACTACTAATATTTAAATGCAGTCTAACTACTAATATTTAAATGCAGTCTAACTACTAATATTTAAATGCAGTCTAACTACTAATATTTAAATGCAGTCTAACTACTAATATTTAAATGCAGTCTAACTACTAATATTTAAATGCAGTCTAACTACTAATATTTAAATGCAGTCTAACTACTAATATTTAAATGCAGTCTAACTACTAATATTTAAATGCAGTCTAACTACTAATATTTAAATGCAGTCTAACTACTAATATTTAAATGCAGTCTAACTACTAATATTTAATTTTTGTTTCCATATCCTGCAATAGTCCTACCTTGTCCGGGGTTGTTGTTGTTCACTAGCACAGTGCATGTCGGGCGTCGGTTTGAGCTTCATTTCTGCGAGTTCGTTTCGGTCCCTCGGTAGGCTACTATTATACATATTATTTAATGTTTTTTTTTTCTGTGTATTTATAAAAAAATATTTAAAAATGTAAATTATAGTTACAAAAATGAAATAAAGGAAATAATAACAGCAACAAGCCATGCGTGACAACCAAACAAAATGATAACAATATTAGTACATAGCTCATCCTACTATCCTATCCTACTATCCTACTAATCCTACTAATATTATAAATGCGAAAGTTTGTATGTATGGATGTATGGATGTTTGTTACTCTTTCACGCGAAAACTACTGAACGGATTTTGATGAAACTTTACAGTAATATAGCTTATACATCAGAATAACACATAGGATACTTTTTATCCCGATATTCCCACGGGATCAAAACTTACGCGGGTGAAACCGCGGGGCGCAGCTAGTATTATAAATGCGAAAGTTTGTATGTATGGATGTATGGATGTTTGTTACTCTTTCACGCGAAAACTACTGAACGGATTTTGATGAAACTTTACAGTAATATAGTTTATACATCAGAATAACACATAGGATACTTTTTATCCCGATATTCCCACGGGATCAAAACTTACGCGGGTGAAACCGCGGGGCGCAGCTAGTAATATTATAAATGCGAAAGTTTGTGAGGATGGATGTTTGTTACTCTTTCACGCAAAAACTACTGAACGGATTTTGATGAAACTTTACAGTAATATAGCTTATACATCAGAATAACACATAGAATACTTTTTATCCCGATATTCCCACAGGATCGAAACCTACGCGGGTGAAGCCGCGGGGCGCAGCTAGTAACATATAATTATATCAATGTTAAATCACCTTTGAATGGAACGCCCGACCTTGACAAATGACTTGTTTGTTATTAGCGGTCCACAAAAGTTCAATGATCTTTGTATATATGAGTTAACTACATTCGCATATGTATAAGCCGCATGCACACAGCTGTTTGTTATCTAAAAGTTGCTAGAGGGAAGTGGAAGTTATATTTTCAGGGTTCCGTATCTCAAAAGAAAAAACGGAACCCTTACAGGATCACTTCTTTGTCCGTGAAGCTCATCCTCATCATCTACCTAGCCTTTTTCCAACTATGTTAGGGTCGGCTTCCAGTGTAACTGGATGCAGCTGAATACCAGTATTTTACACAGTGCGACTGCCTATCTGACTTGGTAATACGATGCCCCTTGGTAAGACTGGATGTCAGATTGAACGCGTGATGGTGTCAATTTCAAATTGATAACAATACGTAGGTCTACGGTGTCTTGGAGCTCTAAAAAAATCAAGATTCTAAGTCAATGCAATAAAAAAATACGGCCTTTCATGGTATTTTGATAGGTAGTCGCAAAAAAATAGGGTATAACCCGTTGACTTAAGATCATGAAAATTAACAAGAAGCTAGGTCACACACACATATCACAAGTAAAGGGAAAAGTTCGAAAATCATTAATTTGCAGTTTTATCGCATATTTTTTTTGCGATTACAAGCTTACTCTTGCAGTTGGAAAATTTACCGTGACGTATATCGATGTATGGGAGAACATTTTTTCAACTACAAAGCTAAGTATGTTCTTGGGGTAAATTCATCACAACTACGGAACCCTTAATTGTCCGTGGTTCGAAATGCAACTGGCCGGTTTTTTTTTTCGAAATATTGCTGAAGGATAAAAGATGATTAAACGTAAAAAATGTGTGGATAAGCAGACGTTCATTATTACTTAGCTTTAAGCAACGTTTATAAATAAACCCCCTTGTCTCTGCCTATTACAACAAACAAAATTTCACAAAACCGGGATTTTCTTTTTAATTTCTCAGCATAAACAAAACTGAAAAAAATAAACTCTGATTATAACAATTCTCGTAGAAGTTTCACTTACTTTTTGTGTTTCTATGTCTCTAGGATACTTATAATGAGGTACTTTGTCAATTATAAAAAAAACTAAATTTTTCACATATTTTTGTGATTTTTCCTTACAATCCATAATCCTGGGGCTATCTCGGGATCCCGGGATTGTCTGTTTAAAATACTATAAACCCCAGATAGGAAATAAGGGTAGGGATCGATCTCTCTAATTATAACTAAACTAGCTTCCGCCCGCGGCTTCGCCCGCGTGAAATTAGTTTTTGTCAATCCTGGTCCCTTATGTCTAAGAGACTCTTACAGGGGCCAGCCTCACGATGTGTACAAAAATATTTTTAAATGACCTAATTTAAAACATTTTTGTACACAACGTTTGCTGTTTTGTTTTCATTTGTTAAAATGTGGAGATTGTTTGGACTCGATACTCGCGAGCAGGCCACGTATAGTTGGCCATGCGAAAAACAGTTTTTCTCTAAATGGACACCTGCTACTTTAAGTGTTTGCCCTTGCGCTTTGTTAATGGTCATTGCGAAGGCTGGTTTGAGGGGAAACTGGATTCTTTTAAACTGAAACGGTAAATCTGTAGGGATCATGGGTATGCGTGGAATCAAAACTTCTTCATCTTTAGCTATACCTGTCATTATAATTGCTCTAATAATATTGCGTCCTAGCTGCGTAATTTGCAATCGAGTCCCGTTGCATAGTCTCGGCGCTTCGAGATTTCTCAATAATAAAACTGGAACCCCAACTTTCAGTCTCAGCTTATGAGACGGCACTCCTGACAGCTCTAAAGAGTTTAGAAACTCGGTAGGATAAGACGTCACCTGTTCACTGTCCATGACAATATCTACTGACAAATATTCGACAACATCGCCTTGCACATGTGACATCATTCTTTCGTTGATCTTTCCCACGATTTCATTGGTCGGTGCTAATATTGCCCTTTCACACAGCCATTCTCTATTCCTCATGTTATATTCTAAACCGGGATAGACGTTGTTTTTAAGATCTTCCAAGTTTTGGACAGCATTACAAAATTCTTGATTTAATGTAATCATGCCGTTAGCGTCCGTAGTCATTCGACCTTCACCGATTTTCAATAGAGCAGCTGCATATTGCCCCGATTGCGTATCATTATGTAGTTGTACTCGCATGTTTTTAGTGAGACAAAATTTTTTTACATGCACCCATAATGTAGACGCTTTCAAACATGCATTTATCTCATCTGCTGGAGTGCCTCTAGTAATGACAGGTAGTGTCTGTCGAAAATCACCAGCAAGCAGCACTACCATCCCACCCATTAAACTCGGGTTACTTCTGATATCTTTCAGAGTCCGATTGAGCGCCTCGATCGCTTTTTTATGCGACATTGTGCACTCATCCCACACCAACAGCTTGCATTGCTGTAGCATTCGGCCACGATCGCTGTTTTTTGTGATGTTACACACTGGAATTTCCTCATGATGTAAATTTAATGGGAGTTTAAGTACTGAATGTGCCGTGCGGCCACCATCGAGCAGCGTCGCTGCAATTCCAGAGGAAGCTACAGCAACAGCTATTCCTTTGTCTTTGCGAATTTGGGCTAAAAGTAAATTTAATAAAAAAGTTTTTCCAGTGCCTCCTGGCGCATCTAAGAAAAACAATCCACCCTCACCATTATAGATTCTTTGCACAACAATATCAAAGACTAATTTTTGTTCCGTGTTTAATCGAGGAACTGACTCTGATATTTGTTGCTGTAAAGAAGAGACATTGTAGTCCAGTTCTCTTATTAAATCACCACTGACTTCTCCGATTCTTTGTGGCCGGTTCATTCCAAAATCTGATAATGTCTTCCCAGATATAGCCATCACTTGGTCTTCAATCTTAGTTAGCGCCTCGTTATATACTAAATCATTATATGTGATATTGGGATTATTTTGTTGTAGTCTGTGCAAAATATCGTCAGACATATCATTTTGGTACTTTTCCCATAATATCTGAGGATTTGAAAGACCACACGTCGCTATGAGAATGGCAAAAAGATCTCTCACCTTAGCTGCTGATCTACATTGTGCAGCCTCTTCTAATGTCGAGTCCCAATGATTGTCATTCTCTAACAATCCTCTAGTTTCACAGGCTTCTCGGAAGGTAACAAACGTTTGACCGTTGTAGTTCTTGAGATCATTGAACGAAGTTGGCCCACGCACGTGGTGTAGCAGTAGTCTCAAACAAAAGCATTCAATGTTGCTAACGTGGACAGTATAGACCCGTCCTAATGCATCCCCAGATTTAACGCCAGGCCAATCCAGAACAGCAGATCCTTGAATTCGGCGTTTCCAACATTTTCTACCTGCATCCCACGTGTAATACCGAGGTACTTGAACGTACAAAAGTGTTTTTGCGAATTCATCTGATCTGCAAAGGTCAAAAAAGGCGGTCAAAGTGGTTTTTGGTGGTGTTGTCACTCGCTGGTGAAAATTATTTTCATTAAAATAAATTCGTTCACCATTCTCTAGATGCACACTGAGGTGCGTAACAGTAGGATGCCTTTCATGCAAAGGAAACCCTAACAGGCGCCATACAGCTTCGTTGCTGCTGACATAGCGACCAGACTGAAACGTTTGTACTTCGTCTACTGGGTTTGAGGACTCTGAGCTTCTGAAATTAAAAATAGCTTGATCGCTGCCTTTATTAATATATTTGCAGATGTATTTGATTGCACGTACGGAACCGCAAGCTTCTACATTTATATGGGCGTTAAAAGTTTTTAATAGGACAGGCGAATATGGTACTACCCAACTATTGTCGACAGAAACTTGACTACCATTTCGGAGTTTAACAGATGCCGTCCGGCCTCCGTCTTCTGGTGCTCTTCTACGATACATCGGGTAGCCGTTCTCATTATGGAGAGTCTCTTTCAGTAGGTTGCGAGGAAATTTTTTTGTACATTTACGGTCTTTCATGCACGGGCACAGAGGGTTTTCAGCCCCGCATGGACCATGGATCATGTTTTTCATAACAATATCATAAAGTGCCTTGTCATTGTTAGGATCTGGTATTTCAGCGCTTATAATTTTATCGATTTGGTCAGGTCGCAATTTATCTTTTAACCAAAGCAAAATGTGGGCATGTGGGAGTCCTCGCTTCTGCCACTCAATGGAATACATAAAGCATTGCACTTCTCCAAAAACCCTTCCTTTAGTAATTACAGTCATAAGCTTTTTAACTTTTAACCTAAACACTCTGGCAATGACATCGTGCCTATCGTTGGCGCTTTGACCTGGCATTAATTCGTCAACTATTTCAGACCAAGATGGATTGCAGGTGAAGGTTACAAATAAATCAGGTCGACCATACGTACGCACATAGGCAAATGCGTCTTGAGTATACTCGTGTAAGTATCGGGGACTGTTCACAAACGAAGAGGGCAGAATCACCATTTTACCTATATTATTAGGGTTCACGTTGGCATCATTCGATACAGCATCTTGGAGATGAATATAATTTTCGGCTCTTAGTTTTGTTTGATTTAAAGATATGTATCGCAATCTTTCGCTTTCAACCTTCACGTACATATCAACATAAAACTGGTTAGCGAGCTGTTTGCATCGTTGTATTACGTTAAAATCGTCTTCGCGTATCATCATATGATAGGCATAAAAGTCCATGCTCGATACTTTTTTGTTGGGCAAGGGGAGCTTGGTCACTGGATTGACTTGTGGAATTTGAAAATGGTACCCCTCTTGCCCCTTGCTAAACATAAGCGGGTATTGTAATGCGTCATAAAACTTGTGTGTGTCCGGCACCCTGGTCAATGTATTGTCACGGGTTTGTAAAACAATATCACGCGATGCGAACTGTTCACCACACACCATGGCGGCGACTTCGTTTATTAAGGGTGCATTATAACGTCTTTCATGTTCCCCGCTTGGCGTACGATCTGGGTGTATTACTAATTTGTAATTTTCCCCTGGCATTCTTTCTAAGGCTGTTTTGAAGGTGTTAATGAGGTTATTATGTTCGTGCAACATTCTTTGAATTTTTAAAACAATGTCCCTCTCAACTCCTTCAATATTTTGACATCTGCGGTCAACCTCGCTGTTTTCGTCTCCCATAAAATAAATCTGTAGAAATTTTGGTTGATCATTGTTTGTGGGAAGCAAAGAACCAATCCTATGATAAACTTGCCCTTGTACCGTAAATGTGGGTGAGAATCCAGGCATGATGACCTCATTACCCACACCAAATGATGTCATCTGAAAGCAAGAATTGTACTTTCTTATTCTGTTTAAAAATCGCCGAGATTCATTGCTGTCATATAGAAATAAGGATTTGAGTGGCTCCTCGGGGTCACCAAGCGTTGGTATTGATACTTTGCCTCCAGAACAGCACATACCTGGGGTCTCTTCCTTCCACTTGAGTGCATCACAGTGTCTGCATTTATTGGCCATTCTACCTATGAGGACTAATCGATGATTAAAGTAATCAATTAACGGATCATAATCAAAAGCAGCATCGGCAAATGCCTCCCACGTATTCATCGTAAACGTACGTCTCCTTTCTGCTTGCCGCTCGGAATTAATTAAACGTCGTCTACGTGTTTCTTCGGAGGTCTCTGCGGCTATGTACGAAGCTTGACGCTCAGCATCTAAGATTTGGCGAGCTTGGGCCTGCTGAGAGGTCTCAGCAGCTCTTTGAGCCGCGTGACGCTCGGCATCAATAACGTGGCGAGCTTGGGTCTGTTGAGAGGTCTCAGCAGCTCTTTGAGCCGCGTGACGCTCGGCATCAATGACCTGGCGAGCTTGGGTCTGTTGAGAGGTCTCAGCAGCTCTTTGAGCCGCGTGACGCTCGGCATCAATGACGTGGCGAGCTTGGGTCTGTTGAGAGGTCTCAGCAGCTCTTTGAGCCGCGTGACGCTCGGCATCAATGACCTGGCGAGCTTGGGTCTGCTGAGAGGTCTCAGCAGCTCTTTGAGCCGCGTGACGCTCGGCATCAATGACTTGGCGAGCTTGGGTCTGCTGAGGGGTCTCTGCAGCCCTTTGTGCAGCATGACGATCAGCGTCTAAATTATGACGGGTCTGCATGTGCTCAAAAGTTTCAGCAGCCCTTTGAGCTGCGTGACGCTCGGCATCTAAAGCCCGACGGATCTGTGAATCCTCTTCTGATTCCAGTGATCTAGCAAGTTTAGCAGCCCGAGCTCTGCTAGAGCTATTAGCTAAATTGGACTTTCGTTTGCGAGGCATCGTAGAAAAACAAAAATGAAATGAATCGAACAAAACAGATGTACAGATTAATATTTATTATATTAAAAAAAACCTTTAATAAGCACCTACTCGGTAAAAATTATGCGCTCATCCCACGGCGATGTCAATTAAACACATCGTCCGTCACGTTTAAATGGAAAAAAAGTAACTAAGTAATTAAATTATCAATATTTATTTACAACCAATGCATAAAAAAGTAGGAGGTTAGTAGCTTAGGTTAGTTTTACACCTACTACGACCTCTTAGATTAATTAAAAAAAGGAAATAAAAGCAAATCGGATTTTTTTAAAGTAACGGAAAATATCTTACCTACTTTTAACTATGAACTAAAAGAAATATCAAGTATGTACAAAATTAATTTACAGGACCTAATTAATAAAAAACACTTAAAAAGTTATACGAAACAAAAAAAATAATTTTACTGGATCGAAAAATGTAATTCTCTATAGCGCAAATTTTTCTAATCGCATGCGTCCGACAACGACGTCTGCCCTCACGTGTCTGCCCGTTCGGGTAGGCATAGTTAGATTCGTGCGCTCCCCCACCACACGACAGCGCCGCGCCGTTGCCTGCCGCAGATGCCGCCACACTTCGGCGAATGTGCGCGACGACGACCGACGGCAGCGGCGGCGATGCAGAGTATTCGTTAAAAGGAATTTAAACTTCAAAAGCGAACTTTTTTTGTAACTTGATACACCCAAAACTTCTAAATTACATGTTCCTAGGTTCAGTGATTAAGATTTCGTATACAAAAAGTTTGGCTTTGTAGTTCCAGTTCCGAATCCGTTCCGTTCGAATTTCGGGAATTCCGTTTGTAGAAAAATTCTGCACATCCTTTGAGACCTACGTACCAAGATTCATGGTCTTATCTTCAATTCAACCCCTATTTCACCCCCAAACTGGTAAAAATTTCAAAATGCTAGAACAAACGATTTTTTGTTTCTTATGACGTGATATTTGACGAACTTGCATACTAACTTTCAACCCTTATTTCACCCCTTAGCTGGTCGAAATTTCAAAAATGCTAGAACAAATGTTTAATGATTTCTTATCAAGTGCTTAAATATAAAGTTTCATGGTTTTATCTTTTAAAATTAAGAAATCCCATACAAACTTTCAACCTCTATTTCAACCCCTTCATCCCTTTTTTCGAAATAAAAAGTAGCCTATGTTCTGTCTCAGGGTCTAAAGATTGTCTGTACCAAATTTCATCAAAATCGGTTGCGAGGTTTAAGCGGGAAAGCGTAACAGACAGACAGACAGACAGACAGACAGACAGAGTTACTTTCGCATTTATAATATTAGTTGGGATGCTTCAAATCATGGCTCAATCAAATTATTCCCAGTTTTGATTCGCTATTTTATTCCATACGAAGGCGTGAAAGTCAAGGTTCTAGAGTTTCGGGAGCAGCCAGGCGAAACATCAGATATTATTGTTGAATATTTGAAGGAAGTATTGTCTTTGAATGACTTGAATAAAAAAATTGTTGCGTTTTGTGGAGATAATACGAACTGCAACTTCGGGGGAAAGAATAGGAAAGGAAGTAATAACGTTTACTCAAAGTTGAACAAATCAGTCGGCAGACAGCTTCTTGGAATTGGATGTGGAGCCCACATAGTCCACAACGCGATCAAAACTGCCGCCGATTGTCTTCCTGTTGACTTTGAATGCATAATAGTGAAAATTTACTCATTTTTTTACATCTACAGCGTTCGAGTAGAAGCTTTGAAAGAGTTTTGTAATTCTACCGAGACAGAGTATCACAAACTGCTGGGCTACAGTAAAACTAGGTGGCTTGCGTTAATGCCCGCACTCGAAAGAGTTATAAAAATGTTTCAGCCTTTGAAAAACTATTTTTTGAGTATCGACAAATGCCCAAATATTTTAAAGGAGTTTTTCGAAAACCCCAGCTCAGAAATGTGGTTATATTTCTTGCACGCACAAGCAGCTTCCATTCATGAAGTTGTTTTGAAAATCGAAGGCCAAAATGTGTCAGCTATAGAGTCTGCCAAAGAAATTAATCGTCTCCGAGATAACTACCCACGATACCCACTACTACCCACGATAATCCATCAACCATTTACTTCCCATTGTTGAGCGGTTATTTCGCAATTTCCCATACAAACTTCAAAATTCAATTCCACCCTCTTTACCAAATTTCCTCAAAATCGGTTCGGCTGTGTATCTGTAAAATGTCTTTCATAGCTGTCTCTTCAATTGATAAATAATTTATTTCTAGTAAATTATATTTTAAAGAACCTCCTCCTTTTAAATCCCTCATCTCCTGAGCTTAAAAACACCATGTTTTAAAACTAGATGAGCTACTTAACTTTGCAAGCTATTTCGGTAACTTATCTAAAAGTTATCGTTTAAAGAAGCTCCGGGTTCAGTTCGTTCAGTTTATCATCATTCTGGTGATGTCCAGTGCTGGCCATAGGCCTCCCCGAAGCATCTTCACGTCGACCGGTTATGTGCTTCCTACATTCGGCGGAGTCCCATTGCGACTGAACTTGGTGAGAGTTTGGACTATTAGCCCTACGTATGTCAGTAGTAACACCTATAATGTTACGGGGTGGACGATGAACTGGCTGTCTGATGAGAACTCTTTCAGACCTTTGTTGACTAGTTTCTCGACGTACCGCCTGAACACTTGAAAAACCTGCTCTCGGCGACATGAATAAGTAATAAAGCTTTATTAAGATTAACGTTTATTTATAGGTAAGTATACAGAGATAAAATAAACGCTGAAGTTGTCGAGTTATTAAAACGGAACTTATTTAATATCTGTTCAGTGCTTAATTTATTAACTTAAATTATTCGTAACAGCGCAATGCTCTTATAAATAATTCGGTTTAGTATTTCGTAACGAAAGTAAATAAACTTTTACAGAATTTAAATCTAAATAATAATTGGTTCACGCACGGCTGATTTTGGTTTCCTTAATTTTTCGTAACACTTCTCCTTGTTCTATTCCATACGTATTCACTTACTCTGGTTTCGTGGTCGTCTGTCCATTTGCCTGGTTTATTTTTGTGTTGTCCAAATGTATTTGCTACGCAGCTACGTAGTAACTTTAAGGCTTAAAGCCTTTTTATCTGATATAAGTAATGTCGTTCTTTTAATGACTGTTTTGGCATAGATCACACCAACGTCTCACAAGACATAATCATATCTTTTGTCATAAAAAGGATAATCCAAAAGTTAGTGAAAACTTAACTTTGAGAACTTAATTCGTGGAAACGTTTAGATATACCTACTGAGCTACCCATGCTTCCCGCGTCCAGCGGATTCCCAAAATAAATATAGGGAATTCCTATTAAGTTCGACTCATATTCGCTTTGGTGACGAGTACTCGGTCTTGACATTCTCGGTCACAATGTCCATTTTCGATACAATTTTGCATTACGTAAATGTTATTTACCTTTTTGAGAAACAAGGTCGTGAACTTCACTGGCTTGCTATGGACTTTGTTGGATTAGACTTACGACACTTTAGATCAACTAATGACTTACGTACCTAAGTTGTTCACATTCTAGTCCTGGACGGGGACCCTTTTTATATCCGTACAACGTAGAGGAAGGTCGTGGCTATGGCGCTAACGGTCATCTACTGGTCTTCTTTACAATACAGCAAGATGGCAATGTCATCAAATTACTTACAGGAAATCTTTAACAAGGATTGCCATGTGCATCCATGGTGGCAGGACATCAACGCGCACACTATGACCACGAGCTCAGCACGTGATTGTAGAGTATGAGATATTCGTCAGTTATTAAAACAATCTGCTGTGTCAGGCACAAGTGTTCTCTAGTTCCTGCTTTTCCTTACGCGGTCAAAATGTATATTTATGAAATACTTAAATAACTCATTAGACTGATTTAGTTATGCGTAAATTGCAGTCGTGTATTTAAGTAACTTTTCTAATATTGTTATTTTTATATTCACAGCAAGAATAAAAACATAATTGCTCGTATTAGGGTTGCTACTCGTAACAGTAATCGAGATATACATCTTATCCACCATGGTCTGTTCGTCTGTTACAGGAAGTTTGTCTACTGAAGCTTTGTAACGATCAATGTTTCTGAACTCTTAATACCTGGGAATTAGTTTCTTAGATATTGTTGATTATATTTATAGCTTTACTCTTGGCAAATTCAGACCAAAATTCGGGTCTGCTCAATATTCAATCTTTTAATGCATTCCACAATGTGTCGGTTCTCTCGGGGCTCATTCACGTTCTAACTCGATACTCAATAACTTTTTATTTCGTTCGGCTGCAATCTGTCAGGCCGGCCGAGATCGTGTGTAATTGACAAACTAAGCAACATGTTGCGAGAGCACAACACTCGCCATGCGTGCGCGCCGGTAAGGCTGCCTGTCCATTGACGCGGAGAAAGGCTGCGGAGCGGAGAAACGGAGAAATATTAACCAATAGAAAATTACACTGAGTTTTTTATGAAATCCTGTTGGTTAATATTTCTCCGTTTCTCCGCTCCGCAGCCTCGCTCCGCGTTAATGGACAGGCAGCCTTAAGCTGGAGGCATACGGTGTTAGTAAAAAAAAAATAATTTTACTCCTCATATACAAACAGAGAACGAAATTGCTTTTCATCTTAAACTGTCCGCATATTTAGATCACAACGGTCATTATTTAACAGCCCTATGAAATAGCTTTATCACTGTTTTACGTAAAGTGGACGCCGGACGATCGTTACAGGCTTGTCATCGTCGCTCGTCCTCCAGCCGAACATTTCCCAGACGGTACTTGCCTTAAATAATCCTGAATTTCTGCGGAACGCCAACCTGTGTTCACCTATGAGATCTAATTTGTTTATCAATTGATGTGTCTGGAGGGGTCCGTGGCTAAATAATAACAGCCGCACAGTTTGATCGATCAGGTGAAGCTACGCTTGCTACGGTTGGTCTGTGGATGGGTTACCATCTTTACATACCGAGACCCCTCCATGCCTTGGAAAGCACACTAAGCCGTTGGTCCCGGTTGTCATTCGTGGATCTTTGATAATCGTTACGGATAGTCAGAAGCCGGAAAATCTGACAACCAGTCTTACCAAGAGGTATCGTATTACCCAGTAACTGGGTTGTGGAGGTCAGAAAGGCAGTCGCTCCATGTAAAACACTGGTATTCAGCTAGATCCGGTTAGACTGGAAGCCGACCCCAACATAGGAAAAGGCAGGCAGATGATGAAATTGATATGTCTATACTCTACTTTAGAGCATATGCCATTTGTGATGGCGGCTCGGCATTGACCCGTATGAACCGGTTTGGGCATTTGTAAATTATCGGCTGATAAATAAATTAACTTTTGGTGAAATTATTAAAAGGCGTGGGATACTTTGCACTAATTTGATATAGTGAAGTCGCTCTTAGATTTGTTTTTTTTTATGTCTTTGTCCGCGTTAATTCTATTAATTGTCATGTTTCATTCGTCTGGACGCAGGCTTTGTCTTTGATTTTATTGAGTGACATTATTTAAACAAAAGGAGGCAAGGGAAGTACAAGTTGCTTTAAAACACTTTCAAGGATTTGCTAAGTGAGCGGACTTGGACAAATCTTCAGGAATTTATTGTAAGCTTGAGTGCGCCCCCGACAACGGTCGCAGATCGTCAACATGCGGTGTGTCCGTTGTCTAACACCACACAAGTAAAAGGACGCGGACTCAAGAATGTTCTTGTTCTTGACAATGAACAACGCTATCTGAGGATTTATTAAATACATTTTTTTTTGCATTTCATGGCGATTTCTTAAGTTTCATTTAATTAAGTATGTCATGCATGAGATTTGCAACAAATCTGAAGGCTAATTACCATAATTAAAAGCGTCCAAAATCTAGTAAACTGAAAGTTCCTAAAATTATGAGAATTTTTATACTGTGCCTCTCTGATGAGATAAGTATTTTCCAAGTCAACTTCTGCGATTGCCGAATAAAATTGTAATTAGTAATTGGTAAATAGGTACCATATGTAGGTAGTTGTTAATAATTATGTAGTCTCTCTTATAAGTAGTTGAGTCGCTGGTTTTAAAATAATTTAGTAAGTATCTAATGTTAAAATATTTGCGTCATGTTCTGTAACAAAAAATTGGTTGTCTGTAAAGTTGGTTTACGGACGATAGTTTTACGTGATAACGTCATAAAGAAACATTGATGAATAAATGTGTCACAAGCCAACGCTTGGGCCGATCGTGCCTCTCTATCGCTTGTTCCGCGCTCTCACGTATAATTTTCATTAAAGTTTGTGTAAATTGGCTAAAATATGACATTATTTGTTGAAAATGTCGGAAAAAGTCATGCCGACTGGGACTTTAGGCGCCCGCCGCGTAAACCAATAAAGTTACATGAAAAGAAAAAAAGAAAAAGAAAGAAAGAAAAAGTTTATTTGGACACATTTCGTGAAACACAAAACACAAAACTAAATAAAAAATAATGTTGCAAACAACAATAATAATAACGATAATTATGCGTGCCTCACGGCTGCGCCAAAAAGGTTCATTTCAGCATTAATGCCAGACAGATGCTGTCTGACGCTGGTTTTCTAATGAACCTTAGGGGACAAGTGACGGGGAGTACACACAGTTTCAACATACCTTATACGTACTTTTTACCCTTTTTAGAAAACAATGCATTACGGAATTATTCCTCTTAAATAGATTTATTAAACGTTGTAGGACCTTTCCGTGGGATAATTTCTAACATGAACGCGGGTGAAGCCACTGGCAAAAGCTAGTTTTTATTATATTTTACGAACAAGAAAATATTCTTGAAATTCATTTAATAACCTTCACTTTACACAATTTAATGAAAACAACAGATACGATACGTACTGGAAATAAATGGTGTAATGCGATTTTTTAAAATAATAAATCTATTTTAAGGGAACGGAACCCTTTTTAAGATCACTTCGTTGTCCGTCTGTCTGTCTATCAGTCAATACTAACGTGACCATACGTCCCGCTTTGGGCGGGACTGTCCCGCTTTCCGGCAGTCTGTCCCGGTGTCCCCCGCGAAATCGAAATTGTCCCGCTTTTGCAATTAGACCAAACGATAAATAAAAATGTATTTTTTCTCGCTCAAAATGCGCGCACGGGTCGCCGCGCGCGGCAAGGCGGCGCGTTACGCGCCAAGCAGTGCCGCGCTATCGAGTGCGAGCAGGATAGATAAACCCTTTCCTTCCGCTCCCGACTCCCGCGCTTACTCGTATTAGTAATACGAATACGTAATACGGACGCTAACAACGACTGCATGATAGTGTTTTGTTTTATTTCAAGTAGTGATTTGTTACAAAACAATAATGCCTAAACGCAAATGTTCTTTTAATATTAGTTTGCAACAGAAGTATCCATTTATAAAAAAAAGAAAAGATGATAGTGCAGACGTCACGTGTGAAAAGTGTCGTACTGATTTTAGTGTTGGACATGGTGGTGCCAGTGATATAGAAAAACATTTAAAATCAGAAAAACACAGGCTTGCCGATCAAGCCGCTGCTTCAAGCTCGTCAATGCTTAATTTTTTTAAGAAAACTGATTCGCCGACTTCCAAGGATTTGGATATAGCTGCAGCTGAGGGTACGTGGGCGTTTCACACCGTGCAACATAATCACAGTTTCCGCTCAAATGACTGTTCTTCCCCTTTAATCCAAGCATGTTTTGAGCAAAAATTTAGATGTGCACGTACAAAGTCTCAAGCTATTGTGGTCAATGTGCTGGCAACTATGGCAACTGAAGATTTAAAAGAGCATTTACGCAAAGCCAACTGCATAACTTTATTAACGGATGCTTCAAATCATGGCTCAATCAAATTATTCCCAGTTTTGATTCGCTATTTTATTCCATACGAAGGCGTGAAAGTCAAGGTTCTAGAGTTTCGGGAGCAGCCAGGCGAAACATCAGATATTATTGTTGAATATTTGAAGGAAGTATTGTCTTTGAATGACTTGAATAAAAAAATTGTTGCGTTTTGTGGAGATAATACGAACTGCAACTTCGGGGGAAAGAATAGGAAAGGAAGTAATAACGTTTACTCAAAGTTGAACAAATCAGTCGGCAGACAGCTTCTTGGAATTGGATGTGGAGCCCACATAGTCCACAACGCGATCAAAACTGCCGCCGATTGTCTTCCTGTTGACTTTGAATGCATAATAGTGAAAATTTACTCATTTTTTTACATCTACAGCGTTCGAGTAGAAGCTTTGAAAGAGTTTTGTAATTCTACCGAGACAGAGTATCACAAACTGCTGGGCTACAGTAAAACTAGGTGGCTTGCGTTAATGCCCGCACTCGAAAGAGTTATAAAAATGTTTCAGCCTTTGAAAAACTATTTTTTGAGTATCGACAAATGCCCAAATATTTTAAAGGAGTTTTTCGAAAACCCCAGCTCAGAAATGTGGTTATATTTCTTGCACGCACAAGCAGCTTCCATTCATGAAGTTGTTTTGAAAATCGAAGGCCAAAATGTGTCAGCTATAGAGTCTGCCAAAGAAATTAATCGTCTCCGAGATAACCTGGCACTAAAAGAAAATACGATTTTCCTTCCCCACGTAGTTCGTAACCTGTTGGGAAAATTACAAGAAGAAGCAGCAGTTGACCAGCAAAATGTAAGAACTGCGGCGGCTGAGTTTTATAAAACAAGCAGGGAATACTTAGAGCAGTGGTGTCAATTTAACAAAGAACTGGAAGTGTTTGAATGGGCAAATTTAACAAAAGTGCCTACGTGGGAGGAGGTACAGAAAGTGCTGGATTTACTAATCACGCAAGGATTTATTAGCAGCAGCCAAGATACAAAAGTCTTCGACGAGTTTTCACTTGTTTTAAACTTCGCGACAGATGAAAAAATCTCTGGCTGGAATGTCGAGAATGTCTGTACTGCAAATCGTTGGGTCGAATTATTCCAGCACTTTCGTGCCAATAATCTTGATGTAACAAACTTTTCCATGCTTATTGAGTACGTTATGTGTCTGCCTGGAAGTAACGCGCCTGTGGAAAGAGTTTTTTCTCAAATGAACAAAATATGGACAAGTGATAAAACACAGTTGAGTGTCGCAGTAATGAAAGCGATATTGATTACGAAGATAAATATAAATAAGTCATGTACTGAGTTCCACACTTACCTAAAAACAAGACCCGATATTTTAAAACAAATTTGTTCAGCCGATAAATATAAAAACTAGAATTCATGCCACTATTGATTTGCTTTGATTATTTTGAATGATTCTATAATAAAAAAAATGTAAAAAGCTTTTTTTTATTACTTAGTTTTGCAGATGTCCCGCTCTGACAAAAAAAATAAATGGTCACGTTAGTCAATACCCTTTTTCTTAAGAACACGAGGAGTTATAAAATCGAAATTAATATCAAATACTCAGGGCTGCAATCCCTTGAAGGTGTGAAACAATCAAACTTCTAAGTCTACGCAATCAAAAGATGCGGGCGTTTTGTTCCGGAATCAAAACCTATAGTCTACTTCCCGTTGACCTAGAATCATGAAATTAGACAAGAAGCAATCCCACAAAAACATTTCATGTTAAATGTTGCCAAGACGAGACCATGTAGCTCGCACTGTCAAAAAGTAATCAGATCTCATGTAGAGCCAAGCTTCTAATTCTACACGCCTTAATTCTACAAGACCTAACTTCGCAAACTACACCTTAGTCAAAATATATGGCTTGGCCGTTTCGTTACTACAAGAACAAAACAGTATATAAAAAAAACAGTATATATATAAACAGTATGAGAGTTTTTCACCTTACGCTCATGTGAATGTAGCGAAATGGCCAAGCCATATATTTTAACTAAGGTGTAGTTTGCGAAGTTAGGTTTATAGAGTTAGGGCGTGTAGAGTTAGAAGCTTGGCTCTACATGAGATCTGATTACTTTTTGACAGTGCGAGCTACATGGTCTCGTCTTGGCAACATTTAACATGAAATGTTTTTGTGGGATTTCATTTCTTTTTGTAAGTTGCATATGATATTTAATACGAGTATTTTTTCTGTTGTTTATTTTTCCGAAACAATTTATTCCTTAATTTAAAGGGTATGGGATGATTTACTAAAAATCCTGAAATACATATCTTATTATTTATAACAAGGACCCCCTATATAAATTTTCAGACCTCTAGCATCAAAATTTACGGAAGTCTCATACAAACTTTCACTCCCTAGTTTAAGGAGTTGGGGGTAAAAGTTTCAAGTTTTAAGATTTTTTCGTTGTTTTTGTACTATTACTAGCTTACATATAAAATTTCAGCTTTCTAGGACTTCAGGAAATAAAAAAAAACAATCAAGACATGTCAAGATAATGAGCTACTTACCTACATACTGTGGGAAATGTTCTTAAAATTACGAGAATTGCACCTCGGTTCTTGGGACACAGTAGCATATTTTATTAGTAATCTCAGAGCAGTTATACCTGTTATAGCATACGTCGAAAAGAAACATAATTTCTAGATATAAACGTCTAGACTTCAGGCTCATTAGATTGTATTTATTAAGTACCCTAAGTGTTTTGATGATCATCAGTGAGTCAGTGAGTCAGTGACGAAATCGGGGTATTTTAGATATCAATAAAATCTAAAGTTTAAAAGCTATGCAATTGAAACTTTATAGGTTTAATAAGTCAACCACTGTCATCATATCCCGAAAATTTTGTTTATCTGGTATAATTCAAACCCAAGTTAAGAAGATTAAAAAATACGACGAAGTGCTTCGAGAAAAGGTAGGTAGTGCCCTTGCGCTTCGCTTGGCTCGTCTTGGCGGGGGCACTCCCGTACCCCCAGATGTCATGAAGCACAAGTAAAGGAAAAAATCCGAAAACCATTTTGAAGTACAGTACCATTTTTTTTTCTTTTGTGATTACAAAATTTGCAACTGGTAAACTAGACTTGTAATCAGAATTTCGACAAACCGTAATACCACAAGATTTAATTTCGACAATATGGAACATTCTCATTCTTAATTTTTAACCGACTTCAAAAAGAAGAAGGTTATTTCAATTCGACTGTTTTTTTTAAATTTTTTTTTTTGTTTGTTTCGCGATATCTACGGCATATGTTATTCGATTTCAATTTTTTTTTTATGTATTGTGTATGCTTCATGCTTCAGGGGTGGTCCCATATAAATGTAGTATTATACGAATTTGTGTGAGGTAAGTGCAACTTAAAAGTAAAAAATAAAAACTTTTTACAAAAAAAAAAACAACCGACTTCAAAAAAAGAGACTACAAAGTGAAAAATAATTTTAATTTCGGAAGTCGGTGGCAAACAATGATAATGAATCTAACGACACCAACTTCCGAAATTAAAGTTATTTTTCACTTTGTAGTGTCTTATTTGGAAGTCGGTTGTTTTTTATTGACACGACTGCCCAAAAGAAGGATCATCACCATCGTCCTTTGTACGGAACCCTCGGTGTCCGAGTCCGACTCGCACTTGACCGGTTTTTTTTTCATGTCCATTTTTTCATCCTGCAACTGTTCATGACAAACGAAATGTCAAAAGTTTATATTACCTATATTCATTCAATCTTACAGTAGGAGATAATTATACCTGTCTGTGACCAGCATAACGACACTTATGTATGTTCTTCCCCAAGAGATCTACGTTTTGGAATGGGCAACTAGCTTCAACTTTCTGACTAACTGACCGACTAGTTAATTTTGACAATTCAAAAGTGCCTGGAAATGGTTTAATTGAAATAAATGCTTTGAGTTTGAGTTTGAGTTTGTTTTGTAAATACGCAAGCGTTTCAAAATGTCGTCCTAATAACAACACGTTATATTATTTTAATGCGTCACTAGTTATTATTTGCGGAAATTGGCCTGCATAGCTGCATACATAATATTGTGTGCACTTACTTATATGATTGTTTATTAATTAGATTGACGTTGTAATATTTACATTTGTAAACAAAGAAATTGTGACGTTTCTCAGTGCTAGAGGACGGGTTATACAGGATGTTGTTAACGGGTTTAGAATATCATTTACATAATAAAAATGTATGTTTTCCACATCGAGCGATGTCTTATTTTAGATACATATACTAGTGTATATGTATCTAAAATAAGACAGCGCTCGATGTTCAGTAGTGATGTACAGTGTTGCATGTTTGAAGGGTAAGGCATGGGTCCCGGTGAGATTGCAGGCAGATGAGACGATTCAGCTTTGACCACCAGCGATGCCTCAGTGGGCCGTCGTATTGTTTCCCGTCCACGCTCACCAGCGCACCCTCTGACCTTCCAGACGAGGAGTACGCTAGGTTCCCGCGGCTGTACCACCTGGACGACTACAGCGCGTGCCTGGCGCGGCCCGGCGGCCTGTACTGCCTCGGCTCCTTCAACATCGCACCGCTCAAGGAGCCGCACCCGGTCTACAGCATGCTCAAGGTCAGTTTGAACCCACTTTGAGTCAACAATAATACTGTAACATAGTGATTCTGTCAAAACGCTGAGCAGACGATGGACAATATTGGTCCACGATGATAGAACGTAGAGACTGTATGCTACGTGTGCGTTACTGCATAGGTTTGCTTACCGCGTTTTATCGTCACGGAAAAATTTACCATCGTCTGCTGAGCGCTTAAGACGCTGAAAACCAATATTGAGCTCCGATGTTTAGGTATTTTTAGCCACGCCCACTATTTCTCCGATATCCTAGCGCCATTCTTAAAAGGATGTGATGTGATGGCATCTGTACTTATTACAAACTTACTGGTGAAAAACAATTTCTGAAGCTTCACCTACTTCTGAACTGTTCACCAAACGTCTCTTTTTACTGAATAAATATATATTTTTTTTAAATATAAAAATAAAACAATGAATTTCCTAAAATTACAAAATAAAAAATGAATCCTATTCAAATTCTGTAAGACTTGGGTTGGTTACGAACTCTAAACTAGTTCGCCAGAACCTATGCTAATACCACTAGACCAACCATGCGTTAACGTCGTCGATGAATTTGCGCTATGGGTTGTACAAAATAGCCTTTAAAGTACCTATTTAATTATAATTTCATTTTTGTTCGTGTACTTGTTTTTTCAATATTACATTATAAAAAATTACTTATTTTACTACTTCCATGAGATATTTCTGTTTATTAGCTTAAAAGCGCTTTTTTTGCTGGCCTCGGCATTTTTGTTTGCTTCCCATTTTGCACAGAAAATATTTACACAACTTAGACCTATAATTATGTGCAACTTATAAAATATCCTATACAAATATGTTTACGTGCCAATATTTTTACAATGTATTGTAGTTATAAAAACATAATAAAATAAGTTGTCAAACAACAAAATATTAAACGAACGGATAGCGGGACTGCGGGGCTGCGGGGCAAAGCGACATACGTCCGTCTAGCAGCGCGTCTATGCGATCACTGTCGAACTGCATACATAAGAAAGAGAAGCGCGATGACGCGACGCTCCTAACTTTATACATATCATAAAATAATTAATTACTTTTATATAAGTTGAGTATTCAAAAATATAAAACAACCAAGTTCTGTATTTAAATATGATACGTTATTGTTATAAATTTTACCAACGTACGTTGATGAGTAATACAGATATTTTTGTTAGAAGATCATTTTAAGAGGTTAGTTTACTATTTTTTTGTATCGAGAAAACTTTTCAAAAACGTGTTTCGAATGCAACAAGGTTCTCAGAAATATGTTCAAGATTAACATATATTTTTTTCGCCGTTACAAACTGTACAGATTTGGCTAAAAAATTGTTTGAGACAAGCCTATTTCGGTCTTGTCAGCGTCTTAATAGTAATATACTTGGACCCATTACTAACGTAGGCATTCGACTAAAGAGTGCGTTAATGGCTTCACACTATTAAGACCGCTTATAGGCCACATTCATGCGGCTGAAAGCTCCAGCTCGAAACACAAGAAAAGTGCATAATACCAAGGTTCATTTTGTTTGTAGAACACTTGCAAGTCGCTTTTAAAAGCATTTTAGTAATTACTTGAAAGCTTTAGATTTCCTTGTCGCTGCTTCAATTAAAGTCAATTGACTTTTAGTTATTTTGTAGACACCTTTGTTTGACCTATGGGTAAACGTTAATCACTGAAAGTGCCGGAGGACATTCCGCAGTTAACTGCTTGGTTATAAGGTCCTTCTGGTTGTGACTGTCTGTTTCACAATAACTATTGCAATTACATTACATTAAATAATCTCGGGCAGGTAAAAACAATCGAATTTTATTGTAATTAGCAGACAGGAGTCCTGCTTACAAATGCTAGGTAAAGGACTCATTCGTAAATATTCCTATACATAAGTTTTCTTGTCTCACTGGTCTAGTGGTCGCAAGTGCTACTGCTGAGCATGAGGTCCTGCGTTCGATTCCCAGAAGAAGAACAGGGGCAATGTCTCGTTATGTTTCCAAGTTTACAAAACGCTTAAGCCTACTCTTCTCCAGGAGTACTCTCAAGACCGCCACCACTTCAACCGCACGCAGCTGCACCGCGGCTACTGCGTGAGCTCGCGCTGCCCCGGCCCGCTCGAGCGCAACGCGTCGCTGCGCTTCGAGCGCTGCGCGGCGCAATGGGCGCGGCGCCTGGCTCTGCGCACCAGCCTGGCGCAGCTCGCCTACTGCCGCACGCACGCGCAGGAGCTCACGCAGGCGCACAGCCCCGCGCCCATGGACGTGGCGCAGAAAGTGTTCCTGTTTGTGGTGGCGGTGCTGGTGGCGCTCAACGTACTGGGGACGAGCTATGATGTTGTTACTGGGGATAATGATAAGAGTGAGTTAGTTATTAATTATTTTTGGTTTGTAGAGGGAGAACGAAGAACATAGTTATATGGAAGTGTGTACATTATTATTATTATTGGTTTTCTTTAAATCATCTGAGAGTTGGTTTACTTATAAGTTAATGACACACATTAATTGTACGCCCTCTGGCATAACTTAGTGCACTCCTATCTTTCTATGTGCCATTATTATTGTACCTATACAGTTAATGAATAACATGTGTTGGATTAGTTGAGAATATCTTGTTTCATTCTATTCTCTAAAAATCTGGCGTTGTGTGCAGAGAGCCCGCTGCTGAGCGCGTGGTCGCTGCGTGGCAACTGGCGACGCCTGCTGGCGCGCCGCGAGGGGGACGCGCTGGCGCCCCTGCAGGGACTGCGGTATGCTACTACTTATCATTTCATCATGATCATCGTTCACGCTTTTTGACATTAGCATTGAAGTATACAATGTTTTAAATGTGTAATTATTAAATACGATAAATAAAAATAAACATTTGATAAACTTTTTATTAAATACTAGAACTAGCGGCCTGTCCCAGCTTCGCACGGGTGTACATTTATTTTTTAAACATATTATTTTTTTCTCGCAATTAAAAAAGCCGTGATATCAGTGATAATGTAGCATTCAAATGGTGAAAGAATTTTTAAAATTGGTCCAGCACTTTTTGTGCTAATTCGTTACAAACATACATACAAATCTTTCCTCTTTATAATATTAGTATAGATTTATGTATAATATTAGTATAGACTAAATTAACTAACATAACATGTTTAATATAAAAAAAAAATACAATGCAAATTACTTAACTACGAGTAACTAAAACTTAAATAAACTGAAATATGACGTCGTAATATATGTTGCGCATCAACTGCTTGCTATAGGTACCGTAACCCCGCGTCAGTCTTAGTTGCAGCAACCTAATATCAAGCTGAACTCCATTGCAGGGTAGTGCTGATGGTGCTGATCATGGCGACGCACAGCGGCTGCATCCACGACATGCTGTATCTGTACAACCCCCGGTGGATCGAGCAGGTCAGCAACTAGCATTTATAACTCAACTAGCTGCGCCCCGCGGTTTCACCCGCGTAAGTTTTGATCCCGTGGGAATATCGGGATAAAAAGTATCCTATGTGTTATTCTGATGTATAAACTATATTACTGTAAAGTTTCATCAAAATCCGTTCAGTAGTTTTTGCGTGAAAGAGTAACAAACATCCATCCTCACAAACTTTCGCATTTATAATATTAGTAGGATAGTAGGATTAGTAGGATCAAGTTATCAACTGAAAACATACCATTTCATGAGTAAGGTAGTCCAAACGTGAAAACTCTCTACTTCTGACAACTTTTGGCACTTAAGAGGTATTGAGGCTTGTGAAATTATAATCACAAGGCTTTCAACGTCACCGCAGGTAAATGGATCAGCAATCCATGTGTGCGCCGTGATGTCTTAGATAAGCGATAACACGAAGAATAAAAGAGAGATCCAAACACTTTTACCTCAAAATTAGAACACTTAGGTGTACGTGGCGTGTCGCTTGATATATTTAAAGATTATCTATGTAATCGCACCCAGAGAGTTAAAATAGATACCCATCTTAGTGAAGAGGAGTTAGTTACTTTCGGTGTCCCTCAAGGCAGCATTCTGGGCCCCACCTTATTTCAAATATATGTCAACGACCTTTGCAAAATGAACCTCCCTAATACTAAGATTTTTACATACGCTGATGACACCGCGATCTTAGTTCATGGACATACTTGGGATACCATCAAAACTATAGCAGAATCGGGTGTAGCAGAAATTATGAGATGGCTCAATTTTAATCTCCTTACCTTAAACATAAATAAATCTTGCTACATCCCATTTGCAATTAGGCGTAAGACCGCACCGTCACCCAGTTATGCAATTACTGCCCACTCATGCTCAAACCGCTCGGGACCATGCCGTTGTATAGCGCTAACTAGAAGTGACAGCGTAAAGTACTTAGGTATCCATATAGATGACGGACCTACATGGAAAAAACGACGCTGTCACGACTAGAACTCTGCGCCTCATTCATATATTTAAATCCCTCCGAAACTCTAACGCCAATATCTTGAAAATTATATATTTTGCACTATGCCAATCGGTCATAGGATACTGCATCGCTGTATGGGGTGCTGCAACAAAAGGTAGCCTCCTGCGGGCAGAGAGAGCACAAAGAGCCGTATTAAAAGTAATGACAAGGAAGCCCCATAGATACCCAACAATACAAATTTATGCAGACTGTAAGGTTCTTACAGTCCGTCAGCTCTTTGTGCTTCAATCTGTTCTTAGGAAACACAGCAGCCTTCCCCCGTCTAACCCAAAAAAGCGTACAAACCTTCCCCCAGGCACCCAACACAGGACCACGTTCGCAAAGCATCAATATTATGTAATTAGCGCTTATATCTACAAAAAGATTCTTATAAAACTGAATATCTTAGACCTCAACAAACACAACCTAAAATTAAAAGTGACAGAATGGCTACTTAAACAGGACTATGCCGCAACGGAGACTTTACTTACCTACATCGCCTAGTACTAATAATAATAAGCACACACTCATCTTCAAGCTTGCACGAATACTTTTATCCTCGCACTCACACACTCTCGCAAATACAACTCCCCCACTCACTTACACATCAACACCATATTACCAACTTATCCCCACTCACACACACCTACACACCAATAATCACATTCATCTAATTTCATTTACCTACATCCTCACACTCTCACATACTCTCACAAAAAGTTATAATCTGTAAATTAAACCATAACTTTTCTTTTTTTCCCTTCTGAAGGTTAATTGACACAGTCCACTCATACTTACATAAAATTAATTGGAACCTCATTGTGAATCACTGCCTCTTAAGATACAGGATTCCCTAGTTTAAGAGACAGAGATTAATCTATTGTGTACAGATTTCTGCATCATCCAAATGTTTTATGTAAATGTTCTCTATTCTGTATTTTTTGGGAAATAAAGATATTATTATTATTATTATTAGTTTCAAGATAGATTGATATACCTACACTAACCACAACCACAACACCACAACACCACAACCACCACAACACCACAACACCACAACCACCACAACACCACAACACCACAACCACCACAACCACCACACCACCACACCACCACAACACCACAACACCAGAACCACCACAACACCACAACCGCCACAACACCACAACCACCACAACACCACAACCACCACAACACCACAACACCACAACCACCACAACACCACAACCACCACAACACCACAACACCACAACCACCACAACACCACAACTATAAATAAGAACTTTTAAGGGTGTTACAATGGGCGGTCTTATTGCTAATCGCGATCTTGTACAAACAACCTATGGACGGACTTAACAGAGAAGGAAAAACGATAATGTAGGTAGTCCGTGGAGTAATATATATTTACTTTAATACTCGTATAATGTACTAGTACGTCCGCTTATAAATAGTTCCGTGCTTGCCTATAGTTTAGATACATACGAGGTGTATAATTATGAGAAAGATTATTTAATTCTGTGTATGTATTTAGTTGCTAATAAATAAATATTGACATATGAAAGTGGTCGTTATTGGCAGATATCGCGTCACCCGGTGCTGATGGTGTTCCTGAACGGCACGTCGGTGGTGCAGGTGTTCGTGCTGCTGTCCAACTTCCTGCTGGGCTACAACCTGCTGCTCTACTCCAAGACCAACAAGATCTCCTACAGGCTGCTGCCCTACATCGCTATTAAGAGGATAGCCCGGTATACTCACTGTCTGTGATATGTATAACCCGCAGCCGCGAGCTACGAGCTCTCGACACGCGACTTGCAGAGCGTCGGACGGAAACGGGTAACGCGCGAGTGTGGACTGATCACAGATATAGATAGACCTAGATAACGCAAGTATCACGATCTGTATGAAAACAGAGCGTGCCATTTTTTTGACTACCTACTATGACGTCACAAGCGCTCTTTCTCACTCACGCTCACCCAACCAGCAGTACACAGGACTGATCGCGAAAGTGGCGGCTTACGATTTTTGAACGTAAGTTGGTGCTATTTTTGACACGCGAAGTAGGTGCTCTTGCGTTATCTAGGTGTATCTATATATGTGGGGTTGATAATAAAAGTGACTTGGAGGTGACGATCGCGTATTCGCGCGACGATCGCTTTTAAATAGGACTAGTCGCATTATATTATTTGTCGACTCATTAGTTTTTTTTTTGTTCGTTAAAAAAAAGAAATGTCTGTGCCATAGGCTTCTGCTCCGTTCACCTTTTATACCCTATTTTTATCCAGACGGTAAACAAAGTCTGCCGGTATATAGAAAGATGATGATCAAGGTAAGGTACTGACCGAATCTTTCCGTCCCAGAATATCTCCGGTGTACCTGCTGGTGGTGGGCTACGCGGCCACGTGGTGGGCACGCGGCGGCGCGGGCCCGCAGTGGGCGCCCGCGGTCGGCGCCGAGAGCGACGCCTGCAGGCGCAAGTTCTGGAGCCACGTCTTCTACGTCAACAACCTGCTCGACCCTGAGGATATCTGCCTCGTGCAGACCTGGTGAGTTACGGGGAATGAGCGTATATCTTTAGAGACGCCTTTAGTTGCTAGTGATCCATGAATTTTAGTAACAAAAAGGATAAATATAAAATAAAAAAGGCTTTTAATTTCATATCTTAATATAATTATCATCTAAATTTACAAAACTTATTATTTTACGGTATTTTATTCAGTTGTGTGTGTGTGTATGTATGTGATTTTTAGGATTCCATACCAAAATGGTAAAAAAGAACCCTTATGGTGCGACTCTGTCTGTCTGTCTGTCCGTCTGTCAGCTGAATATCTCAAGAACTACTAATGCTATCAAATTGAAATTAGGAATAGTTTTAAATGATGTTTGCTCAACTATTTTGTAAATAAAAAGAAATTAAAATATATATTTTTCTGCAACAAGGACTAAAAGGGTGTCTTAAAAATTCAAAGTGGGGCTACTAGGGCATTTGAGGTATCATAATTATGCAAGAGCGCTGTTTGCACATTCTCAAACATCTTTTCTTTTTTTTTGTTAGGTCGCATAGTTTTCGACTTGAGGAAAATTGTAAAAAAAAAATAACGTTCCCCTTAAAGGACATAGCACACATATCAACTCGGAAAGGGATCGTCACCGTATCAACTCGAGTCATTCAGTATTCTTTGTACCAAACTCCCTACTGCAACACACACTAATTGGAATCGTAACGTAGTCGTCTCGCCGCGGGAAAAGATCACGAACCGCGAGCCGTAAGCGCGGCGTCGCGTCGCCTAGCCATAGCCGACTCGACGTATCAGAGCTGCTGATCCGTTTTAGTTACGTGCTTACGTTAGGTTGACGCCTGTTTGACGGTGAGGCAAAAGATGATACGGTTACGATCCCTTTCCAAGTTGATATTATGTGTGCTATGACCTTTTATCTCCGATGTTTGCAAAGAAAAAAATCTGAAATTATTCTGTGATAGAAATTTATGTAAAGATTACAGGAAAAGTAAAACGATGTCTCTAATAAGCACACTTTTCAGAAATCATCAAAAATTACATTAGTTTCACTATCGGTCAAGAGATGGCACTGACCTAAAACTGCAATATTCTACACCGCAGTGTTAAAATTGTCTGACGAATATAGGCCTCGCCGATGAAAAATTAAAAACATTTCACGTTTCACAACATTGTTTCATTGTCCTCCTTCCTACCTACTCGCAGGTTGCTTTGTGACTACTATCGATAACATTTTTACTAATATAAACAGTTTGCAATGTGGAGTGGCTGAAACGTTTTTCAGTCACCATAAGCAGTTCTGGCTAACATTTGTAAATTAACAAAAAATATATAATAGTAAAGTGCAGTGGGAACATTAAAGGCTGATTATGTATGTTATATAATAGTAAAGTACTGTCCGCCTGTCTGTCTATCTTACTTTTGAAGGATTGTTCGCAAAGTAACACATCCAAAATATTTATATTTGATGGTACGAAACCCTCGGTGCGCAAGTCCGACTTGCCTTTGACCAGTTTTTTTTTATCTTATCTTCTCTTCTTTCTCTTCTTTTCTAACAATCTTCTCTTACTCTGTCCTTCTCATACTTCTGACTTTGTTCATTCTTCCTTTCATATTCAGTCCACTGTTCTTTGGAATGCGCTCTCTGCGGCTTCCTTGCTCCATTAGCTTCCTAGGCAAAAAAAGAATAATTAAGTTAAGATTATACATAGTATAAAAAAAATCGTATTTTTGTGTCTATGTGACCGATTTTCACCATAATTTTCACCATAATTTAGGGAATTTATTCGGGTGGGTTTATCTGTGGGTCTAATATATTCCCGTGAGCTTCACCAGTCGTGTTTCTTCAAAATAGCGATATCATTCGGTGTTCCCTGGCGCGCAGGTTCCTGGCGGTGGACATGCAGCTGCACGCGGCGGCGGCGGCGCTGGCCGTGTGCCTGGCGCGGCACCGGCGCGGCGCGTGCGCAGCGCTGGCGGCGCTGGGCCTGCTCGCCTGTGTGCTCAACGGGGCCCTCGCCTACGTCTTCGACTGGAAGTCCATCGTGTACTTCGCGTATCCGAGGTATTTCACGGATCGATCGAAACTGTAGAACGGTATTAGGGATTTACTCCTTTACGCGCATCATGATTGTTACACAGTTTAATATCAGTCGCTCTCCTGTGTGTCGTCATATGTTGCTTCCGAAAATATTGTTTTTCTAATGACGGAAAACCGCCAGTAGTTACAGTCACGAGCATAAATTCCTTACAATTACACAAGTTCCAGAAGCGATTTTTTCCTAAATTATTGATAAGATTATGTTATATTATATTTCCTAAATTATTTTATGATGTTTCGAAAATAGTCTTTAAGAAACAATACTGTTACGAATTAAGTGTTTCTTTAAAGTCGCAGTCGTTATTTTACGAGAAAATCGCTTTTGAATTTTGCGTAAGTGTAAGATATTTTAAGCTCGTCACTGTAATACTCATACCGTTCACATTTATTTTACTTCCCACGACTCTCCAGCAAGTTGAAGACGATGTACTCGGGCATCCCGTCGTTCTCCCGCCTGTACCAGGCGCCGTGGGGCAGCCTGCCCGCCTGCCTCATCGGGCTGTTCGCCGCCTTCCTGCACTTCGAGCTGCAGGAGTCAGGGGTCAAGGTGTCCTCGTTTAAAGTGAGTCTTTTTCACAACAAGCCATTTGATATATCACAAGGTATAAGTTTGTCCCTCAAAAATGACCCCATATTATAAAATCAATTATTTACATTATTTACACGTCCGTGATTGGGTCACAAAAATTCATATGTGTACCTAATTTCAACTTAATTAGAATCTACTGGAGATTCGGAGAGCAAATTGGCTGTGACAGACGGACAGACACACGTAAGGAACCGTAAAAAAATTTTTTTACGTAAAAAGTAAATTATGTTTTAAAACTAGATGACATCGGTATTTCCTATCCGACTACTCTGAGAAGAAAGACCAAAACAAACGCATAAGTTTGTTTTGGCGGGTAATGAGTTGGTGACAAAAGGGCAACACAGTTAGCTATGCCGGAGACCCTTGGCCAAAAGCAGTTAAATTTGAGATGAAAGGCTTTGCTCTTCCAAAATGTAACCAATCTGTCCCTCCCAGTGGCTCCGCGGCCCGTACACGCTGGCGCCGCTGCTGATGGTGGCGTGGATGCTGGCGGGCAGCGTGCTGCGCGCACTGGACGGCGCCTGGCTGGCGGCCGCCTATGTGGCGCTCGAGCGGCCCGCGCTCAGCCTGCTGGCCGCCGGCCTGCTGCTCGGGATGCTGCACGGGCTGGAGGGTGAGGCACACAATTCAAAGCATTTGTTTCAAATAAACCAATTACAAGCACTTTGCATTGTCAAGGACTAGGTCAATCAAAAATATGAAGCCAGTTGCCCATTCTAAAGCGGAAGGTTCCTATGGAAGAGAAAGGGCAAGGCACTTGATCGACATTCTTTTAAATCAAAATATGTTAATTATTTATTTAATACTTCAAGTACATACATGTACAGAGGCGGACTTAATGCCATAGGCATTTTCTACCAGTCAACCAGTGATGCAGAAACAAACAGTAGTATATGCAATCGTAAATATTGAGGAATAAATATTTTAAATATACCTAAAAGTACCCATAAGCCCACTAAAACAATAAATATAACACGTATATACTTACCTAATAACACATGTTAAAATAATACCTACATGTGAGAACGATTTAGACAGTTGTACATGAATTTGTTTCTCCAGTACTGAATTAGAAAATAGAATAGCACCGATGCCAAGCATATTGAATATTCGTTGATACTCGAACTCAATTTCAACTACCTCCAGATTCCTTGAATGCAAGAGGCATGTTGTGGCGAACGTAATGGTTTTCTTTGAACAGAATATATAACTGGATATTTAGCAACTAGCAAATGCTGAGTTAGAATGGAATAGAAAATGTTAATTTGCATATAACGCAGGTATACAGATGAGTTGTTATATCATAATGTTTCCTTCCAGGTAATTTCTACCATTTGACTTACAACTCAACCTGGCATGAACCTCTCTTGTTACTGAACCTCGTTTAGCTTTTTGTTTGTTTGCATTCATGTTTCATCCCTCCTTGTTTGTAGTATGTCATTTTCCATACTTGAATATTCTAAGGACTAATTTTTCAACTGTCAAATAACTTTTACCTACGGAATAATTATTGATGCTTGACAGCTTTTGTATAGATATCAAAACGGTCATTTTTTTTCTTCAAATAAATGTGATCTGACAATTGAAAAATTAGCCCTAAGCTGAATTATATTTTGTGTCCTGTGTTAAGATCCAAATGCGTGCGCTGACTGGACAGATCCAAGTCTCAAATCGGTGTGGTTCTTTCCTGAAAAGACCATATCAGGCACTGTACATAATTATGGTCCTTACATGATCTGACCAAGATTATGTCAAGACTTGAAAGAGACTGTGACCTCTGAGTTTGTTTAGGTGTTGCTTTTCAGAGTAGTGGGTTTAGTAAAATCGACCCCATCTCGTTTTAAAAATGATTATTGACATGTTTGTACAAATCTTCTAAAATGATGTATCAGGTTGGCTGTGGCACGTGCTGGCGTGGCGCGGCTGGCAGGCGCCGGGCCGCATGTCGCTGGCGGTGCTGATGGTGCACTGGTGCGTCAACCTCAGCCTCGCCGCCTCGCGCCTGCAGCCCATCGTCAGCTCGCCGCTCAGCGTGGTCAGTCAAACGATCCTTTCTGTTGGGCCCTTTCCTGCGTCCTTCTTTCATATCTAAAACACTAGGAAGCGGTGTGGAGTATTTATTTGACTCCATATAAAGTGTAAACATACCGAAGCAAGACTTCAGTATTCATCGGAACCCTCGCATCCTTACAAATCTACCATTCATTCACTGACAGATATCGCACAGCCATCGTTGGCTCTAGAAGAATGTAATGTAAATGTGCACAAGAGTTTCTTTTATGACTAAAGTGATAATTAAGGGAGGGTTATGGGAAATTCCATCGGGCATATGTGTTGTGTCCTGGAATAGGCACAAGGTTACAGCAGATAGCTGTCAATCGACCAGTTGATATAGATCGCTTCAAAATACTTATGTCACGTCTCATTGTGTCTGGGAGTATGGCACGATGTCCTCGATCGACTGCAGTGTACTTGAACGAATCGTTCTCGTTATTAAAACATTGTCTGTTGTCCCCAGGTGGTAGACTGCGTGGTGACCACCATTTGCTCTTACTTGATAGCAGTACCACTCACCGTGATGGTGGAGATGCCGATGCAGAGGTTCGTGACGACTCTGATCGCGCACAAGGAGACCAAGCAGTCGTAGCTGTGGTCCGCCAACCTTTCATAAAAATAAGCTATCTTCTAGCAACCGTGCAATAGATGGAAGACGAAGAGTCGCAGGTCGCAGTCTCTACCGACGACATAATCACAGTCTGAATAAACAACTATGGTTTCGAACTTTCTGACAGACTGCATGGTTCTCATAAACTGTGATATCATTCTGGACTGACTGTGTAGCTAAGACTTGCGCTCTGGTGTACTTCATCATGGTGTTTGTCATCAACTTTCGCTAAAAGGAATTACATCCTTCAACTCATAGATTGTCTTGGTTTTTCAGCATCACCAAACCAAAAAGATGAAATTCTTGTCTAAATGTTCCAACATTTCTGATGATGAATGGTGTTCCTCAAATTTGTGCATAAATCTGAACGTAACAGATTGAACATCGAGTTATATACATTTTAGAGGTACAATCAGCTAAGTCGTAGATTAGAATCGGATGATTGTCAATAAGATCCTCAAGTGCAATAAGTAAACAAAAAGTAAGTAAGTATTTTTATTTTTATTTCATTATGGTACATACAAATTATACTTTTAAATATTAGAATTTATAAAACATAAAAGCATTGAATACAATATAAAAGAGAGAGGAACCTCCTAACATCGTATGATACCTACTATTATTCATAATTATGTTATTGAATATTGTGAACCACTTTCTATGATACGACGAGGATTTGAAAATATTTTTCCGATACTTTAGAGCAATATTAAGGCACTGTAGACCTGTTGCTTGAAGCCACATTATTTTAAGATACAATCTTTAAATTTGTAGCGAACAAGCCAAATAACATTACTTTTGTTATGTTAGGCAAACACAAACTTGGCTATATGCAAACTGTTAGTTTATATTACGACTTCTTATGCTCGACGCGCTGAAAAGTTATTTAGGGCTTTTACTAAATGGTACATTAGAAAATAGAATGGAAGCATTAAGTGATATTTAGGTTTTTTAAGAACACTTAGTTTTAATGAGTTAGTTTTGTACAAAAGCGAAAATAAAATAAGAAAATAAACAGTGAACATATTTTTTTTTGTTTAACTTGCCCTTATCTACTGCCTCGTGGACTGAGCACGAAGAGTGTGTAAGAATGCACTTGGCTTGTTCTTGTCTTCCTTCACGGGAGTGTGTCAATACATTAAATCGTAGCCCTCCTGACTCCGTCGTGACCCTTCTGATAGATCTCGCTAACCTTCTCCCAGCAGGCAGCATCATCAGCATGAGCATAGTACATCGGCAGCCGTTCAAATCGCTGAGCGCATTGACTGCCCCTTCATTAGGAAATGGTGTTGTAGACATGTAGGTATAGCCGGTTCACTTCATTTTGATTGACCTTAAAATATATTTATAGAGACTTGTTTTGTATTGTTTGTTTTTTTTTTTAATTAATTAATGGTTTTTTATTAATTTTTAATTTAATTTCCATTGACTTAATTTTGAATTCTGTGACACTGACAATTTGTATCTTTTAATTTTCGTTTATTTTAATTGAATTGATATTTTATTTTAATTTTATTTCTACGACCTTACTATTTGTATTAATTTATTTATTTTATTAGTAGTCATTGAGATTTGTTTTAATTTTTTATTGTATGTAATATGAGTTTTGCCTGAATTAAATGATTTTTTTTTTATTGCTGCGTAGGATGTGCACGGAGAGGTTCGCCATGTTATCTGCGTCTGCGTGGTTCATTTGTTTGCTACCCATGCATGCGAGGCTCGGTGGGTGATAGTGGAAACTGAAAATTGTATCAATACAATTGCGATCAGCCAAATCTGTGATCAAGTTCCCATGCAACTTGAGCCATTTGTATCGCACATATATTTTCATACAAAGTGAAGCTAAGGACACGTGCTTAGCTTAACCGTGGGCTGCTATGGAGCGGCGCCTAAAGCTGGCAGAGGTTCTAGATATGGGGATAAAGCAGATTGGTGCAGGCCGCGCCGCTAGGCAACGCATTGCAAAAATCCTCGTTCATCGCTTCCGTACATTTTTTGTGAACCAACATACACTGCAAGCGGCCCGTTGCGGCACCCGGTGCACCAACAACAACGTGGGGCCAAGTATGCAGCCTTGAAGTGATTAACACAAATCGGCGTTTATTCCAAAAAACAAAATAAACCACACTTCTATTTATAGTATATTCTAATAATTTGTAATGTGACGTATATACAGCCGGCTACTTACCAAGGGTACCGGGTTGTTCTTGTCCGCTCTGCTTCAAGGTAAGCGATTCTCTGACTACATTATAATTTGTGAAGTCCGTAAGTATTTGGTTCCGTGCTTATTTATTTATAGAGTGCAGAATATAATTAAATCAGTAAATAATTGAAGTATAACATGAGTTGAACATCCCCGCATGGTTGGGCAGAGTTGTTCACTGTCCGGAGTTGCTATTTAAAAACTCCTAATGGAAAACTCTCTCACACTGTGCTCGAACTGGGGATCGAACCCAGGATCTAAGCAGTTGCGATTATAGTTAATTCACGTAAAATAGCGATGTGTACAAAACAAGTAAGTTTCCAACTAGTGCTGTTTAGATTTAATTATAATTAGGTACGGAACTCCAAAATAAAAATACTTCATTTTGATTTTTTTTTTAACAAGTTTCAAGTTCATTTAATTATAATATTGCAATATAGCGCGCCAGTCGACCATACATCGCGTATGGACATGGTCACGAATATACGAAGATATAGTTTGAATCATTTCGTTTACGGGACTGTAGTCTTAAACACGTGCGAGTTGTATCGAGATTTGCTTGTATAGACCTAGTGCTGGTGACCACAATGTTGGGTGAAGAGCTTGTGAAGTTCCTGGCTGTGGTGGTAGCTGGGTCACTTGCAGTAACAGCCAGAGAGCTGACTGGTAATGTACATTGCCTGCCTCGTGAGTCTAGTGGCTCGCTTATTTGCTTATTCATAAAGGTACACCAACAGCTTCTGTATAATATAATCAGTATATCTTAAGTATAACAATAGACTCAGACTTAATATTCTCAGAAATACGTGAAAATAATAAAACTTGTGACTCTAGAATTTAGTTCTGCCAAAATACTTCTTAACAAAATGGAAAAGAAAAGTACAACACAAACAATATTGCAATTCTGCCCATTTATTTAAGACACAAGCAATATTAATTATATGGATAAAGATTATGAGGTCCCCGGGTTCGAATCCCAGGTCAAGCTAAAATTATCTATTGGGTATTTTTGCAAAGAAAATCTCAGTAGCAGACAGGAGTAACGATGCTGGGTGTGTGACTCCCCCGTGCTTCGGAAATCACCTAAAGCCATCGATCCAGTGCGATTCTGTAACCATCTCACCGTGAAAACTTCGGTGAAGTGAGTGTGGAGTGAGCTGTCAGTGTCATGCTGATGCTAGGGATTGATACTCCTGACAGTTCACTCTAAGCTCACTTCACCGAACTTTTCACGGTGAGATTTTTACAAAATCGATCGGCTGATTCGTTTCTGGTCACGTCGGATTGGCGTCTTATCGAACTACGAAAGTAAGAGAAGAGAGTGCTCCAGTGAACCAAAAGAACTCGTTCGTAATTGACGGTCTCCGAAATCCGATCAGTAAGATATGAGGTGTCACGAATTCACGATCAATAAGATATAATAGGTGTCACGATCAGTAAGACATAAGGTGTCACGATCAGTAAGATATAAGGTGTCACGATCGCTAAGATATAAGGTGTCACGATCAGTAAGATATAAGGAGTCACGATCAGTAAGATATAAGGAGTCACGATCAATGTGTGCAGGTGATGAGTAAAGCCGGTTGCCGAAACTGTTCCATCTGGACGACACGACACGTGTCTGATGCAGAGCAAGGGGCTGTACTGCCTCGGCTGCTTCCACGTGAATGAAACCTCTCAACCAGCCGCACCCGACCTACGAGTTTTTGAAGGTAATTAAGTAGATTGCAGTTGAGCCCTAGATTGTAGCCATTTGTAACTCTGTCTGCAAAACTGGTCTTTGCGATAATTTTCGATACTCCATAACAAATGAATTATCCAGTATGTTTAATTGTCTATCTGTCCACTTGGAACTCAAAAATGTCCATTATTTATATACAATTCTGCAGGAGTACTCCTCGGACCGACACCACTTCAACCGCACGCTGCACGTTGCATCAACTCGCGCTGCCCTTAGTTCACTGGCCGCAACGCTTCGCTCACCGACCGCAACGCAACGCTCACCGGCCACGACACTTCGTGGCGCTTCGAGCGCTGCGTTTCATTTTTCATTTTCAGCGCGCAAGCCGCTTGGCTTGCGCGCTGAGCTCACTGAGGTCAGCTATACATGCACAGGATGTTGCTCTCAAGGACATAAGCAATTCTGTAGAATAGAAACTCCTCATAGAGTTTTCTTGTATGTCATGGGAATTGTTGTAGCTTTGAATGTGATCGGAACTGTCTATAATTTGAGGACGGCGAGTGATCGAAGTGAGTATGTTATAATGTGTAGAGTACACCTCGCTAGCTATCTTTAGGTTAACGATAAGCATATTGTAATGACGTCACTCTACGGGAGACCTATATCGAAATTTTAAATCAAAATGTAATTGTATAGACAGTGCACAAGCTTTGCTTGTGGACTGCCATGTAATGTGTCGCACGTTCAAACCCTACCGTCGTCAGGATCGTCTTTTTGAATTTACAACTATTTCAAAGATCATATTTTATCTTCATTATGAATAATATTGTAATAGTTGTAAAGGCGACTGTGAGTTTGAAGGACAGAGCAGCGTAAAGACTAGTCGAAGACAGACGCGTGTCGTTGTTATAAGCGAATGTTCTTGAGATACCGTCATGTCAAAAGTATAAATATTGTAACCGGCAATTAATTCGGGAAATCTAGTTTGGTTATGTGAATATCTAGAACAATAAAAGGGGTGAGTTGCATTATGATTTGTCTACTACTTGTGTTAACCCGTTCGGGAATGTTTTATTGGAGTCTACATATTTGTGATAATTGTTCCAGCATACCGTCACGCCCTTTAATTGTTGGAGAATTCTTGTGCAAACTTCCCAAGTGCGCAGGCTAAACCGTATGTACAATCTTTGTTGTCCATGTTTTCCACTATTCTGTTCACCTCTATTACGGCGAAGACTCACGCCAGCCGGCAATACTGAGGATTGGAAGGGTTCCATGCTCCTACCGCCACCTGCCTAAAACCCTCCTGGCGCCCTTATTCTTAGTTTTATGTTAGTTTTTTTAGTTAGTTTTATGTCAAATTGTTACTGCCTCTTAGGCCGGCAAATCCGACATTACGTTCATTAAACCTGTGTAAAAATCATTGAGTAGTTTCACTGTCTAACCACCCACCATACGGATAGTAACTCGACCGTAACAATATTACAATTGACATGGTATGGATTCAGACTACAACTGTGCTACAACCCCATAATTTCTTAACATAAATGTTGGTGATGTATTAAATACTTGCAGAGAGCAAGCTTCTGTTAAATTAAATACTTGCAGAGAGCAAGCTTCTGTTAAATTAAATACTTGCAGAGAGCAAGCTTCTGTTAAATTAAATACTTGCAGAGAGCAAGCTTCTGTTAAATTAAATACTTGCAGAGAGCAAGCTTCTGTTAAATTAAATACTTGCAGAGAGCAAGCTTCTGTTAAATTAAAGCCATTGCTACTGTTAGTGTTGTTGTTTTTTTTGTGAGAATTGTACGTGACGTATATTGTACGTGACGTATATTGTACGTGACGTATATTGTACGTGACGTATATTGTACGTGACGTATATTGTACGTGACGTATATTGTACGTGACGTATATTGTACGTGACGTATATTGTACGTGACGTATATTGTACGTGACGTATATTGTACGTGACGTATATTGTACGTGACGTATATTGTACGTGACGTATATTGTACGTGACGTATATTGTACGTGACGTATATTGTACGTGACGTATATTGTACGTGACGTATATTGTACGTGACGTATATTGTACGTGACGTATATTGTACGTGACGTATATTGTACGTGACGTATATTGTACGTGACGTATATTGTACGTGACGTATATTGTACGTGACGTATATTGTACGTGACGTATATTATATATTACGTATATTGTACGTGACGTATATTGTACGTGACGTATATTGTACGTGACGTATATTGTACGTGACGTATATTGTACGTGACGTATATTGTATATTACGTATATTGTACGTGACGTATATATGGTGACTGATAATTAGTGACCGATACTTAAACACGTGCTTGTACTCATGATAACAAACAACTTTTCTATGCGACCAAACCTGAAATTGTCAAAAAAAAATCTGCTGTTCAGTCATTTATGTTCGCCTAACTGGTCAAAATGTAGGTACTGAACAGCAGATTTTTTTCGCGAATTCAGGTTTGGTCCCATAGTAGGGGAAGGTTGCTATGAATCGACCACATAACTTTACGACAACATATCTCAAAAAATATAAGTGATAAAATGAAAGCAGTTTATTATTTTTATTTTGTAGGACCTTTATTTATAACTAGCTGTGCCCGCGACTTCGTTCGCGTGGTTGTCGAGAACAAAACAACGTCGTTTAGATAAGAGTATATCACCTTTTTGATGATTTAGATAAGAGTCCTGACTTTGGTATAGTTGATTACGTTAATGCTTCTCTATATACTATGTTAGCGGTGGAATTACCCGGAGCATATACAAAAAGGTTGTTTGGGTTGCTAACACGTGATAGAGAAATATAGAGTTGGCCGTGTGAAAAACAATCAAAAGTAAGGTCTACACCCGCAACGGATAACGTCTGGCCTTGGGCTTTATTAATAGTCATAGCGTAACAGAGGCTTACAGGAAATTGCACACGTTTGAAAGTAAACGGAAAATTATTGGGGATAATGGGTATCCTGGGAATGAAAACAACATCACCGGAGCCGCAACCTGTTAAGATTTCGGCTTCGATGACATTTCGTTGGAGATTTGTTACTCTCAACCGAGTTCCATTGCATAGTTTTGGTGGGCTTAAATTTCTGAGTAGAATGATTGGTACTCCGACTTTTAAATAAATTTTGTGTGCTGGAAGACCTGGTGTATTTAGAGAGTCTAAAAACTCTACTGGATAGTGGGTGGCATCTCCTTCTTCTAAAACCGTGTTAATAGATAAATATTCCCTACTTTCTCCAGAAACATGTACCAATATTTGAGAATTTATTGCTGCTGCTTGGTCGTTGCGAGGTGCCAAAATAGCTCGTTGGCATAGCCAAGCAGCGTCATGGTTCGAGATCTCTGATGGATCTCCGTATACAGAGGAAATGAGTTCCTGCTGTGAGGCAACAGAAGAACACAGGCTTTCGACTAAAGTTACTTTACCTCCTTCTTGAGTCGGGTATGTGCCGTTACCAATTTGAAGTAGTAAATTTGAGAAAACCTGCGCGTTTGCGTCACCTCCCAAATATGCTCGCATATTAAAGCTCAAATTAGTTAATATGACACTACGCCATAAAATAGAGCTCTTTAAACAGGCACCTATTTCATCGGCCCTCGTTCCTCTGGGTATTATAGGGAGTGTCTGCCTGAAGTCTCCACAGAATAGCACCGTTAAGCCTCCCATCGGTCGGTCATTTTGTCTTATATCTCGCAACGTTCTATCTACAGCTTCCACAGCTTTACGATTTGCCATCGTACACTCGTCCCAAACGATAAGGGCGCAATCGCGTAAAACCCTTGCTTTATCACTATTGCGAGACACGTTGCAAACAGGGTTTTCTGTGCGGTCCAAGTCGATTGGTATTTTAAATGTTGTATGTGCAGTTTTTCCTCCTGGTAATAAAGTGGCAGCTATTCCTGAGGAAGCGACGGCAAGGGCAATTTTGTTTTGGCTCCTTATTTGAGCCAAGATAACTTTAGTGAGGAAAGTTTTACCTGTTCCACCAGGTGCATCTAAAAACAGCATTTCTCCTAATGAATGTTCTACACTACAGCATACTCTATCAAAGATTTGACGTTGTTCTGACGTCAAATTTGAACAGCCATTTCGCAATATTTCTGCTAACTCTTCGGGGTTGTAATTTATTTCAGATGTATACTCCCTATTAATTCGTTCCCCACCAACTGTCGGTGTCGGCAAGCCGTATTGACTGAGGGGGTTCCCTCCTATACTTGTAACTATATCTTGTATAGCCAGCAAAGCCCTATTATGGCAGCTTTCACGTACTTGGTCAGAAGTTTCACTATTTATATTTTGCTGTCTCAAAAAATCTTCGGCAAACGCGTCTTTATATTTTTGCCACAACTGCCCAGCGTCCGATAGGCCACAAAATGTCAACAAAATGGCAAATAAATGGCGCAAACGATGTGGACTATCACTGACGCATGCTTCGGCTAAAGCATCATCCCAATGCTGATCGCCATCTAATAAATGCCGTGCGCGGCAAGCAGCTTGAAATGTGGGATATTCTATATCGTCCACTTTGCGGAGCTCAGCAAAAGAAGTAGGTCCTCGCACTGTGTGAAGAAGAAGGCGTAAATAATAACACTCTGCATTATTTGGGTGCACCGTGTATACTCTTCCAATCACGTGTTCTTTAAAAATGCCGGACTCGCCTTCTACAGCAGTTCCACGTCTCCTGCGATTAAAAACACCTTGCTGCTTGTTATAAGTATAATAATGTGGCACTTCATTGTACAACAGAGACTTAGCGAAATTGTCTCTTTCGCAAAGGCGAAAGAATGCGAGCAAGGTGGTTTGTCTTGGGTTGTTCATTCTTTCTGCCACATTTTCTGGCTGAAAGTAAACTCGCTGCCCGCCTTCCAGGTGCACGTCAAGATGGATGACTGGCGGATACCTTTCATGAATAGGGAAACTCAAAATGCGCCAAACTGCCTCCGAAGAGCTTATGTATCGGCCAGATTGATACCTTGTCACTTCATCAAATTGGTTGTTATTTCTTAGTGCTATCATGGCTTGATCACTACCTTTATTAACATATTTACATATATATTTTATAGATTCGACGCTATTACAAATTTCAACATTAATGTGTGCTTGAAAAGCGTTTGACAAAACTGGAGAATACGGTACCACCCAACTATTATTTAGAATTATTTCTTGTCCACGGAATCTGACAGTAGCTGTGAAACCACCTTGTGACGGTGATCTTCGCCGGTATTGCGGATACCCATTTTCCCCAGCCATAGTTAGTTCTTTCAGTGCTCTGGGGTATTTTTTTGAGCATTGACCATCTTTCATGCACGGTGATTCCCTGTTTAAGAGGCCACATGGCCCGTGAACCATATGTGTTTTTACTATGTCATGCAAAATCGGATCTGCATTATAGTCCGGAAATTCTGCACTTATGACACTGTCTATAGCATCGGGACGAATTTTTTCTTCCAGCCACAGAAGAATGTGCGCGTGGGGTAAACCACGCTTTTGCCACTCGACGCTATACATAAAACAAAGAGTTGAACCGAAAACTTTCTCCTTTGTAAGTAGATTAATCAAGACTTTGAGTTTTAAATGAAAAATCCTAGCAATAATGTCATGTCTGTCGTATGACGCCTGTCCTGTGAGAAGTGCCTGGCAAATCTCCGTCCACTTTGGATTTGTTGTAAATGTTATAAAAAGGTCCGGCCGGCCGTATTTACGGACGTAACAAAAAGCATCTTGCGTTCGTTCGTGCATATACCGCGGACCGCCTGTGAAACTGGATGGCAAAATAACCAATCGACCCAAGTTTTCGACGTTATTATCTGATTGCATGGCGTCCCGCAAGTGCACGTATTCTTCAGCGCGTAACCGTCGCTGGTTAGTGCGAATATACACTAAACGTTCAGTTTCTATTTTTGCGTACATGTCCACAATAAATTGGCTGAACAAACCACGAAATCGTTGCAAATATACGAAACTGTTTTGCCTTATTTGTAAAAGGTAGGAATAGTATTGTTGAGCAGATATTTTTTTTTGATAATTAGTGACTCTCGTAGTAGGGTTCACTTGGTACAGCCCAAAATTGTACCCATCTTCACCATGACAATAAATTAGTGGATATTGCAGGGCGTCGTAAGCTCGGTGGGTTTCCAAAATGCGTTGAAGGCGATCGTCGCGTGTACGCAACACGATATCACGTCTCTCACACTCCTGGTCGACTAAAACAACTGCAACTTCATCTGCGACGGGTGCATTGTGTCTTCCACGGTGTTCACCCACAGGACGTCTATCGGCACTTATAACAATTTTGAAATCATTGCTGCCTTGTGGAATTGACTCCAATGCAGCTTTGAATTCACGAACGTACTGGTTAACGTGATGCAGCAATTCTTGAAGTTGACCCAAAAGCTCAGCATTGAGCTGGGGAAAATTGTGATTTCTAACATTGAGCTGTTGCGTGTAATCGGATACAAAATAAATTTGGAGAAATTTGGGTTCATTTTCTGGCAGCAAAGATCCAATAAGGTGATAAACTTGACCTTGTACTTTGAAGGTTGGCATGAACGGTCCTTCCGTTATTTGTTTTGCCCCAAAGGAAGTCATTTGGAAAGCACTGTTATATAAACGAATATTATCCAAAAAACGGTTCGACTGGGGATGATCGCCATTCAGGAGACTTTTAAGTAAGTGTGGTGGATCTTGGAAATTTGGAAGAACAATTTTTCCATTTGAGCAGCACATTCCATCTGTCTCTTTCCTCCATTTCAAAGCATGACAAAAATTACAAATTTCTCTCATGTCACCCACGAAAGTAAAGCCAGCATAATTAATTCTAGACGAATATGTGAACCCTGATTTTTCCCTATTGTCCCAAGGTAATAAAATATTTGCATCGTCATTTTCCATGGACTCATCAGCTCCGCTATTTGTTTCTCTATTCATATGGTATCGAGCTCGTTCTATTTCTAGGCGAGATTGACGTTGTTCTGCTGTTTCTGCTCGTCTTAGTTCATCTATTCTTTCCCTTTCAGATGCAAGATAACTTTCATTGTTTCTTTGTACACCTACATAGTTATGTCTAGCTATTTGTAATCGTTCTTCTCTTTGGGAGAGAGATTCAGACTCGCGCGAGAGAGCGTGTCGCTCTCGGTCAGATGACAGACGTGCTTGGCGTTCCTCGATACTCTCTTGAGAACGCAAAGTCGCGGTCCGAGTTCTTTGCGAACTTAAGCGCGACTCCCTTTCTGTGAAAGTCTCTGACTCGCGTGAGAGAGACTGGCGCTCCCGATCAGCAGACAGCCGAACTTCGCGTTCCTGGATATTCTCTTGAGAACGCAAAGTCGCGGTCCGAGTTCTTTGCGAACTTAAGCGCGACTCCCTTTCTGTGAAAGTCTCTGACTCGCGTGAGAGAGACTGGCGCTCCCGATCAGCAGACAGCCGAACTTCGCGTTCCTGGATATTCTCTTGAGAACGCAAAGTCGCGGTCCGAGTTCTTTGCGAACTTAAGCGCGACTCCCTTTCTGTGAATGTCTCTGACTCACGTGAGAGAGAGTGGCGCTCCCGATCAGCAGACAGCCGGTCTTCGCGTTCCTGGATACTCTCTTGAGACCGCAAAGTCGCGGTCCGTGTTCTTTGTGAACTTAAACGTGACTCCCTTTCGGTGAACGTTTCCGATTCACGTGAAAGAGCGATGTGCTCTCGGTTAGCAGATAACCGTGCTTCACGATCTTCTTCCGATTCCTGAGACCTACAAAGTCTCATCCTTTTCGCATTTCGGCTACGCAGCGAAAGGTTAGTTTTTTTTCTTTGAGGCATTTTCAAGGAAAATTAAAGCAATAAACAAAACTAACAACACTTATGACTGAATAGCCTACAAACTTAAAAGAACGGTGCGTCGAACAGTCTAGTGTGACAACGTATCGTCTGTTCGTGGTCGTGACTCAACGAATTGGCAACACTAACTTACTGTATAACGATTGGCACTATTGGATTCAAACTACGAAGTAAATCAAATACAATCTTTACTTCGTACTTCAAACCAATGACCAAAGTTGACCAAACGAAACCAATAAGATAAGCAAATACTTTTTTTTCGACCAATTTAGAAAATCGATAAACCAAGCAACCAAAGAACTTTTACGACACACGCAAGAACTTTTAAGACACCTAACGAAACCCAATTTGCCTAGTAAACACGGTGGACGTCATCCTCGCGCGGAAAATCTTAACACCGCGATTCAGAAAATGACGTCATTTGCACAACGCCATCTATCGGATTTAGATTTCAACTATCAACATTAGTTCTATTTTTAGTCTTAAGATGTCGTTGCAAGTACTATACTTAATTGCGTAACGTAATATTTTACTTCTTGAACTCACTAAATTAATCATATCTTTTGATAGAGTGAACCGATTTCGATGAAACAAAAACTAAGTTAAACCTCAAGTTGCGTATAATTTTTGTATATAAACATTGTCAGCATTGAATTCGTAGATTTTACGTGATGTGCGCACAAACAAACAGACAAACAGACAAACAGACAAAAATTTCAAAAATGATGGAAATGGGTTCTGTTACTTATCTTTTCACACGCTGGCTATTTTTTGTTTCAATTTCTTCAATGTACAAAAATGACTTTTCTACAGATTTATTATATGTATAGATAATCAAACGCACAAACAATTCGGCCTTACACTTTTTGGTATAAACGAAGAAAACTAAATCTTGGGCTGTTACCTTCTTTGGACCATGGGCACCTTCATTGAACCACCAGGTTGCCATCAATGGACTTTGTTCTAGAGGTCCAATCAAGGAAACTTATTATAATTATCAATATGATTAAATTATTGCATACGAGAAGAGACAAACAATACACATACGACAAGTAAACAAACTATAGTTATAGGTGTTATTTAATTTTACATCCGGTATTTGGACGTGTTCTTTGACTTTTTGGTTTACTCCATCTAACCTTCGTTTAAGTGTTGCTTTCGGGACTCCGTTTATTCTGCTTGCTTCATTCAAACCAATTTTTTGTTTCCTTACTGATTCTAAAGCAAGGTTCATACTTGTTTCATTCCATGCAAAGTATTTTCTTTTATTCGGTGACATTCTGAAATTTTAAATTTATAAGTACTTAATCATTTTTCAAGAGTTTTTTCCATAATTAAATATTAATTAGTAAAATAATCGGAGTCTATTCCCATAATTATGACCAAAACAAAATACAATAAAAAGTTGCTATGATTGGACCGGTCCAACGGTGGAACTCCCTTGAGGTCCATTGATGGCAACAAGGTACTCGTTAAGAAAAGAAAATATAAAATATACATGGACATAATTAGACAAAATTGAATAACACACATGGAATCACAATTAAATTGTCTAATATTTCATAACAGTGCACGCTAACAAATATGAATAGAATGATACTTACAACAAATTGTTCCGAGTCAAATAATAAGATTTTGACCTCCGCAAACACAACCACACCCGCCACTCCTCGCCACGTGCTGCAGCGTCACTGAGGTAAGAGAGGGTTGCAACTGAGCCGGCACGGACTCGTTTCTACTGGTTTGGATGTTGCTAGCTTGGACAGTTTTGGAAATACCTTGATGGTCCAATGAAAGAACTAGTCCAATGATCGCAACTTTCCTAAAAGTTGTTTGTTATCATGAGTACAATCACGTGTTTAGGTATCGGTCACTAATTACCAGTCACCCTATATTGTATGTGACGTATATTGTACGTGACGTACATTGTACGTGACGTACATTGTACGTGACGTATATTGCATGTGACGTATATTGTACGTGACGTATATTGATGTAATTTTTTTTCAACTACAATGTTGTTGTTGTTGTTGTAGGGATAAATTCATCGCAACTACGGAACCCTTCATTGTGCGTAGTCATATACGCACTTGTCTGCTTTTTTTTTACTGGGGCGACCTACGTGATATGAACTTCACGTGATATGTGTTTAGGCGCATTATAGCGCCCTGTTTACATGAATTTGTAACTAGTGGTAGAATTGGCGTGGGGTAGGTAACAGAACAAAAAACGGTATTTTTAAAGTAACATAGCCGTGTTCAGCTGCGTGCCCTAATACAGTGTCTTGTTAATTTCTGTCGTTTTATTTGCAGATGGCAGACTGGATATCAACAGCTTTCTTGTCGTACCTGCTGGCTGCACCCCTCACGCTGATGGTCGAGATACCGTTCCAGAAGATGTACTCTGCTATCATGCCATAATATTTCAAATGACTGGTCATCACTTCCTTCCAGTACTTACTGTGTTTAGTTTAGAGCAAGATTTGTTAACTTGGGGCCAATGTCATGAGTATAACATATTCATGTCACTTAGGCTGGCTGGTTAAATCTTCAAAATAGCTTGCATGTCAATAGGGCATTTTATGTGACGGCTAAACACCCTTATTTCAGAATTTGTGTTGCTACAGAATCTTAGATAATCGATCGAAAACGTGTCCAGCCATCTGGAAAAACCACTTTTCTGTGGTCTCTCAATCTCGGTAACGGAAGTGATTTTGACGACTTTTTGCTTATCAACGGGCGTCACATAAATTTGTGACAGGCATCGAGCTAAAAGTTTTGTGATACGTACAGCGGTTTAGTAGAAAAATGCAAAAATCTGTGTCCAGCCAGCTTAAATTTACGTATAAAACTTTTGGCTGGCACTTCCGAATCTCAATAACGGGAGCGTTTTCGAATATGGATCCTCTAGTAACATTTAGTGACGCAATTTGTGACAGTAATAACGTTTGATTTATGGCGTCACATGTAAGGGTTTACGAGAAATAAAAAAAAACTTAATGTCCATTATTGTTAATGACACACATTACCATTAACATTATCATTAATGACACATGTATCTCCGCTGCGTGATGCCTTGAATAAAATAATAATAGGGGTTTATATGTATAGAGTACGTATTACTCACGTTATACTTAATTATTTCTGGCATTATTCATGTTCTGATGTTACTAGATTTCTTAGAGTTCCGATATTTGGCGCATCGCCTATGGCGGTGGCCTAACCAAATGCTACCGTCGTGCTCCTATATATGAATATGACACGTGAACCCGCGCGATTATCGCTATTAATTAGTTAAACATGGCTATCCAACCTACACACCTCTGCTTAACACAGGCGTGATGCTAAGATCAGTAAACAGTAGTGACACTAATACATATTTACTTATAAGTACGTCGTACGTCGTACGTCGTACGTGCTAAGTCATAAGTACCTACTAACATAACACCAACATTTTACACTTAGTTTGCAATAAACGTTTTGACTTTGACTTTGACTTTATGTCAACAATATTATTTAAACAACCATACACTACTGCAGTATGTTCTGATCAAACAAGCGGACGGGCGCGCGGGGCGACACCTTCTGTGAACAAATGATCAGCATGACCTCCACTATCACACACACCAAGGTCGTCACACGTACACTCAAGGGCAAAAATATGTATCACTAACTGAAATCCAATAGGGACTTTCTCCTAAAGTATCGATTGAAACTATGAGTCGCGTTCGTCAAGGTCTAGCATACCTACCATGCTTCAGTTGCTTCTGAAGGTCGGAACAGCAACCGAATGACCTCTCCGCCAAACGATGCAGATTCCGCTGAAAACGCACGTGCTGTTTTATTCCGTAAATTAGTTTTATGTCAAAATAAACTTTATTCTTTCTTTCTTTCTTATCCGTACTCGAACGTGTTCATTTAATCTGCACTCGAACGCTGCAGCATCGAATTCATCGCTGGAATGACATCTGTGTCATTGTGCGCCACGTGGCAGTTTTTCGAACAACATATTTCGATCTCTTTTGTAGCGAAAATAAAAAGTAAGTAAGAGGTCTTTGTTCCTATTTTATTTCTAGTCGACCGAAAAAGTTTTCTACCGACGTGTTCGCAGCCGCTGTCGGTCTTCCATATATCATCATTTCATTGACTGCCTAGCTCCTTGTATGAACAGCGTGATGTTAGTTATTTCATAAGTTAAATCCGTAACTAAAGTGCATTAGCGCATCACCCAAATCGAATAGCGTAATATTATGCGACTAGGTTTGTACTTCTATCTGTGCCCGCTGCTTCGCTCACGTGGTTGTATACCTATATTCTTTTGCCATGGGAACTTGAAGTCATAGTAAATATATCGATATGAAAATAATCCACTAACAGTTGTTCTCATTAATATAAACTTAGTTACTACTTATATATTAGGTCGGGGCAAAAGTATTTTCGTATTTTTCATACAAAAAAAATATATTTTTTAGGTTTATTTTTTTATTTATTTATAATATGTATGTGCCGTTTTGATCGATGACTTTTGTTTTGGCAATGCCATGATCCCATTGCTGTAGAAGTTTTGAGATTTTTTATCAAAAAAATCTGACAGGTACTTTTCACAGTGTTCTTTTGAGGTTAACTTTATGCTTCCTAAAGAGTTCTGAAGTGACCGAAACAGGTGGAAATCTGATGGAGCAAGATCAGGGCTATACGGAGGATGCATCAACACATCCCAGCCAAGCTCTCTCAATTTTTGCTGAGCGGCTATAGATGAGTGCGGTCTGGCGTTGTCGTGATGAAAAATGGCACTGATTTTATCCGTGACAGGGCGTCCAGAGCGAGCTTCATCCTTCACACTAAAATTTCCTGACTTGAAACGCTTGAACCACATTTGTGCTACTCGTATTGAAACCGCATTAGGTCCGTAAACCGCACAAGAGTGAATTTCTCAGGCGAAAAATTTACGCGTCTAGGCTGAAAACGCCATGCTGCGTTACAGATAATGCAACGAATTTTTTTCTTAGAATTAAAGAGACGTGAATCTAAATGAAGCCACTTAAATTATGTTTATAAGACTATTACTTTTTAAGAAAAAAATCAGTAAGTGTCGAATTATCAATTTCTGTGTCTTGTCCACAATCACTTTCATACACATAATTTACCTCTCAGGAAGATATTCTCCAACATATATATGAACAAGTATTTTGATTGCGTGAAGTAATAATTTACCTACAAGAAACTAATTATTTTTGAATTTTTAGACTCATAATTAATGAGTACATGTCAACGGTAGTTTTGTCCGAGCGAAATTACCAATTTCTGTGGTCATTTTGTTTCGCCGTCCTGAGCTTCCACCAATGAGTTTAAGCGAACGTTAAATCCCTGCCCGACAACAGACAGTGGTGCGCTTACGCATAGACTGTTTAATCTATCACCATATCGCCACGTCTTCCCGCCAAAAATGTAAATACGTGATTTCAGTTTAGTCGGAACAAAATTTTGCAATTTCGGTGATCAGGTTTTAAAAGGATTTTTTCAAGAAATAAAAATTTCACTCTTATGCATGCTAAGTAGTCTTTGGTACACATTTATGATTATAGAAACCAATAGTCATAGCCTTGACAGTTTCGTGTAATTTTAAAAAAATAGCCACGTTTCCAATTTCTGTGGCCCAATTTCTGTGGTTTCCGTGGCATCTCGGTGTCCACGGAAATTGCAAAACTCCACAGAAATTTTACGATTAACGCTTTAGTGGAAGGTCTTCAAAAAACCGTCACAGGTGTTTAAACAAAGATTGTTCATGACTATGAAGTGAATGAAAAGGATTAACTTTTGCCAAAAGTCCTAAAATGTTTCCCAGGGTCTATGAAGATCCATCAGATCGTTTGGGCAAAAACAACCAAAGTACTTGCAATGCGATCACTGTCTTGCACTATGAAAACTGTCTTTAAAACATTATAAAATGCATTCATGGAAAGCATTTAGGTTTCTATGAATTGCCAATAGAAAACCCAGATAATACAACGGTCGTTCAACCTGTGTCAAAACCAAATTCAACAACAATTCACAGATTTAAAGGGTCTGAATTATTTTACTTTAAAACCAAGAACATACCTCAAGATAAGGCTATCAAATCAGCTGATGCTTCACACGACTTGGACAATATAGACCACAGAAACTATACTCCTAAGCGGAGATATACGAGGGGCGGCTGATAAGTTCGCGGCCTAGGGTACTTAATGAAAGAAAAGTTTAGTTTTTTAATTTTTATTTTTCTATATGATACCCCTCAAGTGAAATACACTTCTCACATCGTGAATACAATGCCTTTAAACCATTGAAATAATATCCTGAAGATTTCTCTTGAAAATGGCTCTCCACGGCCGACTTCATCTCATTGTCATCCGAAAATCTTCGCCACCGTAACTCATTTTTCAATTTTCAAAAAAGGAAAAGTCACTGAGAGCCAGGTCCGGACTATATGGGGGATGGTCATTTTCTGCGACCCAGTGGCTTTTAAGGCATCCCTCGCAACGTGAGCGGTGTGAACGCCCGTTCACACCGCTCACGTTGCGAGGGATGCGTTGTCTTGCAGAAACAACACTCCACGCTCCAACTTGCCACGTCTCTTCTGTAGGACTGCTTCACGTGCCTGACCCAATAAATTGGCGTAGTATTGACCATTCATAGTAGTTACTTTAGGCAAGTAATCAATTAATAAAATTCCCTCGCTATCCCAGAAAATGGTCGCCATAATCTTAGAGGCCGACTTTTCCACTATAAACTTCTTTCTCCTTTTTTAATCCACTGCATAGACTCTTTTTTGGACTCCGGATCATACTGACGAATCCAAGTTTCGTCTACTGTCACAATGCGTTTACAAATTTCGTCCAAATCTTCTGACACAACTCCAAAAAATCCTTACAACTCGCCAGTCGTCGTGGTTTGTCGAGTGGTGTGAGCATTCGCGGTACCCAACGCGCACTAATTTATTTCATGTGTAAATTTTGGTGTAAACTATCTCCGATTCGTTCTCTACTAATCTGTAACTCTTCAGCTATCTGCAACAATTTTATTCTTCGACCGGCCAATACAAATTTTTCAAATTTTTGCACATTTTCTTCGGTCACTACAGTCATAGGGCGGCCCGGGTGGGTGTCGTCTTGCCAGCTCTCTCTTCCTTGTTGAAAAAGCCGAGCTCATTTTTTTACCATGGTATATGATGGCCCGGAATCCTGAAGAACCTATGACATTTCTTCAAAAATGTCTTTCGGCGAGTTTCCTTTTTTTACAAGGAATTTAATCACTACGCGGTGCAAAAACCACTACAGATAATGATGCTCACGTTGAACATTCCAAAGAATTAGATATTAAAGAAATAAATATTTTGACATTTTTGATAGTGATGATGAAAATATTTTCTGAAGATTTTGCCATTTTAGTGGTTTATTTGTTTAAAGAATATTTCTTAATAATTATCATAGTCATCTAAAAGTTGATTGATGTCTAACATCATTATTTTTTTTTCTACTTTATCTTGAGAGCGATGGCTTTTATTGAGCCGCTCTTATGATTATTAAATTAGTTGTTAATTTGTAATTTTGATGCGCACAAGGTATCAAAATTGATGCTAACTGATTGACTGTGTATTGCAGTAATTACTTTTTTAGTTTAAAGATTCTACCTCTAACTATTACAAAATATAAGAAGTTTTGTTTGATTTTAAGAAGAAATCTGTATTTTGTCCACAAAGATATTATTATTTAGGGTTATTTTTAAATTAATTTCAAATGAATCATTATATCAATGAGAATTTGTGATAATATTTTAAGTTTTAATTAGTTTCGGTACAAGTTTAATAAATACGTAAGTTTTACCCCATCATAGAAGTAAAAATATAATCAACTGATTATGTTTTTACTGATAAGAAGGGGGAAAGTTTACTTATTGTTAATTTGATGACAATACTCCTTGATTGTTAATTTTTTAAGACTGATTTCTATTTATAAATGATTATTTAAAATTATTCGTATTATTTCAGTTTTTTAATTAAACCTTATCTTTATCTACATATAACTAAAATTCATTTTTAGTAATTCACTATTTCCGTGTACAATTTCTGTGTCAACCAATACAATTTCGGTGGCAATAATAAAATTTCTGTGGCTCGCCAATTTTGGTGGCCCAAATAACTCTCTAGTAATATATAATTATATAATCCCCTTTTAGAAAATGTATATAAAATGTGGATATGTTGCGTTTTATTATTAAAGTTTTTTACAAAAACTGATAATGAAAATGTCCATGGAAATTAGGTAAAAATTCGAGTTGTTGAAATTGACTCACAAATTTTATTTGCGGCGTTCATTTTTACCTTTTTTGTAATAAAATTTTAAAATGTACCGAATTTCTTCGTCACATATGTTCATGTTGCTTGCTTGAAAAACAATTGAGAAATGGCGGGAACTAGTTTTTTTATTATTTATTGCATCTTTAGAATGTCTACATTTAATAGTATTAAAACCAGCCAGTTACATTCAGTACTGCCAAAGAGGTTTGATTACTAACAATAGATTCAAAATACGAAAATATTTTTGCCCCGACCTTATATTATATCAGTATTCACGTCTTTGAGAACTTGATCAGATGATCGAAGAAGAATCGGGAGATTTTGCGAATATATGTACGGATTTATGATACACTAGCTTTTGCCCGCGACTTCGTCCGCGTGGGTTTCGTACTTTCCTCAAATAAATTTAACATCCTCTCCACCTCCCCCTGAAAGGTATTTCGAAAATTATTTATTACGATCTTTATACTTACTTTATTTAAAGAAATAAGTATTCGGGCCAATATTTTAGTTAAACTACCTAAGATGTTTCAAATAAACTATCCTCCCTTTTCATCACGACAGCTCTTGTTTTTGCATTTGGTACGTTTCCATTTTTATGATATAAAGATTATTTATACCCATTTTCGTGTTAATGGAAGTTGGAGTTTCTACTCCTTAAACTTTATTACCCTTTTCTACCCCGGTAGGAGTAGAATCAGTAAAACCCTAAAACTCATACTTTTTTATTTTAAGTAAATAAGTAGTAAACCCCTAAAAGTGACAATCTTTATTATTTACTGAGGCAAATGTTGAAAAGTTTCAAGTTTCTTAACCAAAGGAATAAGACCACATTTTCACCTTCACAGTTTTTATCCCCATAGGGGCGAAATATTGAAAACATGTATGGGACGTTTCCATATCTTGACTGAAAGATTATTTATACCAATTTCCCATTGACTCAATAAAATACTCCTCTGTGATATGGACTACCCCCGTTTACCCCGTTAGGGTTAGATTTTCGAAAAACCCAGTCACACTTTTTTATTAATTTTGGTGTTAAGTATACATACTGAGTTCCGAGTTTATATTATTGGACCGCGCGATAAAATTCTTCCATAAACTGACACCCTCAATCTCCCTTTAGAGCAGAAAAACATAAAATGACAAACTATAATTTACTTAGATAAGTATTTGTGCCAAGTTTGTAGCTTAAATTTATTCATACCATTTTTTTGGAGTAAATCAAGCTACGCACTATAATACCGGCCTTAAAAATCGAATTACCACTTTTTTACCCGTCAGGGATCTACTTTCGAAAGACCCATTTCTTATTACTTACTTAGACAAATATTCCTTCCAAGTTTCAAGTTTATTGACCAAATGAATAAGATTTTTCGTATAAAGTTTTTCCCCACTTTTCACCCCACACAGGAGGAATTTTGAAAAAATGTTTGGGATGTGTTCATAACCTGACTCAAAGATTATTTCCAACAATTTTCGAGTTAATCAAGCCACGCAGTAAAATGGAAAATTAACTACTCCTTTTCACCCCGTCAGAGGTAGATTTTCGCAAAACCCTGATACATGTTGTTCTTTACTTTTGGTCTTAAGTATAAATACTGAGTTTCGACTTAATCGGACCGCACGTTAAAATTCTTCCATACAAATGTTGACACCCCCTAATCGCCCTTTAGGGGGTAGTTTAGAAAAGCAGAAAATGCCAAAATTCATAATTTACTTAGATAAGTATTCATGCCAAGTTTCAAGTATATTAACCAAATGAATAAGATTTTTCGTATAAGCTGTATCCCCACCTTTCACCCCCACAGGGGCGGAATTTTGAAAAATCGTTTGGAATGTGTTCATTACTTGACTCACAGATTATTTATACCAATTTTCGAGTTAATTAAGTCAGGCAGTAAAATTTGCCCTATAAAATTAATTACCCCTTTTCTTCCCGTTAGGGGTAGATTTTCGAAAAAAACTGATACACGTAATTCTTTATTATTTGTATTAAGTATAAATACTGAGTTTTGAGTTAATCGGACCGCGCGTTAAAATTCTTCCACACTTATTTTGATTGACACCCCCCAATCCCCTGTTAGGGGGTAGTTTAGAAAAACAACAAATGCTAAACTTTATGATTTACTTAGATAAGTATTCGTGCCAAGTTTCAAGTTTATTAACCCAAGGAATAAGATTTTTCATATAAGCTGTATCACCACTTTTCAACCCCCACAGGGGTGGAATTTTAAAAAATCGTTTGGAATGTGTTCATTACTTGACTCACAGATTATTTATACCAATTTTTGAGTTAATTAAGCCAGGCAGTAAAATTTGCCCTGTAAAATTAACTACCCCTTTTCTCCCCGTTAGGGGTAGATTTTCGAAAAACCCTGATACACGTAATTCTTTATTTTTGGTATTAAGTATAAATATTGAGTCTTGAGTTAATCGGACCGTGCATTAAAATTCTTCCATACAAATTTTGACACCCCCCCATCCCCCTTTAGAAGGTAGTTTAGAAAAACAAAAAGACCAATTTTCATAATTTACTTAGGTAAGTATTTGTGCCAAGTTTCAAGTTTATTAACTCAAGGAATAAGATTTTCCATACAAACTTTCATCCCCCATTTAACTCCCTTAGGGGTTGAATTTCGAAAATTCCTTCCTTATTCCTCGTCTACATTATAAAAGGAACCTCTGTGCAAAATTTCAGCTTTCTAGGTCCAGGGGTTTGGGCTGGGCGTTGATGAGTCAGTCAATCAGTCAGTCAGTCAGTCAGTCAGTCAGGACTTGTCTTTTTATATATATAGACTAATTGTTGCACAAAATATTTAGAGGAAAGTAAAATGAATTTTACTCGGATCATATTCGAAACCTTCCTAAAAACAGAACCGTCCCCAGACCTCGTAGCAATTATAGTAGTTACTTACTTTTTCAAAAATATTTATTGTGAGTAGTATTTATTGTGAGTGACTTAGCTGCGCCCCGCGGTTTCACCCGCGTAAGTTTTGATCCCGTGGGAATATCGGCATGAAAAGCATCCTATGTTTTAATCCTGGTTATAAAGTATCTGTGTGCCAAATTCCATCCAAATCCGTTCAGCAGTTTTTGCGTGAAAGAGTAACAAACATCCATCCATCCTCACAAACTTTCGCATTTATACTATTAGTAGGAAGTAGGATAGGATAGGATAGGAAGTAGGATAATAGGTACGTGTAGATATTATACATAGTTATATATATAGAATAGAGTACCTAGCTGTCACCTCTATCGTACTGGCCCTGCACATCACCTGCGCTGCGGACGATCACCTTGCCAGGTGCCAGGTGCCAGGTGCCAGGTGCCAGGCTGAACAATTGATCTGTTTACTATAAATTATTATTATTAATAATATAATTGAAATACAGGGTGCAATTGAAGTCATGGGCATTATTTTAACCTAAGGCACTACTCATGATACTAATTGCATTAGGGCTACTATTACGCAAATCAAAAATATTATTAATGCAAGTATGGAAAACCTTAAAATGTAGTAAGTCATAGAAAGTATCAAACACTTTGCGCTTCTCGATAGCAAATGCGTAGGTACATTACGCCGTACGCGTCATTGGGCGTGAATTCTCTGACCCCGCCCGACTCACGTGACATTCGTAAGTTGCCAATGAATTGATTCATAATAAATTCCAACTTTCCCTTCGTACTTTGCCGGCTTAGGACGGTCAAAACTACGTCAACTAACATACATTAAAAAAAAACATTTACGTACCTAGCTTGTGGATTGTTTTGAAAAAACCTTATTTGTCGGTAAAGTGACAGAGGGTAAACGGGTGCTCTTCCACGAGCTTGTGCATGTGCCAGCACGTGAAAAGACGAAAAATCCAACAGGTTCTTAGTGGTTCTGGTGGAAAGAGACCCCGTGAAGTAATAGGGTCGTTTGGGTTGCGGCGATAGAACATTTCACGAGTTCATACTAAATTTCTTGTGCGATCGTAAATTACAACCATTTGTGGGTATTGTTGGTTGGTGTACCTAGCCTGCACATTACGCGATCGAGGCATCGTGTACACAAACACACACACAACACACAAATACTACACTAACACTTAATACACTGCAATCCAAGCACCGTATGACGCGAGCGGCGAGTACGGTGATTACATCACGGGATCAATAAATCAATTACGCGTCAATGCACCTGCGCAGTCGTTATGACACTGGTTCCGGGTTCATGTTGCGGCGGGAAGCAGACCCCGCGCGGGGGTGATATTCGTATTTTTGCGAGTGAGGGAGTGGGACGGAGAGAGTTCAGGGAATCCCGCCGGACGGCATGTCTTTTAGCCCATTGTTATTATTACTTGTAAGGAAAAACCCGCGCGCGCGCAGGTGATGTTTGTTTACATTTCGCTTTGCGCTGTACTGCGCTTTAAGATTTTGATACTTCAACATTTATTGGCGTTAACGAAGTATTTTGTTTTAATTACTTTAAGTGTTTATTTGCAATAATAAGCCTTGTGCAATTTGACTTACTAGATTTTTAAGGTTTTCCTTAATTGCATTAATAATATTTTTTATTTGCGTATTAATAGCCCTAATGCAATCAGTATCGTGAGTAGTGCCTTAGGTTAAAATAATGCCCATGACTTGCAGCGGGATTGTCCGAAAGGGTTACCGCTACCCCGGAACACAAAGGGCTAAGGAAGGAACACGGGTGGGTTTTAGTCAGTAAGAGTCTGACACTCCCTTCTGCTCCACCCAGAGCGGGAGGGGTCATTGGATGATTTCCCATCCACAAAAAAAAAAAAAAAAAATGCCCATGACTTCAATTCCACCCTGTATATTCGAACATGTATTTAGTGAAACCTTTGTATCACTACTTTCTATGGGCTTTATATGTGAAGCAGCTGTGTCAATAAATAATGCAGTAAACATCAACATCTTGCAGTACTTATATACATGAGCTGGTCGCTGAAACATCATTCGTGATCTACACTGCCATTGAGCAGCTTACTTCTTATCATTCTATTCTATTCTACTGAGCACCAACATGAAGAATGTCAGCCTGGTTATGTTGGTGAGTATTATTTTATTTGAATTGTTTTATCACTTCGTCTTGTCAATAGTCGTGGTGGTGCAAGGCTGCCTTTCGACCAGACATGTGCTAAGCTGCTTTTTTACCTCGCGACAAACCGCATCTTTATAGCACATGTTACCCGCTCCGCTATAACTCCACTTAGCTAGCTTAGGCTGCGGTTCCACCATGAGTTCATGGAGGAACCGCACGCAAGAATTTAGTTTAGTGTTAGTTACTTTCTGCCTACTCCCATGAGAAAATGGCAGGAGTTTATGAATGTAGGTGTTAAATGTATGTAGGTATACAATTGTTATGTATCCCGAACAATTGTTATGTATATGAACCCCGCGGTGCGCGAGCACAGAATAGATAGTGCAAGTCCGACTCGCACTTGACCGGTTTTTTATTAATGATTGTACCTACATTATCAGTCTATATAAGCGCCTCTTACATTTTAATGTACCTATTGATAAGCAACTGATTAGCAACATTCTTATTCACAAACGATATTAACGCTAAGAGGTTGCTAAGTAATTTATTGATTAGTAACTGTCGAAATTAAACACCATCGGAGATCGATTTAATAGGATCATTGTGCTTCGAGGTTATATTGTTCCAAAGACATTACATTATTTATGTTTTGTTCATAATATCGAATAGTGCGTAAATATGGATTTCGAGAATCTTTTACTGGATTGCCAAACCGACGTAGTTTGAAACGCCGCGGAGGGAAGTAGAAGGAAGACTTACAAAGCTCGTTTAAATCCGCTACGAGAATTATTACCTATTACATATTCTTCATTCCGAGTGTGCATTCAATGTGTTATCCCATCATCCGATGTGCCAAAATTCATAAGATAACACACGGGTGTTATCTTATGAATTTTGTTGGAAAGCCGAGACGTATTATTTTTTTGTATTGTTTTTCCGTTAAGCAAATAAAAATAAAATTTGCAAATAATGTTTATTTTAGCTGAGGTTCTGTTAAAATAGCTAAGGCATATGATAACTCTGTATAACTTACAACAGCTTCGACACCACCGACGAACGTTAAAATAAAACTTCGTAAAGGTGGGTACTGACCGGTGTTGTTGGTAATGTATCATTCGCAGCAAGCATGTAACGTTACGCCGTGTTCTAAAATCCGTGTAACGTGCTCGTTTCGAACTCTTAGCTCGCCTGTGCTCCAGATTTGTTGTTATAATGTTCTGGATGAACTGTTTTCGAAAGAAACTAATTGGCCCAGGTAGATATACTCATCGACATAAAGGATGTCCTGCCCATCTACCTCGACCCTACGCTTGGTGCTGTTAGTCACAAGTTGGGTTGCTAGCCGCGCTCAGCTCTTGGAGCATGGTCTGAAGTTCTAGAGCTGTGGGGGCAAAAAAGGACTTCGATAATATCGCACGCTTAATAATAAACCGGAATATGTCAAAAATTAAGGATTCCCACTTTTGTTAATAAAACGAACTAACTCCGATTGTAGAATCTATAGGTACAATCCCACCATGCGAAACAAACCAAAATGGCCGATTGTTAGATCATCCCTCTCTTTTCTACAAAAGCGCGCGACAATGCATTAAATAATGAAACTATTATGCCAGTTATATTCGCTATACATCTCTCTACAATTTAATACCAAAAAAAATAAAAGTAACACCATAAATACGTGAAAACCATGAAAATGTTTCCAACAAGGTAGAGGCTCAAAACTTTGACCGTGATTTCCCAAAAACGTGAAGTTTTGTCTTAATCCGGTTTATTATTACCTAAGCGTGCGATATGTAAACAAGTTCACAAGACCTACTATCTGTTAATATGCCATATATTACACACCCCTTTGTAGGTCAGTATAGGTACTCATTTTACTATTTGTTTGTTCCAGGTTGTAGCAAGTGTGGTGTTGGTGGCGCAGTCTAGTTTGATAAATAATCCGTCCCAGCAGATATGTGCATCCGTAGATTTCTATTCTGAATTGTTAGTAATAATTTCAAAATGTCCAGAAGAACAACAAAAAGAATTTTGTAAACTAGTCAAGTCCGAGAAACTGGATCTCTCTCGCTGCACCACGGTGACGTCGATCCTGTCCGACTTGCTGTCTGGCCTTTTGAATATACTTTAGGAGCCCAGCCGGAGCAGTCTGCGGTTTAAACGCAAGCATTATAAATAAATGTTATAAAATATTATAAATATAATAAACATGGGAGAAATAGATATTAGATGTATGTTTATTTATTTTTATGTCATGGGTGCTGCTGGAAGAAGCCCTCCACAAAGATCCCTGTCCTGTTATAAGCACTCATATCTTCGGAAATGACAAAGCATGAGTTTCTTAGCTGTGCATCATCATCAGCTTGTAGCAGTTGACTCATAGGACTCTCCACGCGCGCCATTCAACTGGAGCGTCTCTCATTCACCTGCTACCAGCCACCCTGCGCAGATTCCACTCCACCTCGCCGACACAGTTCAGCATACGAACGCTTTTGTTTTACAATACAACATAACTTAAACATCACCGTTTGTTCATATTTTCAACAATATTGTATCATGATGGAATGTGACCGGAACATACACGATAGACAATATTTGCTTGGTGTGGGATTTGAAGTGGGGGCATGTAACAGCGTCCTAGCGTCCCCTTGGTCGGAGGAGGCTAGGATGTTATGTCGACTGTTGTTCGTTATCTGCCAAAACGAATAGGGACAACACTATGAAGTAGGTCATAATAAATTATAATAATAACTGCAGGCCAATTCTCGTAATATGTGTAAAACGTTAAAACGTTCAAATGTCAAAAACTTGTCAATATGTAGGGAAAATTAAAGGTATTTTTGACAGATTGAGACTGAGATCAGCACCCTAATTGCGAAACACACTATCGATCTCAATTTGAATCATTTTGAAGCATATTGCTAATCCATTGCTTCATATGTTCGAAAAATGTGTCTGCTCAACAATGTAAAACACGCAATGAACGTTGTTGATCTGTCAAAATGAAACCCATTGCTACTAATAGTGTGTTACCCAATTACCCCGCAGACTGTGAACGTTCTTAAAATTACGAGAATTGCCCCTCTGGTCATTACCCATTGTTTAGTTGTAAGTTGTTGGATGTTCTGTGTTACGAGGGTGACATTATCACTAGGTGATTAAACCCTTTCAAATAAACAAAGATTTAAAAAATATATATTGTATCATATTAAAAAAGCTTAGTTGCTGTTGTTTTAGATTTTGATAAAAAAAAAAACAAATTATCGTTTTTCAGACCTTAGACTTCCTAGGGATACATTTTGAGCATAAGTCAGTTTGAAAAGATAATTCTCATTTTTTAACCGGCTTCAAAAAGGAGGAGGTTCTCAATTCGGTTGTATTTTTTTTCATGTTTGTTACCTCAGTACGCCGTCGTTTATAGACCGATTTGGAAAATTATTTTTTTATTTAAGATGATATACTTCCAGATTGGTCCCATTTTTGTCTAAATCTAGTCCTGATGATGGGATCCTGGAGAAATGGAAGGAACTCTTCAAATATTCGGCACACCTATAGCGCATTTGGGTATTATTTATAGTAACTCGTGCATTTGCTCTCGGAAAGCATCATTTGGTGAAGTGAAACTGATGATGAAGACCACAGATGGCCATCACCGGAACTACTCAATAATAAGTATTTCACGGGTTGCGGATGCGGTTTGATTACTTCAATAATGGTTAAAGCATTTTGGACGTACGTTTCTAATCGTAACTCCAGTAATAGTATCCCAGCTACAGTTCACTATCTCCAACAGTCTTCCAATGACCCTACTACTACTTGTGACTTTTTCTCAATGCTTTTCCAATCCGTTTATGAACCGTCTACTTTCGATCATAAGTCATGGGTACCACCTCCCGCTAATCCTGATAACGATATTAATCTTTGTAATTTGCACTTTCCTGTATACAAAATACAAACAGAACTTAAATCATTGGATGCCTCTAAGGGTCCTGGGCCAGAAGGTATTCCCTCGATTGTTTTAAAAAATACTTGTGACACATTGTGCTTTCCGTTGTTTATATTATATAATAAATGCCTTGCCTATGGCGTATTCCATGACGTGTGGAAACGAGCAAATATTGTTCCAATCCATAAAGGCGGCTCCAAGAGTGATGTATCTACATATCGTCCAATCTCGTTGTTGTCGGGGCTTTCAAAACTTTTTGAAAGATTAGTGCATAGTGAGATATATCCAATCATTCAGCGTGTAATATTAAAAGAACAACATGGGTTCGTCAGAGGAAGGTCCTGTATAAGTAACCTCCTTATTTTCACAACACATCTGTTTGAAGGCTTAGACAAGAGGCAGCAAATTGATGCTGTTTATACAGACTTTCAAAAGGCGTTCGATAAAGTGGATCATAAGCTATTACTCAACAAAATCGCATTCAACGGTATTAGGGGAGATTTACTGCGTTGGTTCGTGTCGTATCTCACTAATAGGACTCAGAAGGTTGTCATTAATGGGTTTGAGTCTCATACAGTAAAGGTCACTTCTGGAGTCCCCCAAGGCTCAATTTTAGGGCCCCTTCTGTTTATCTTATTCATCAACGACATCAAAGATTGCTTTAAGAGTTCAAAGTTCCTACGATACGCGGATGATTTAAAAATTTATAAAAATATTACCGTTCAAACCGACTGTTTAGAATTTCAGAAGGATCTTGACTGTTTCTCGGAATACTGCACTGTTAATAAGCTTCACCTTAGTATCTCTAAATTTTACAGCATTACATTTACTAAGAAAAAACATGTGCTGAATTTCAATTACTTTCTTGGAATCACTGCCCTAAACAAGGTTTCATCCCTCCGTGACCTAGGCGTAAATCTTGACTCAAAGCTCCATCTTGACACCCATGTGGACAACATAGTCAATAAGGCTTATAAAATGTTTGGTTTCGTACTGAGAGCGTCTAGAGAATTTCATCGGCCTTCTACTTACTTGCATCTATACAAATCTATACTTATAATAAATCTGTAGAGAGGTCAATTCTGTACATGAAATATATTTCCAAAATAACTATCAGCGGGTGATTAGTGATCGATACTGACGCCAAAAATGCAATCAGTAAAATTTTTTTCTGTCTGTCTGTCTGTCTGTATGTTCGTTATAGAAACAAAAACCACTCGACGGATTTCAACGAAACTTGGTACAATTGTTCTTCATACTCCTGGGCTAGTAGGTATACTATAACCGTATACTTTTCATCACGCTACGATCAATAGGAGCAGAGCAGTGAAGGGAAATGTTGGGAAAACAGGATTTCTTTTTAGGTGAAGTAGTAATAGGTTAGTAGTAGTTAGTTAGTAGTAGGTAAGTTTTGGTTAATTTATGTTCAGTTTTTTTTTAATATTAAGTAGGTAAAAGCGTAGGTACTTTTATTAATTATAGGTATAGGTATTATTAATTATAGTAGTTATAGGTATTTAGTTTTAAGTGAAGTAGGTTTTATTATATATTATTTTATATATTAGACGTAGTTATATATTTTTAGTTATTCAAGACCCAAGCGGACGCCGGCGTCCGCCCGCTATTGTCTTGAAAAAGGCGTTGAATGAGAAATACGCGTTCTCAAGAATCGGCAGAGGAAAGAGCACATCGGTTAAACTCTATGAGAGTTAATGCCTCAATTTCCGGAAGTCATTATTCCACGCGGACGAAGTCGCTGGCAAAAGCTAGTCAATAATAAGGCCACAACTTGAATACGCAGTACCCATTTGAAACCCTTATTACAAAAAGTACATTGAGATCATTGAGTTGGTTCAACGTAAATACCTCCGTTCCATGCATTACAGATGCTGTAAAACCAAAATATCCTATAAATTATTAACTACTTGAAAAATATTATATAACCTCATGACCCTACAATCCCGTCGCACCCTACTTGAAATGATGACTCTGTTTAGTATATGCCGCAATAAATTTGATTGTACTGATCTTGTGAATAGTTTGTGCTACCTGATCCCTCGTACTGTAATCGGTCGAGAGGTTCGTTCGAGAAGCCTAATTGCTACTTCATTTTGTCGAACGAACTCAGGCGCTCGCTCACCGTTACATCGCTTGGTTGACACCTATACCACAGTTTGGCTCTACTGATATTATGTTTCTCAGCAAAGCTGTATTTAAGAGTGAGATTACAACTATTTTAAGAGATAGCTTTAGTTTATAGTTAATAAGTGCTTTTTTAACTTGCTCTGCTAACTGCTAGCTATTCTGTATTGTAATCTGTGGATAACGTCTTGAGTAGTGTATTTGTTACATTTATTGCAAGTTTTATATTGTATGCCTACTGTGTAATATACTGCTATTTGTTATTCCTATCAAATAAAATAAAATAAAATAAAAATGTTTGCTAAGCCATTTATGCTCGTCAATTGTGACGTATGGTGAAATGGAGCTGATGGTGGAGTACCCGGAGAACTCCTCAACAATTAACGTCCCTGCATCGGGAAGAACAGTATTTTGTAAATGGCGATGAGCAAGTTGATATAAGGCTATTGTAACTTAGATACTTACTTACATTATAAACAGACCCACAAAAAAGCAAAAATAAAAACTTTTTAACAAAATAAAACGACTTCCAAAAAAACACTAAAAAGTGAAAATAACTTTAATTTCAGAAGTCGGTGGCAATAAACTAAAATACAAAGACACCGACTTCCGAAATTAAAGTTATTTTTCACTTTGTAGGTACTACCTAGTGTTTTTTTTTTTGGAAGTCGGTTTTTTTTTAGTAAGATTACGAAACATTAAAAAATAAGAGTACCTATAGTCATCATGACCATTGCAATACAACCTATAACTTATCTGAAGTTGTTAGTTTTATAAAATTATTATAATCATTAGTACTGCCCCGCGGTTTCACCTGCATAAGTGTCGATCCTGTGGGGGTATCGGGATAAAAGTATTCTGTGTTATTCTGATGTTTATGCTATATTACTGCAAAGTTTTATCAAAATCCGTTCAGTAGTATTTGCGTGAAAGAGTAACAAACATCCATCCATCCATCCTCACAAACTTTCGCATTTATAATATTACTAGCAGCGCCCCGCGGTTTCACCCGCGTAAGTTTTGATCCCGTGGGAATATCGGGATAAAAAGTATCCCATGTGTTATTCTGATGTATAAACTATATTACTGTAAAGTTTCATCAAAATCCGTTCAGTAGTTTTTGCGTGAAAGAGTAACAAACATCCATCCATCCATCCTCACAAACTTTCGCATTTATAATATTAGTAGGATAGGATAGGATATAATATTAGTAGGATAGGATATAATTATAATACTAGGAGTAAAATTAAAATTTTAGTATTAATTAATAATTTGTAATCTGATACAATTTTTTTCTTTAGTAGAGCACGTCACTCAGACACATTACTTAATTACTCTCCGATCAAGAATCTGACGCCAAGACGAGACAAAAATAACATTGATAGTTTAAAGAGAAATTTGTTAAAGTTCACAAGTGAGGTTTTTAGTAAATAAGCACTGGTACGAGGAGTGTTTAGATATTCATATCTAAACACTATAAATTTGTTCTTTGACCATAACAATTTATTATCATCAAGTGAAGCATTCCGTCACAGACAAACAGTAGTACAGTCATGCCTGTTATAACTTGCGGCCGCGGCGCCCACTGCAGTACTACACACTGTTTGACTGTCTGTGACGGTATGCTTCACTTGATGATAATAAGTTGTTATGGTCAAAGAACATATTTATTTTTAATGCTTTAAGATTGTATTTAGATTATTTTTGTGAATGTCAAAATCGCAGGTCCACCTAGGAGGTTGTCGGCTGCTTTAGGCGGATCACCCACTGCAATGTTTCACGCGACGGAGCGCGGGAAACGGATTCAAATTCCCCGCGCGGAAGCGCATTTTTATTGAATTTGTATGTAAAAAATCACACGCGGTGGCACGTTATCTGCGTCCCGCCGCGTGAAGCGGTACAGTGGGTGATCCGCCCTACCGGGATATCCTGATATCGACATCGACACAGTGTGCAACATTGAGGACACTCTGTACACTACCCTCAAGAATTTTTAAACTCTTTATATCCATCTGGTCTGCCGCCACACGTACTAAAGTTAAAAGTTGGAATCCCCGTAATGATGTTAAGAAATTTAACCCTCCAAGCCTGTGTAATGGCTAATGGCAAAGAACTTCGAGACAACGTCATCGTAGCCACCATCAGCACCGCGCCCGCAGCCCGACAGCTCGCACACGGTCCGCGTAGGTAGTGTACCTGTTCCAATGATACCGACGGGTTTTCACCATCATCATCATTTAAGAGGCTTCAGTTCCTGGTTAAAGTATCATTTGCAATAAGTGCCGGGGACAAACAGCCCGTCTCGCGTGGGATCTCCGGAATATCAATCTATTTTGCTTCAAACGAATAGCACATCAAATGTAGTTTACAGAGAAGCCTTGCAATGATTCTTTATATGTATTTACATGTCATTCCTATTTTCTTTCTTTTTTACCCGACTGCGGAAAGGTTATATTTTATTTAAGTAGTTATATTTTCCATTTGTGTTTCCTCCATCCAATAAATATTAGCTGTGAAACATTTTATTACTGTGTCTGCATTAGTGAAATACTACTCTAGCTAATTGTGAAAGTTTGTGTTAATATGTACATATTATTATGTTTATTACTTCTTCACGCAAAAACTAATGAACCGATTGCGATGAAACTTGATAGGTACATAGCTGTTACTTTTTATTCCGATATTCCCACGGAATCAAAACTTACGCAGGTGAAACCGCGGGGCGCAGCTGGTGTTTTTATATAGAAAGAAATAACTAGAACATTTTATATTGTTGTTCGTTATAAAGTTTATCGGTCATTTTATTGCCGGAAAAATACAAGGTTACACATGCGCAAAAACGTTTTTGATACTTACAATTACAAAAACTTATCATCATAACTGTTTATGTAAAAAGTCCTACGCTTGTGAATAATTTTGTTTCGTAGGTAGGTACCCCAAAAAATAAGTTCAAAAATTAAAACCCGACTACTGAAAAGGATGAAACAAGAAAGTACCTTCCCGTGGTCGCATGCTACCATGGCTTATGTATGTTAGCCACTCACATGAACGACGGCCGAAAATGACAGCGAATGTAAACTGCTAAATTACCAGGCGACCGAAAATGAGAGCGAAAAACGCCTGAAAGTTACCGCGAAGGTTTTGATTTTTTTTTTAGAGCTACAACTTTCGTTTTAGTTTCATTTGAAAGCTGGGTAGACGTAGCATAATACGCAAAAACATCTGAGGTTAAAACGAGTCTACGAAATAAACTATTTAAAGTTGAAAATAAAAAAAAAAATAGTTATTACGACGCACGCTCGATGCACGTCCTGCGGGTGATGTTATTTTTATCGTATTTCAAAACTTTAGAAGAACAATGATAGATATGTATACCTAATTACCTACTATCTAGCCATTAATCAGGTAGGTACCTACCTAGCTAGTAAAAATAGAAACCTGGGGTAGGTTTCTAGATTTTTGAAGTTTATAAATTGCTGATCATTGTCTAGAAGATTATTCTTTGTTTTTTTTTTTGTAGTGTAAAATCTATGGTTTCGCGTCACCGACATGATAATGTTAACAGTATATCGTTGCATAGTTTTATGGTTTTACTGCTGTCGGCAGTCCCCACGACTGGCTCTGGTTCCGTACCTACCTAGGAAAAAATCCGAAAACCGTAAATTTGTAGTTATATAAAGCAAAAAAAAAAATTTCCCGTGATAAACTACTTACATACCTACAAATTGTACGGGACACTCGGTCTTCGGTGCGCGAGTCCGACTCGCACTTGACCGGGTTTTTTTTCATGTAAGTAGGTACATATCAGAGTATCAGTAAGTACCACGTTACATTCCAACCAACTACCACGTTCTATTTTTAGTTCACTCGGAAGTTATTATTTAACAATCTTGTTTTTATCATGTTTTACCTACTTACGTCAATTTAAAAAAAAATTACTTATTGACGTAAGTAAATCAATGGTGATCATTATTTTAGACTAACATTTGCCCGCGGCTCCGGCCTATACTCTACATCACTTAAGTCTATTATTTAAAAAAAGAAAAACATGTAATTTAAAATTTACAAATACTTACATACAAACTTTCACTTTAATTAATATGTATTAGAAGGATTTCCCATAGGTATATTAGTTACTAACTATAAAATATAGAATTTGCCTTCTCTCGATCACCTTTTTCTCAATGGCCAAATGCAAATAAATAATTTGTGTCCTAGAAAAATGAAGCAACTTTTTTAACCGATTTCAAAAAAGGAGGTTCTGTATTCGACCCGTATATATGTATTATGTATGTACCTATATATATTTGTATATCCGCGATTTTCTCAAAAACGAATGAACCAATGTTGATGTTTCTTTGGTTCTTTCGTGATCTACATACTTTCTGGAAGGTTTTAGTATATAACACATTAGGTAATCATTCTTATGATGTTCTTATGTATGAAGTTATATGCATAACTACATCTCCGGCGTTTCTATGCGATTTTTTTATGATTCTTCTTGCTTGGCACCGCTTGGCTGCAATTGTATATGTATGTATTATTTTTAATGGATATGGCTCAAGGGTGGTCCCATATACATTGATTAACTTTGCTTGGGTAGTTTTTGAGTTAGCTTTCAATAATAAGATTTTTTTCCATTTCGTTTTTATTGATGATCTTTTAACTGATATTTACATATCAAGTAGTCCTAATTGTGTGTGTAATTTGTGTGAGGTAGGTACCTACAACTAAAAAGTGAAAAATAAAAACTAAAAAGTGAAAAATAAAAACTCTTTTACAAAAAAAAACAACCGATTTAAAAAAAAAACTACTAAGTGAAAAATAACTTTAATTTCGGAAGTCGGTGTCAAAAACCTAAAATGCGAAACCAACGACACCTTCGATCAGTAAATTACGACGGCACCGACTTCCGAAATTAAAGTTATTTTTCACTTTATAGTTTTTTTTTTAAGTTTGTTTGTTTTTTTCATCACCATCTCCAAGTACAAATACCATCTTGGTGAAAGGATTAGTAGCTAGACTCTCTGCGGTACCAAGTGCTCTGCAGGGCGCGCCGGACGTTTCGTTGCGTGAAAGAGTAACAAACATTCATCCATCCATCCTCACAAAGTTTCGCGTTTATAGTGTTACTAGCTGCGCCCCGCGGTTTCACCCGTGTAAGTTTTGATCCCGTGGGAATATCGGGATAAAAAGTATCCTATATGTTATTCTGATGTATAAACTATATTACTGTAAAGTTTCATCAAAATCGGTTCAGTAGTTTTTGCGTGAAAGAGTAACAAACACCCATCCATCCATCCTCACAAACTTTCGCATTTATAATATTAGTAGGAAGGAAGTAGGATTATTATTAATTATTATATATTATTACTAGCAGCGTCCTGCAGTTTCACCCTCATAAGTTTCGATACCGTGGGAATAACGGGATGAAAAATATCCTAACTATCTGTGTGCCAAACATAGATTTTGAAATTTAAAAACGGTCTAATTTGGCTGTAACACTATTTTCGAAAATGTTCTTAACTAAGTCAACCTTATAAGATAGACATAGGACTTTTTTAAGAACTTTTAAATTGGAACAATTCCGTCATACATGATTTTTGTGTAATTTTAACCGTTTCCGCAGCGTACGCAACGGAAGCTCTCAAAAGGAATATTTTTACCCGTTTTTGTAACATTTTTCATTGGTGCTCCGCTCCTATTTGTCGTAGCGTGATGGTATATAGCCTTCCTCGATACTATCTAACACAAAAAGAATTTTTCACTTCGAAACAGTAAAAGTTCCTGAGATTAGCGCGTTCAACCAAACAAACTCTTCAGCTTTATAATATATAGCTTTATTATTTATAAAAAATAAATAAATAATAATATTATAGTATCTCTATATAAATAAATATTTATTAGGTACGGCCGCAAGTCATATCTAGATCAACATAGGACTACAACCTAATACTAACCTGCAAATTGCAAAAAAACGTAAGAAAGTTTGAATTTCGTGGGCCACACTGACGCTTTCGCCTTATCTATAGAAATTCAATCAACTGTTCAGAGGGGCAATTCTCGTAAACGTTCACAGTCTGATCTTAGTTTCAATCTGTCTTTATTTACCAACATTTTGATAAGTTTTTGACATTTGTTTGTCGCCGAGATGAGACTCCGACTAGATTTTGAACGTTTTAAATTACGAGAATTGGCCTTCAGAGCTACAATTATTATTGTTCAGAGCTACAAACTTTTCCGTCGTTCAATAATGATCGAGAACCATGCGCGTGCGTCATTGTCGACGTGCTATTGGAAAGTTCCACATATAGGCCATACTTGGCCCTTTAAGGGGAGTACATGATATTGATTATCAACAAGTTTACGTCCGCTTTGTAAGCTCAAAAAGGGTGAGGTCATATAGTCATTATAATCTTAGTCCTATATCCCAAGACCTACGTGCTTTTCCACTCTAAACGCTTGTAGCTTGCAGTTGTGGTTAATATTATTATTAAGTACGAGAAGTTTATTTATCGATAGATATCCAATGCAGAATATGGGCCGAACATGCCATTAGCAATCAGCATTGCTGGGTATAGGGTCGTCTACTCCCAATTTGCGCCACAACACCGTGTCTCTGCCTTCCGCGTCCGGTCTGCCCTAATCCCAACCGCCTCTTAAGTTCCTCGGTCCTTATGTTACCTTTTTGTAACATTATTACCTTATTACTATGTAAACTATATCTTTAGGAATGGGCAACTAGAATCAATTCTGTTTTCTTGTAAATTTTGACGTTCTAAGTGCCTATTTGCATTAAATGATTTGACTTCATTTAATTTAGTTATCTTTACAACCGATAAATACAGTCTAGTATTTACATCTAGATATTTCGAAGCCGACATTAATCATACAAAAGCCCTATTCAGTCGAGCTGAGTATTACCAACTTGCAAATAGTACTCAAATTGGACCACTTTATGCCTAGATAAACTCAACTGCACTGAAATAACTTAAGCAACAGTAACTGGAGATAATCCCCGGACATGACACTGTGAAGCTTTAGCATCAAAGTCCTTGCACAAAGCATCCAGACGCGCTCTCAGTGTATCGTGTGACAGTTCACTATATAAAACAGAACACACGTCAGCGGTGGTAATTTACACAGAACTTATCAGCGGACGGTATAGCCCGTAGACACCAGTGGTCGATTTAAGCCACCAGTGGTGATTAGGTGCATTTATCTTATTTGATTAAACAAGAAGTGTTGATCGTTATGATCTATTTTATCTATTAGAGCTTGCCTTAAAATATCGTTTTATTAATAAGTGCATTAAGTTTAACAGTGGTGTTTTGACATAAAGTGACAGTGATGGTCATCATTTGGGTGGTTTTGACAGCGATGGTGGTGGCCGGCGCTGGCTTTGAAATAAATGGTGAGGAGGTTTTATGAAATATTTTGTAGAACTGAAACATTCGAATATAATAATATACTTAGTGGATAGATGTGCACAATCGCACATAGGTACAGACATCTGCCCAGGGCCTCAAGTCTGCTATTACAATAATGTCAGAATGGTCTATCATTGATTTCATAATTGTTGATTTTGACAAGTTTGGTAATCTACAAATAAAGTGGCGTCATTATGACTTTCCAATGGTCAACCACTGACACTCCATTGAAAGAAATGGCATAAAATGGTAATTTCAGACATAATGACAAATGAATAAATGTAATGTTTATTGCAATTTACGAACTTCTTACTACTTCAGATTGCAAACACTAATACGTAATATGTAAAAATATATATTAAATGAAATCTAGCATAGTTTTTCTCAGACCATTGACCGACCAATGATCGACCATTATGAATTTAGCAGATTACGAACTTTTAGCAAAATGAAAATGGGATCGTGTTGGAATGACGAATTTATAAAAAAAATAGCAGACTTGGGCCCCTGCCTATATGTGATATTGTGCGGGAATCGCATCGAAAGGTATCACGACTGTATTCCTCAAAAGGGTAGGCAGAGATGCACCCACACGTACACCCCATACATTGCCACATTGTTAAAGTCCCATGTAATGTAGTCAAGCCTATTTTTAACATCCAGGCACAAATTCAGCCTCTGAGCTGCTACTAAGAAACTCTAAATGGATAAATCCAACAACACTTTTTCCGACCTAGACATCGAATCCAAGACCTCATGCTTAGCGGTTACATTTGCTACCACTTGACCAACATGTACTCCCAAATAAATCTAGTCGATGCCATCGATAATTATCCAAATGTAACTACAGCAGTCTCGATTATCGCTCTCATTATGTGATCATCATCACACCACCCACTAGGCGTCTGACTCACTGCCCACCACAACGATCCGTCAGTACGGATTACGGAACCAATCGCACTAACTGCCGGCCAACGCCTTATACTACCCGTGAAACTATGCTCTTTACTGCTCATTGTAAGCGATGCATTCAATAGGAACTATAGCTACTGTGACGTAATCTGTGCTGTGACCCCGAGTTTTATGAGCAGGACATTTTAATGTGGCGGTAATAGTAAACAGTATATTTGAAATTTTATTTCATTTCCTAAGTATCGAAGTTATACTTTTCCGGGTTCCGTAGTCAACAAGGAACCCTTATAGTTTTGCCATGTCCGTCTGTCCGTCCGTCCGCAGCTTAGCTCAGAGACTTAGTACTGTAGGCCGACCGCTTAACTGAGACGTTGCCTGAGGTACCTAGCAGCGGGAGGGGTGTGGTAACGTGATGCGAGAGCTCAGCGATTCGTCATCCCGCAGCAAGGTTGTGAGTCAAAAGTAACCCCTGAGGCATACATAGATACATTCTGATACATTTTTGTCAGGACAGGCAGATTTGATGGTAGCAAGTAAGCAAGCAAGCAAGCCAAGCATGTTAAATGTATTTGATGTGGCAGTAGGTACTTAAATAAATAAATAAATAGACCAAATCATGCTTTAGTGAAGGTAGTAGTTGGTAGGTAATCCAATAAAAGAAGGGTTTCCTTTTAAACCAATAACCTTGTCACACAGATGAGGATTACCATGAGATGCCGAAGCTATTCCACCTGGATGACTGGGAGGAGTGCCTGGCAAGGCGAGGAGTGTTCTGCCTGGGGACCTTCGACCTGATGCCGCACAAGAACGATCGCCTCTTCAGTGTAATAGAGGTACCACTACCGCCTTTGATCCTGCTTGATGACAGGATCACTATCTAGGTCACTGGAAAAAGCCGTTCCTTGGCAGTTTGCTATTCTTTATCGTGCTGTTGACGCTGCATGATGTAAGGTTCCCTTTTGCAGATACACACATCAAAAGTGTCTAGGGATCAACATATATTTTTGCAATAACTTTTCTCCTGATTGATATTAATTAAAATTTTCTTTAAGGATTCATCAAATAAAGTGTTTTCGTTTGTCACAGTAACGATAAACCAAGTCACCTTTGCATTAATAAAGAAATTTGCCATTTTCCTAATAAAGGGATTTTTGACATTTGAACCACTAACACAAAAGTTCGAAAAAAAGACTGAAATAACAGTTTTCTCTAAAATTTTATTGGGTAACTTAAACAATTAATAATCCGTGTTTCTACCGCGAACACTAACAACACAAGAACATCGGTTTGGCATACTCAAAATGAGTTCATCCAAATCACGCTGTGGAATGGCCGCCCATGTTCGTTGCAACAACAAAAAAAAGGTCTTCTTGCGACTGGATACCCTCCATATTCGGCAGAGCTCTTCTCTGTAGCATATCCCATGCATGCTCAATCGGGTTCAAGTCTGGCGACTGAGCAGGCCAGGGCAGGACATTGATGTTAGCTGCGGCGAGTCTGTCTTACAACTCTTGCGGTGTGCGGTCGTGCATTATCATGCATTAACTGAAATAAGGGACCGATTTGCACTTGTAGAGGAACGATGACGTCTGATACAATCGTCTCAGCATAAATTTGAGCGTTGAGGTTGCCTCTGATCCAAATCAACTCAGTTCTTCCGCCGATCCAAATACCCGCCCATACCATGATGGTTCCACCACTATAAGGATGGACTTCCTGGCAGGATTTTAATCGCTGTTGGCGTCCAGGGGTTCTCCAGTGTCGTATACGTCTTGTATCCGGTCTCATACCAAAACGAGACTCATCAGAAAAGCACACGAAACGCCATTGTTCTTCTGCCCAATTTCTGTGTTCAAGAGCCCATTGATATCGAATCCTACGAGTGTGCATTGCTATAGGTGGTACCCGTAGCGGTCTTCGGGAATGAAGGTTCACTTCATGCAAGCGGTTTCTGACTGTTTGGTCGCTAATTAAGTTCCCTGAAGAGTGATGAAGCCTCACGGCTAACATCATGGCGGTTATTGTTGGAGCTCTTCGAGTTAAGATTTGAATGTATCGGTCTTGTCTCCGTGTGGTGCAGCGATACCGTCCTCCATGGCGCTCAGCCACGGTACCAGTGCTTCGGTAACGTGTCCAAAGTCGACTGATAACACTCTGACTTGTATTCAGAGCTAAAGCCACAGTACGTTGCCGGGAACCAGCTTCTATCATTCCCACGGCTCTGAGCATTTCTTCCCTGCTTAAATGACGTCGCCGCTCCATAATAACGTTGGTTTTAATCAGTAGTAGGGAAACAGTAGCACTAATAATGTCTTCAATGCGTTGTATGTTTTTATAGGGAAAATATTGACAGCTGATTTTCATCTTTTACTCGAATTTGATTCACAGTTCCTGATTCAAATTATGAAATGCACCAAAAAGGATCCATATAAATTTATAAAATCATAAATTTATTACAAAGCCACATCTCAATCTCAAGAAATCCGCATAAAATGCTTGATCCCTAGACACTTTTGATGTGTGTATTTACAGTACACATACATTACAAAAACAATGTTATAACATTATAACGACAGATTATGTACAGTCAGCAAAGGAGATAAGTATGCAGGGTCGTCGAATATAGTTGAAGTTAACTAAGAAACCGATTGATATTTTCGAATTAAATTTAATTTGATAAATTAACGTTTGTTTTCTATTAATTAAATTAAATTTTATTTGAAAACATCAATCGGTTTCTTACTAAACTTCAACTATATTCGACGACCCTGCGTACTTATCTCCTTTGCTGACTGTACAATGGCGAGGTTAACCCAGAATTGGGTTCTTTAATAGCAAATCTCTGTCCGATAGAGAGATTTATGAATAAGGGCAGTAAATAAGCAGTTCCTTCAGTGTCAAGTATAGAATGTTCTTCATTAGCTGGATCCACACCAGACGATCCAATGCACTCCGATCGCGTGCGACACCTCCACATCGACCGCGCATTGTTCTTGCCGTCGATCGTCTTGTGTGGATACAGGTCCAGCTATTGAGATGCCAAAGTTCACGTTCCATCGCTAGCCTTCGTTGTGTGCCACATTAGTCTAAACATCGCCGTTTCCTTCCAGCACGTCTCCGCCGACCACTACCGCTTCAACCACAAGCTCATCCACCGTGGCCTCTGCCTGTCCACCTCGTGCGGCCACATCCGCGGCTCATCCCCCCGAGCGCGCTTCAGTCACTGCGTGAACAACCTCACTCGCTCCCACTACGGGCTCGAAGCCAACCTGACGCAGCTAAAGTATTGCAAGACGGGGGGCAACAGGAGGATGGTGGATGACTGGGACCTGGCCTTCCTGGGTGTGGCAGGGCTTATAGTGGGGATGAACGTGGTGGGGACGGCGTATGATGTGCTGCAGAGCAACGAGGGGAAACGTGAGTTGATATTTGTTTTATTCAAATTCTGTATTACGAGTAATAAAGAAGTACATAGGCATTGAGCCTCATCTGAACGTTCCTATTACCAGATTGCAAGATTTTGATAATAATTTTAATGTTTTCTATATAATCGTATCGTGTCAATAGAATAAGAGGTCAGCTTATACTGGTTTAGTACCACTGACGTGTGGCATAGAACCACTGTAAAGATGATACTTAGTATGATTTAACATTTTAGACGGTGATCAGTTATAATGTAGCTGCAGCTGTCTAATACTTACAAGATGATAAGACCTTCTTACTTAAGACTTATTTATACATTATTTATGATGCCGCGACTCAGTAACTAAACTCTACATTCCATCCACAATGGTACAGCTCTATAATTAGACAACGTACAGTTAACCTTGGGATGTTCTAAAAATACTTGAATAAACAACTTGTTGTGATACTTATGATGAATTAGTTAGAATTAACGGTTACAAACTTACTGTTATTTATACTCCCGCGTAATAACCGGTTGAGATTATTATTTACCTATTTATTTACCTATGAGCGAAGACTGACGAAATCGTAAACCATGAGACGCTTCTTCAAAGTTCAAAATTATTGAATGAAGTACGGAACATGCATGATATTTGTATCAGTGATCGCTGAACACTTGGTGTTAGGTACCTAAGTTCCAGCTTCGTATTTTTTTTTTTCAAGAAATCCATTTTGGATCTTTTTATAATGTTGCAAATGTTGACCAGTACCTACTTACTTACATGGTAGCTTATAACTTATTCTTCGTTGTGGTATGAAAGGAACATAAAATCGCAATATCGAAGCTCTGCTAACTAATGGCGCTAGAGGTGGTCGTTGAATCATCAATGAAAAAATAGGTTGAAAATTTAGCTTTTAATTTACGTCAACCCACAAGACGCATTAGTTCAATATTCATTATTTTACTCAGTTCCAAAAAAAAACAGTTGAAAATAAAATGCTGTTAATTTACTTCAACGGATTATTTCACTATAATAATAAAATTGTCAATGATTAAAAACGCTGACATAAATTGACGCTAAACGCTACCGATCGAACATTCAAAACCTGTCAACAATACTCGTAATTTAACAACTTTTTTTACTGTTGACTATTGATGATTATCAGTAGGCCAATTCTCGTAATTTAAAACGTTCAAAATCTAGTCGCAGTCTCATCTCGGCGACAAACAAATGTCAAAAACTTGTCAAAATGTAGGGAAATTTGAAGTATTTTTGACAGATTGAGACTGAGATCAGACTTCGAACGTTCTTGAAAATTAGTAGAATAGCCCCTCAGTTAAAATGTTTTACTTTTACCAAAAACCCTTCAATGATCTACCTCCAAATGGCGCCACCTGGCGGATTAAATAGCTACTAGCTACTAGACTGATAAATTTATAGAGGCCAAAAACAGCGTCAGTTATTCGACCCGATTCTCTGCGATAGTTGAGAATCGAGCGAGCGGAATATAATCACTAGAATCATCTCCTTAATCATCACCCACTGTTCAGTCGAGTCAGTTAAGACCCTCCTGATGGCAACTGTAACAGCGCGCGCCCGTGGTAGTGATGTTTCCGCGGTAACGAAACCATAGCGAGATCTAACTCGATCCCAACGCCATCTATCGAGCAAGGGATCAGTTTTTGTCGAATATTTTTCCCACTATTTTTTACAATGTTAAAAAATATTTTTATTTACTTAATGTGAATTATTAAAGTAATCTTTTTAAATTACATAACAAATATTGATTTCGTAGCTTCAGAACCATTTTACGAGCAAACAGACATCTTCAATTTTTTTTTTGTTTGGTCCTTTGCAGCAATCAAACAGCTGATGGCCTGGTCCTTGGTAGCGAACTGGCACCGGTTAACGGCGGACCACAGCGATGGAGACCCGAGGCTATCCGCCCTCAAGCCTGTACAGGGAATGAAGTGAGGACCATCACTATTCACTGGGCACCACATAAATATTTGTAAGTTGTGCTGTATTGTAATTTAAACTGTATGTTTCAGAGCCATCACGTTGCTGTTAGTGATGATGGCTCACTCAGTGCTGGCCTACCACATCACATACATCTACAACCCCCAGTTCTTTGAGAATGTAAGTGTATACTATACCTACTTATCTTAAACACTTGATCTTGTCGATTAGGACACCGATACGCATAATTTCGTCTATATTATGTTTATATACTGCTGACGAATTTTTAAAGTTCTGAATTTGACATGTCTCAATGGATTCAAGTGTCCTATTACCACTGCAGCGCGGCATAATACAATTGATCTACCTACAGCTGCTATTGTTTCTAAATATAATATGTATTTCAGTGGCTCTAATAAATTGCCTCTCTAGATCATGCATGATACAATAAACATTTTTAATTTAATTTTGTTGACATCGACTTTCTTCTTCCAGAGCAGTCACCATATCCTGTCAGCATACATGCAGAACGGCACTTCCATAGTCCAGACCTTTATCATGGCCTCTAGCTTCCTGCTGGCCTACAACCTGCTGCTCCACGTGGCTGACAACCCCAAGAAACAGCTCAGCATCAAGATGCTGCCACAGTGCCTCATGCATAGGGTTGCCAGGTACATTCTGAGAGCCTGTGGTGTCCCAGCCCCAGCAGTTCAACATTACAGGCTGATTATGCTTATGCTTATTCTGATATCTGTAGCTTTCTATTTTTAATAATCATCATTTTTATTAATATTGCTGACTGCCAGTTTTCAAGCTTTAAAGACTATATAAAGTTTAAACTAAGCTAACGTCAATTCTCATTTTCATATTTCTGATGATTGGATGTTGGTCAACCAATCTGGACAGGAAATCAGAGCCTTAATTAGACTTTCACAATCCTTTGATTATTTTATTCTGACAGATTATTGAAAATTGATCCTTCGATACGCCGCCGCGTCGACCCAATTTCCCACGATTTTAAATATCGCTCACATGTTTATTTAACTGCCCAGAATATCTCCTCTCTACCTGTTCGTCCTGGGCTTGGCGACATCCTGGTGGGCCCATGCCGGTGATGGTCCTCTGTGGGGCCCGATGATCGAAGACGAGGCAGATCGCTGCAGGAGCAAGTGGTGGACGCAGGCGCTGTATGTAAATAACTTTGTGCTGCCGGACCACAAATGTCTTATTCATACGTGGTGAGTTTGAGATGGCGTTTTTCTTATTTTTCATTTCAATATGCCTTTTATTAGCCAGTAAGCCAGTACAAAATTTTACGTACCTACGTGTTGTGAGATAGAGGTAGATAGATAGATACAGGTTATACATTCTAAGATTGTTGAGAAATGTTACTGTTGTTGACTATACTACTTTGAATACCCAGTTCGTTCGCACTAAATTAATTTTAGCTTATCTTATTGAAAAAACATAGAACAGTTAACCTTGTCAGTTTAATCAAATTACCAAACAAATGAAAATAATCAAATAATAACTTAAATATCAATTATATTACAGTAAACAACGAAACACATTAGAGTTATTTTTGTCAACAAACTATATTCAAGTTGATTACTTCATGTCGCATTCTGCACTTCCTTGGTTACGATAATTTATTCTGTTTACATGTTGAATTTAGCACTTTGTAATCGCGATATTGATGACTATAAGCTCTACATATGGTAACTTGAGAACCCTGATTGACGCAGTCTGTTAACCTTTCACTTGGATGCTTACGACAGACCTCTGAGGAACGCTCCTTATAAGCATTATCCTCTTCATCCCCAGGTTCCTCGCCGTGGACATGCAGCTGTACATCGTCTGCACGATCCTGACCCTGCTGCTGGGCAGGTGGCCGCGCGCCGCAGTCAAGCTCCTGGGGGCCATGATCCTCGGGGCTATGCTGGTCAACTTCGCGATCATATATTACTGGCAGCTCAAGCCTATGGTACTGCTTATGATTCCTGAGTAAGTATTTCATTGTTAACGGTTGCCAGCCGTCTTAGTAGGGCGAATTTCACTGATAAAACTGAACACGATCAGCAAGTCTAAACCGCTTTCAAGAGCTATCATTGTTCGTGTTCAGTGTCATTAGTGAAATTCGCCCTAAGCTTAACATGGCATCACGCCATTATTCCATAAAGCGGGTGTGCTTCAACAAACTTTATCAATTTATTAAAACTTTATGCACAAGTACAAGAAATAACAAGGGCGGACTTAACGTGAGACAATTTCTACCAGTCAACATTAGGACGATGCAGAGGAGAAACATGGCAGGTGCAATATAAAGGGCAGATAACACGAAAATAACTATAAATAAAATATGTACAAGAATAAATCGTAGCAATGTTTAGATTATAGAGAGCTCGACTGCAAAGTTAAAAGAAGCATACGAAGGGACATCCGAAAATACGATGCAGAACTTGTGCAAGCTGCTCTAACAAACAACCGCTCCCTCAGATCAGCCATGCGCGGTATGGAAGTAGGCAGATCTACAATCACTCACATAAAGGACAGCAACGGTGTGAGACAAGGACAATAATTGAAATATGTACACAGTACTATAAATCTTTGTATTCCGACACCAAAACCTCTCAACACACACCTGAAGATTACACGTGCCCAGACGATATCCCGATAATAACCGGCTACGAAGTCCACCAATCACTTGGCAGCCTGAAATATAATAGAAGTCCTGGTGAAAACGGTATCACTACTGAATCACTTCGAGTTATCTTCTTGTTGTTGAGTTGACTCTGTCCAAATAAACTTTTTCTTTCTTTTCTTTCTAGTTGGATAACCTACCTTACTACCTCACATTATGCAACCTTTTCAACTCAATTCATAAAACAGCCATGTTCCCGAGTAATTTCTGCTATTCCAATATAATCTTACTGGACAATCTGATATTGGGAATTATCGCCTTATCAGCTTGGTTTCAGATCTTTACAAAGTTTTTGACATGATTATTGAAAACCCTATATCAGGCACATTAGACCTTTTTTTTTTTTAACGTGGAGAAATGCTCATGCATACGGCACTACCACGGGGAGGTAGTGCAGTTATGTGGTACTCTTACCCACTAAAACTCCACGGTGTCCTCCTCCGCCGCATATGGCGGGAACACGGGCACGCGTTAGCACTCATCCGTGAACCCGCCGCGGCTGTCCGTCACCGGACCCTCCTCTGGGGAGTGCTCCCCATCACCGGCGCACCAGAACACATAGCACGCCGTGACCACCCCAGGGACCAAACCAGCACATAGGTGCCAGACGACCCCGTGTCTGGGCACCCTTGGTCCCCTTGCGGCGGGTCAGGTCGTTGGCCCCGCCACCTGCCAATTTTCGGCCGCAGAGGATAGGGAGAGTGGCCAACGTAATACCAACACTCCTCCTCCACTGCGGCCCCACCGCGTCCGCCATCAACGGTGGCGACCCCGTCAAGGCCGCGGAAGGTAGAGAGAGCGGTGCACCACAATACCGGCACTCCTCTCCCGCCGCGGCCTCCAACCTTCAGCCGCGATGCGTCCCATACGACATCGCGGCCCGCCTCAGTTGCGATGTCCCCCAAGCGGCACCGCAACCTACTTGTTGGCCGCTACGTCGTCGGCTTACAGGCAAAAGCCCTGACGAGCGGCCCCTCCTCGGGTTCCTCTTCGCTTAACCGTGGGTGACCAAGCCACGGCTACTGAGCCCCCCCGCCTCGACAATGCGGGAACCCACCGGGGGGGAGGCACATTAGACCTCCACCAACCTCCCGAACAGGCTGGTTTTTGTCGAGGCCTTTCGACTACTGACCATCGTGGCTCTCACTGTATAGGTTTTTCGTACAATCAGCTTATGCTGGTTATGTATAGCTTGATGTGTAGCCGTGCGTACTAAATAATAATCTTAAAGTAATCCTACTAATATTATAAATGTGAAAGTTTGTGAAGATGTTTGTTACTCAATCAGGCACAAACGGCTGAACGAACAGATGTGGATGATATTTGGCACACAGATAGTTTATAATCAGGAATAACACATAGGATACTTTTTATCCCGATATTCCCACAGAACCGAAACTAACGCGGGTGAAACCGCGGGGCGCTGCTAGTTGCTAAATAAATAGATAAATAATAACAAAATCGCTTTATTATTATTGTAGAAGAGAAAACGAACTATCTTTACCAATTTAATTGTTATTTATACCAACCAACGACTAATATAATCAATTTCAACAAGGAAATCATGCATTTTTGTAATAGGCCTCTTAATAGTTGTTAGAAACGGGATACTTATAAAAGATCAACATTCCAAGTATGTACCTATCAACGCCACCAAACCAAAGACCGATATAATAACGCAATGCCCCGTTTTTGTTGTGGTCGCAAGCGCGACTACCTTGATCCTGGGTTCGACTACCAGGTTCGGCAAAGTGTTTTGGGTTTTTTCATTAGGAATTCGGTGCCTGGATTTGAGCTCGGTTGATGGCAATAGTCTCGTCCCGTATTCTATGGGACTTAAACAGGCGGAATATGGGCTAAGTACAGAGGCCAGCACATCAAGCTACCCCAATCTGTCAGATTTTCCCAATTGAATATGAACCTTATTTCTTTGTGCTAAAATTGAAAATCTATCAAAGACATTTGACAGATTGGGGGTAGGTTGACCTGCGGGCGTCTGTACCTATTTACACCACCACTTAATATAATCAGCTTAATGTTCCCACTGCTGGGACACAGACCTCCTCTTGTTCACGGAAAGGGCTAATAATTTACCATACGGGCCCAGTGCGGGTTGGCAGATGTCACAATTAAGTCTTCGAATATTTGGTTCGGGAAAGTGTCGGTTCCCTCACGATGTTTTCCTTCATTGTTTTGAGACCTGCGCTTATCCATCCATAATAATGTCGATCTATTTCTCCAGGTTGATGAGAACCCAGTTCCCTGAGCGTTCCTTCACCTGGCTGTACTCCGCACCCTGGGACAGTCTACCTTCAGCACTCATTGGTCTACTGGTGGCCTTCGTGTATCACTCGCATCAGGTGGATGGCTACCGACCTGCTCAGAGCACGGTAGGTTAAGGTCTTGAAGATAATCTTGTAAATGACCTCTATTGCTTTTGATGCAGCGGATCAGAACCAGCTGGAAGGAGATGAGACCTCTGGCTTCATTGATATAGGTGATAATTATTAAGTAGGTGGTGTGGGGCGTTCTTCTAGGCTGGTTGATTTTATAAAAATTTCAAGTCTTCTTTTGGGTTTTATTTATTGACGATGCTGTTTCGTTTTTCTCCTTTTCCAGTGCATGCGAGTGCTGTACCGGCTGTCCGTTCCGTGTATGTTCATATGGGTGATCGCCGGCTACTGGATGAAGGGCGTCACTCACCCCCTGCTGATCACCCTCTATGGGACTCTGGACAGGCCTGTCTTCATAACGCTCACGGCCTTCGCCATGTATGGGTTCTTCAATAAGATTAATAGTAAGTAATATTTGCATCCTTTTTTTTCACAAGTTTTGTTTAATTTTGTTTTGGTCGTGGAACATTGGAACTAGTTTATCTGAAACAAGTACCTACTTGAACATAATATACCTACTACTTTTTTCGTTCAACGCCAGTTCTAAGTTTATTGAAAAAGAGTGCTACAAAGGGAATATCCTTGGTCCAGAAATTACTTCATTTTATTTTTACAAAAGCCGTTAATTTAATTTTTGTTACGAATAGATGTTTTTAAAAACACCTACCTTACTTTTTTATAATAAGAAAGGCAATACAATGAATTCTATAAAACTTACGTAACCTCGGTAATTCGCAGGTGTTTGGTGGAAGTTCCTGTCATGGCGCGGCTGGGAGGTCCTGGGACGCATGTCGCTATCTATCTATCTGATCCACTGGCTGTTCTCCCTCACACTGCTAGCTCAGCGGACCAACACCAACAGGGCGTCCGTGTTTGATATTGTAAGTTTTTTGTTTTCATTCAGTTATCGACATCAACCTAGAAGCCTAAAAAGGCGACTTGAAATAGACTGGAAGTTAGGTAAAATCAACCTAAAATCATCTGGCAAGACTGCAAGTGGCCGTAAGTTGCCGCTTATTATAATGGATATTTTTGAACATGGATCTCTATTTTTTTCTGTTTCAGGGTGGACACTGGCTGTCAACAATATTTTTGACTTACTGGGCAGCGCTGCCTCTGCATTTATTCGTAGAACTGCCGGCGATGAGGTTTCTACAATCTCTTACTGCGTAGCACGCATGATTATCATCATCATTGAGATCTCCGTTAAATTATTTTACCATAAGTATAATGGTGTATGTTATTTTTTTACGCAAATAATGTTATGCTAATGGATGTGGAATGTGCACAAAAATGTGGATAATAGGTAGGTTCATAATATAGATAATTATAAGATCTTCTCGTCTGTGATATTTTGTCCTGTAAATAATATGTAAAAGAAAAAACGAATTAAACTTTTATATAAATTAAAACTATTTTTTTATTAAACGGTTTTATTTAGCTTGCCCTGTTTGTTATTTGGGCCATTATTTTTTTCCAGGGCCCAAATTGACTGACTATGTCGTAAAAACAATTTTAAAACACATTAGTTTATTTTTTTATTTTTTAGGTTAATTTAGTTTTATCAATATTTAAAGTAAACAGTACAGGCATTAGCAGCGATGTTTTTTTACTATATATTGTTTTGTTTGATATTAACACAAGGAAAGGAGTAGAAAAACAACAACTGTGTTACTTACTTAGAATAATCAGTTTTATTGTAGGAACTTTTACCTCTATTTTAAAAACCCATCAGACGTAAACTTAGACAAGAATTACAATAATCTTATAATGTAAAATCACAATCATCTCAGTCTAATATCTTATTTTCTAATTAAGTTTACCACTGCGTTACGTTATTTTAATTTTAGCTACTGTAATTTCTCAAAATATGCCTTAATAATAGCAATTTAAGCTCAATCTCTATAGTATAGGTTGAAATATGGTTAATAAACAAAAAAATATAAGATTTGTGCTGATTCAAAATTATATTTAAGCTTTATAACTTCTAACGTATTCAGAAATAGAGGGACAAAGTAACTCAGTAGTTGGATAAGTCACACAGTGGTAATCTTATCACAGCACTAGGTGATTTTTTTCGCTTTTACTTATAGAAACGCTCTAAAAACAAGTATTAAAAAAGTATTAATAAAAAATTATTTGAAATAAAATAAAACTTCTTAAAAACAAAAAAAAAAATCCTATCAAATTAATATCTTTGTTTATTAAATACGTTTCTTGTTTGCCACCTTCCATTTACGCTTTGCAGATCTATGTTCTCTCTCTGTCATATCCTTTACAAGTTTTTTTAGTAGCATGATATCTCTGAAGATGTTTTGTTTTAACCTCAGCATTTTTTACAGAGTCCTGTTTAAATTTTTCCCTATAACGCCGTTGTTTTTCTGCCGGTGTTAACGCCATTATATTGACAATAATATACTGTAACAAAATAACCCAATAATTAATTAAATGAACTGTAAAATAGATAAATACACTTAGAAAACTGTTTACTTTGCAACTGCGTTACTTCTTGTGGTAACGCAGTGTAGTGGTAACGCAGTTGTAAAAATTACGTGCATTCTAACATTCCGGTCATATGATAATAAATACCTAATCATTTTTGAGTGCATGCAAATATTTACTTATTCTATTACAAAACGCAATAAAAAAATAATCAAATATGTAAAAAACTCACCTTTTGTCGTCGGTAACTCAGCGGACGCACAATAAACACACGCGCCTATCCGGACGACTTGAGCTCGACTGACCCGGCCAGCATCAAGGTCACGAACACCCGCCACACACCGCCAGCAATTCACCTTAAATCAAACGAACTTAGTCGAAAATGCACGAAAAAAGCCAAATTTAAGGCTCACTTTTGCTTGGTAACACAGAGTACTTACGTTTTCTTACTTCAACAAGGACAAAACAAGAAATATCTCGTAAATAATACACGGTTAAAGAAAAGATAAACTTATTAGCCTGTTAATAAAGTTCAGACTTACCTTAATTTCCGTAGACATTTTAATTTGAAGAGTTTTAATATAATGTCAATGTATTTGAAGCGAGTTGCTTGCTGGGACAGCCGGATTTTGTATGAAATACGACTGCGTTACCGAGAAAAGCCACTGAGTTACCGTCATTTACGTCAAATTATAACATTTTTCACTAATGTTTTATGTCTTCTTAGAGGGATATTATTATTACGTTTCTACCAATGGCGATTTTATTTTAGTAATCATAGTTTTTTTGTTATGTAACAGGCTCTGTTCTTGAGAGACCGATTATGGGCCCTGGAAAAAAATAATGGCCCATTTATTTATTTGGGTCTTTAGTACTTGAAATTTTACCCCCTTCCTGATGGCAGGTTGATCTGGGTACAACTTTAGTTTTGATGACAATACAATTTAATTTAATCAGTCACACTTAACACCACTTTCCTCGTCAATCTAGGGCACGGTCTAGGGCATTGATTAGACATTAAAAAAATCGTGGGGCGTAGCCACATGGCGTAGCGTACCTGAGTAAATATGTAAATAGTATTTATAATGCTAGGAGCGGTTGACTGTTGATAGAAAGTTCACGCGCCCCACGATTTTATTTTTTTGTCTGATCAATGCCTTACATTGATGAGGAAAGTGGTGTGATGACTAATACCTAAGACCTACCGAATTATTTTTTAGCTTTACATTATCTTATATCATTATTTTCAGTAAAACCGTTTATCATAAAAATATTACTTAACTTTTTATTTGATATTTTGTAGATATAGCAAAATTTTAAACAAAACCATGATACCTAAAAATTTATCTTTCATTTCCAATGAAAGATTTCAATAAAAATTCTTTGTTTTTTATAAGTATTCTACCTCATATATACAAACAAAAAGGTATGTAATTACTGTGTACTCCGCTGGAACAAAAAGGTATGTAATTACTGTGTACTCCGCTGTTGTATAAATCGAGCACGTGAAACGCTTTACTATTATTCATTAACTTTTAAATTACTAGCTATTATTCTAGAATATTTTTGTGTACTTATAATATTATAATGTTCATACCTCTCAGTATAATCACAAACTACATTATAATTGGTAATATTCTACCGTGATGTGAATGTATCCGAACGCCCCCACTTGACTTTGACAACTAACGTCAGTTGTCTGAGGTTGTTTGTCATGCGTGTGACGTTTGTTCGTGTGATCATCAGACCAGCTAGCTACTACACCAATATCTCGCAAATTGTTGTGATTGCAGGATCTACTCTTGCTTATATTACGTAATTAAGGTGTTATAAGTGTCGTGAAGTGATGGGGAACAACCATAGCCACGAGACGAAGGTTGGGGGAGAGCAATCTGGTAGTGGTACCAGCACGCCGCGAGGGTCCCAACGAGGCGCTGGCTCTCGTTCGGGGTCCGGTGGTGACTTGCAAGGCTTAGCGGAAGCGAAGGAAAAGGCCCCGCTGTCGATGGTGCCCGTGGAGAAGCTCGGCAAGGTAAGGATGGACGCGTATGTCCATGTAATTAGCGAGGGTCAGCGTCAGGGTTAGATTGACGTTTCCTGTTCGATGTTTGTTTTGATTCGCGTTGATAACGATCGTATCGGTAAATCTTACGTTTGATAGATTTGGATTGGGTCGCAAATGATTGAATCATGGAATGTTTTTAGAAATTCTGTGACTAATATCTGAATTGCAAAAGATTTGTAAATAGATACATGATTGTAATGTGAGCGTGTTTTAAAAACGTTTTCTATCTTAGAAGTCAAGTGATATTTATGAGTGCTAGATAAAGATGATTCACAAGGAATCTGCTGTACTTATATACCTACTTTATCTTTCATATCTAAAGCTACCGATTTTTAGACCAAACAAATAAGAGTTATGTTCTTAATAAGGATATAATAACCCTCCTTTTGGGCTTAACAACAGCACAAAGCTGTAAAATAGTATGAAATAAGTATCCCAAAAAAAAAAAACAAACAAGAGAAAAAAACAATAGTTCCAGCATTTCAAAGACTCCTACTGAACTTGACCTTGGTCATTGGCCTCCCAGAAGTCTCTGTAATGACCTCAGCACTCAAGGTTGTCTACACTTGTACAATTAAGATTAATTTTAAAGTGTGTGAAATCATAAATCAATTTAATTTATGTTGGTACTTTTTCTGGTTATCATGCAGCTCCATATTTGTATTGTTAGAAGAAAATAGTAGATTTTGAAAGCCAAATACAATAGTAATTTACTTTTAAAACAATATGAAAAGCACAGTCACTATTAGGTATATTTGCCATCTACCTTCTCTATTTTTATTGTTTTTAGATAGGTATAGTTATTTATTTTCAATGTAATACTGTTTAAAGTATTGAATATTTCTGTTATGCTAACAGAAATATAGTGTATCAGCATATCGTCGACCGTAGGTTCAATTGAGGTAAGGGACAGAATACCCAATGTCCCTTACCTCAATTGAACCTATGGTCGACGATATAGTGTTCCCACAGCTGGGACACCGGCCCCCTCTCTTCAAGAGGCAGTGGGCTGTAATCTACCACGTTGCCCAGTGCGGATTGGTAGTTATCACAATGACATTTTTTTGATTTTTGTAGAACATGCCGGTTTCCTCACAATGTTTTGAAAGCAGTGCTTTTGCCATTTTAGTGGAAATTTCTTGATGGCTCTGCTATAAAAATCGTGGGGTCGGATCATGGGGTCTCTATAAAGGCGTATTTTACTGCTTTGTTGGATTCAAAGTAAAAGTCAAAGTCAAATCATTTATTTCAAATAGGCACTTAAAAGGCACTTTTGAATGTCAAAATTTAAAATTAAAAAATAGAATTGATTCTAGTCGCCCATTCCAAAATGTAGTTTTCGTGTGGAGAAGAATTATTTGAACTTTTTCCCCTGTTATCCAAATTCCAAATAAAAATGGAAGTTAGTTGAAGCAAGGTCTGGTGAGTATGGTGGAGAGTTTCAAGTTGTTACTCCTATAATTTTGAGACGGTCCGTTGTGCAGTGCTTTGATGAGATTTTGTTGTTATTGTTCAGAGAGTTCATACGGTACCCACTTTCTGAGCTATTTTATCTTTCCAATTTGTAGTAAATAAATAAGTACTTATGGATTTATCAGATATGTACGTTGAAGACTGCTGTAAGTTCCAACTTGGTTTGAGATGAATCTGTTTCCACTATGGCTTTCAATTTATTGTTATCAACTATGCCCATACACATGGTTAAATGTTTTTTTTAATGTTTCGCATGCAGTCTGTGCTGCATTGTTGCCACGACTGAACTCTTATTCGAAAAAAGCGCTCATTTTCGATTTTTCACAGAAACAGTGATATTTAAAAAGAATCGAACAACGGGAAAACAAATGAACAACTGATTTTGAAAAACAAAATGTCATACTATGTTATAAAATTAATCTGAATTTTAATTCTAAATAGAAAGAAAGATATCGATCTTCACAATAGCCAGTATCAAAAATCGGCAATTTCATTTACAAAAAGTGCAATTTTTTTTGTACAATACAGAATAATAACTAAATTAATTAAATTCAATACAAGAGCTCTGAAATGGAATGTTACCGCACCAAAGTACCGATGATGTAAACGGTGAAGTAATTGGTGTTCCAATCATAATTATTGCTGTACAGTGTACATGTTGGAGGCATACATTTAGATTGATGTTACCATGTAAAAATAACAGAAGGCCTGTAAAACTGCATTTTCTATGAATTTCCTCACTTCATTTTGAAATCTGTACAATTCAAAACTAGTCTAATATCTTTCAAAACTAAATCAAATCACATGTGTTTTTCCATGTGATTAAGATAATTATTTCAAACATCAATGTAACACTAAACAGGCAGGTCTTATAAAAGCAGTTTATTTAGGCCTAGTCTAGAAACACTGTTCTATGGAGAATGTGCGAGAACTAAAATTAAGTGATTACAGTTACTACAGCCTATTGAATGTATCCAACTCGTTGTTTCCTCTTAGATTATCTAGTGTACATGGCTCTCTGTGCACTGATACTGCTAAGCAACTGCTAAGCTACTCTCTATCCTCCAAAAAAGTGATTGCGCTTAATTTCAAGTAAATTATTTCATTATTAAGAACCTACTTTCAGTAGGAGATTATCACGAAATTCTGCGATTAGCTTTTACGTGTCGGTATTTATTTTGGATTAATATTAGAGTGACAGGAAGAGGCGCGTGCGCGGTTCGTTGCCTCGTTTTGTCCTTCTAACCTGCCTGTTGTGGCGCCAACACGGACGAAACTGAATGTTTTCATTATCACGCTTTGTTTTTCCTGGTTTTATTAGATATCCTACGTTCCATATATTTGCTAACGGACAATGTTCTATAAGAACTTCCAAGATGTAGGTCGAACGCCATCCTTGATATTTGGCGCGAAGGTCTGACACGGCTGCGTCGCACTGCTTAGACTGCACTTGCTTAGATTTAGTAAATTTTATGTTCCAGTAGCAAATAACGAAACCTAATAATCTTTAACCTGCCCCTTGCTCTGTGTATGTTGAATTTGAATATGAAGGACCGGACTATAAATGAAACAAGTTGACGAAAAACCTCCCTATACGCCAGACCGGTGACAGCCACAGGGGTGCCAAGAGGACTCTGACAATCCGTTATTACGTAAAGGACTACCCCTAAATTTGAACGAGGCCCTTAACCCAACAGTGACCTTCTATAGCCACACAGATAAAGATGGTCTCCTCTTAACCGAAATACGACCATTCTGCAGGTGGAGTATGGACATATAAGCCTCTGCTCTCCTGAGAATTGCCACCCCGACTGATCTTGCGCTTTCATCCAAGGAACTCTCGCTACCTTCACTAGGTCTTCAAAACACCTGGACGGAAGCAGTATATTTATAATAATTCCAAAGCTGAAAATATCAAAGTCTCACCTGTCCACGAGGCTTGTATTAGCACACATTGTCACATGTTTGTCCATCATGTGACGCTGTCCGTCCATCACATGACGCCGCTGTAACGCGCCTAATGAAGCGGAATCGGTGATGGATAGCGATGCACTAATTTGATGTGCGCTGCTGTCCCGTGTTCCTGAAGATACGATGCGATATTGTTTTGAACGAATATCAATTCGATTCCGAACGACTACATTTCAAAGCACGAAAATCGTCTTGTGCTTCAAAATGCATTCGTTTGCTCTACGATGACTTTTGAAACCTGCATTAAAATGTTACGTAAAAATATTACAATCACGTGTTGAGTATAGGTTTGGGTTGCATGTAGCACCATAATTACAGCATCTTCTGCATGTAATTTTGCATGGCATCTAAGCCTGGATCTAGTTCTTGCGGAATTATAAACATAAATATTTACAAATTATACTGGCTATCCCCGTTTTTTTGCATAAGTTATCTGATAAATGTAGGCTTCTGAACCTGCCTGAATTTTGTATTGTTTTTCCTATTAAATGAAAATGGGTTTTCCCTTTCTAAAAGACACGTATAATCTTACTAATAAACAAAATTCGAAAGTCAATCGATATATAGGATTGGCGTCCGTTATCATTGAACATCACTATGAAACTATATCTTAATGTTTGTTAATATCGAGTAATTCCTACGTTGACAATCTTATCACGGTCTCTGATTGATCGCCGTAATTCCTTATGCTCCCGGGCAGTCAGTGACAAGCGAACAATGTTTACGTGTTTATTTAAATAAATAACACAAACTGTAACTAGAAATTAATAATAATGAGATAGCGAGAAAAATATTATTGTAGTCAGTCTTATATTGTAACTCTACTGTCATTTCAAATTTTCAAGTTAAAATAACCGAAAAATCAATATAACAAAAAAACAAAGAGTGATAAAAATAAATAAGGACTTAGTTATTGAACCTTTTTACAATTATCGACTGATCAGACGGGAATAAATCAATAAGATAACGCGTAATTATTTAAAATTGCGTAAGCATGGGGGAGTGGGTGGAGAAGGTGAAGACCATGACGTTCTCCGTCGTGGGCATACAAGTGAGCAGGCTTAAAAAGAAGAAGAGTGCTGCACCTACTTGCAAAGTGCGTAAGTTTTAATATATCATCGTCATTCAGCCGAAAAAGATCCGCTGCTGTACCCTCCGCCATTAAACTGGTTCTAAGGATTTAATTGTAGACTCAACCTACCAATTCTGCTGCATATTTACGGGAAAATCTACAATGAGGTGTCGTTGCGGCGGGCAGAGGTTCATCTTCAACAATTGACATCGCAACCTTGTGTCCTGATGAGATCACCAGCATGGTCCCCATGCCCAAGCCATAGAGTCCAATGGTGACTCCTGTGAGGTTCACAATTCAGGCCCGTTGCTATTAATGCCAAAATAGCAAAAAGCTTAGCTACCAATTAATTATTTATGTGTATTCTTGCACAAAGATACTATAATGATTGTATTTATCAACAAATCTCTATGATTGATGGCTTGTAATCGCTGTTAATGACTGATAACGAGTGATTTCCCAATGCAGTTGTGTAAAAGTAAGTTATTCTAGGAGTTATAGCCACCACACTATTTAATATACTATGGACTTACATATGTCGAGAAGATACATCGTAAGTGTATACACACGAGCGACACTCGTCAACGGCAGAGACAACTGCAGTCGTCGACACGTATAAAACTGCCGTCGACAAGGTGTCGCTCGTGTATTTGAGCGCCGTACTCAAATACACGAGCGGCACCTTGTCGACGGCTCCGCCATGTACAGTCACGAACACTAATATGTCAACACTTGGCAACTTTCAATTGCGATTTTCTCGTGAAATAACAAATGCAACGTTGAAATATGACACTTTACATAAACCTATGGGTTCGAAAATACTATGTTCGTAATAACATAAAATTTCATCGAAAAATAAAGGAGATAATCGCCTTTGAATAAAACCAAGTGTATACATACTTTTGCTCGTGATTGTATACGCCTTCAGAAATTAGTAAATTTCGCCGCCCAAGGCATGTTCTCACCGACCCTGATGAGTGATGACCCTCCACTAGGAGAGCAATAGAGTAACCAATACAGTGCAAAGACATAAAAAACTGACATTCCGACCTCGCCGTCGAGGTCCCTCGCGACAACCCCAACTAAATTGTCCCCCCCCCCCCCCCGACCCTTGTTCGATGAAGTGCCAGCCCGCGCCGTAGCTGAGAGCCTGTAGCTATAAATTCCTGATTGTGACTGTGCTATGACCTCTGAGTTTGTTCGGCCTTTCTTCTCAGAGTAGTCAGATAGGAAACGCCGATCTCATCAAGCTTTAAATTATAATAATTTCATCCAGCTTGCCCCGTCTTGCTGTCCTCTCTCCAGCGACGCCCTAAGCCGAGTAATAATGTTAATGCATGCTAATTTATGATGATAAGGGCAGGCGAATGATAAAATTGCAATGCTTGTAAAAGGCTGCTAAGTCATAAGTACCTACTAACATAACACCAACATTTTACACTTAGTTTGCAATAAACGTTTTGACTTTGACTTTGACTTTGAGTTTCGTACACCACAGGGGGATGCCTTTAGCGCGAAGTCGATGCGACCTCTCAAAAAAAAAAAGTCAACGGCTGCAATCGTCTCTGCCGTTGACGCGAATCAGCTGATTGACGAGTTTCCACTGTTTACCGTGACGTCACCGCTAATTTATTGGAAGCCGCGTGTAAACCGATTTTACGCCAGCGTACACTTCACATTGAACAACATGATGCTATTAATACTACGAGATTATAAACAGATTTAAGTATTATGATTATCTGTAACATTGACCGGTATAAAAAGTTTATACAATATCGTTTTGCAAAAACGGTCATAAGTTCATGACACGTGGTATTGGGCAGCAGTCAACACGTCGTTTTATGCGCAAATAGTCTTAACAGTTTCTGTACATAATATTATTATGTATTTAACATATTAGAGCACCCGAATTCGACACGACATTGGATTCGATCGATACCGGAACGATCAATGCATTATTTATGTACGGACGCCAGCACATCAAGCTACTACAATCTGTCAAATTTCTTTAATACATTTTCAACTTTATCGCTAAATCATAAACGTTCAAATTTGATTGGGAAAATTTGACAGTTTCGGGTAGCTTGATGTGATGGCGTCTGTACCTAACACTAGCTGCGCCTCGCGGTTTCACCGGCATACTCGTAAGTCTCGATCCCGTGGGAATATCGGGATAAAAAGTATCCTCTAACCTAATCCAGGTCATGGTCAAGGCACGGGTCTAGGTACCCATGTGCCATTGTCATTTATCCAAATCCGTTCAGTCGTTTTAGCGTGAAAGTGTAACAAACAAACATACAAAAAGCAAAATATTTTATCTTTATAATATTTGTTTAGACTAGCTGTGCCCGCGACGTCGTTCGCTTGCATGTCGGAAAAAAAATCTTATTCATAAATATAATTTCACTTGTTTTTTATTTTTTGCGCGGAGCCTTAAATCCATTTTTAGAATAAGCTACTCCTTATAACATCAGCTATCTCCCAGTGAAAGTCTCATCAAAATCGGTCCAGTCGTTTCGAGGATTAGCCGGAGAAAGAAACAAACACAAAAAAAATAAAAAAAATGTTTTTGTATTGTAGGTACCGTATATACATTCATATGCATTTAGTAAAATGCTGTTATTTTCACATCACAAACATAATACATAAATATATTTTTGTGTATAGTTAACAACATAATCGAAACGACGATACGACAGATCTGAGGGGCAATTCTCATAATTTTTAAGAACGTTCACAGTCTGATCTCATTTTCAAACTGTCAAAAATACTTAAAATTTCCCTACATTTTGACATTTGTTTGTCGCCGAGATGAGACTGCGACTAGATTTTGAACGTTTTAAATTAGCAGAATTGGCCTACAGAACGATCGGTACGATATCAACCGAAACAGCCATGCTATTCTCTAAGGATACAGCCTTGCGTTGCGGGCAGCGCTGTCGCAGCGCTGAAACTATTGTTTTCACCGCTGCGACAGCGCTGCCCGCAAGGCTGTATCCTTAGAGAATAGCTCCCCAGGACCACCAATGTTGTGAGTGTAATGTTCTCAGGAATGTGTACGGAGAGAATTAAAACTTGTGTAGTTCTTTTAGTAGTTATTTACTCACGATACTTAATACAATGGACGTAATTTATACAAGGTGTAACAGAATAAACGCAAGTCCTGAAAGTAGTTTGTTCATAATTGACTACTGAATCGATTTCAATAACTTTACATATAGGTATTTTTTCAAAAATTATTAATTTTTTCATACTAACCGCCGATTAAGCCAAATAAAATTAAATCTTATTTCAAGGCTATAACACTCAATTTTAAATGCATAAAGTAATGCTAGTATCAAAACGATTTTCTTAATAAAAATAGCAAGCTTTAAAAAAAATAAGTTTCTGATCATTGTATTTTGCTTTTAACTCAATCCTCTAATTGAGGTGTATAAGGTCTTGCGTTAATTATGTCACGCCTTGTATAGATCGAAAGGCGTGCGTCTGTATTCCGGGGTGCGGGACAACACGCATGTAACGGGACAACACAATATAAATAATTTAATTAGGAGAACACGTCATCCTAAATTAAGAACTTTAGCTAACATAAAAACCTTTACCTTGCCTAGATGTAACAATACATAATTATGGTATGAGAACATACACCTACATACTACCAAAAATAGTAAACGAACTTCCTACGGACATACAAAGTAAATACCTCTGTAACCCTAATAAAGCTAAATGTTTATTAAAAAAGCATTTTCTGCAAATTACAAACTATGAATATGTACTTTAGCTTGATACACTTATTACATCTTTAATTGTGGTATTATTATAATATAGAATAAGTAAAAACTTAAAATATCTTGTTTTTTGAATGTAAAACTTATAAACTTAACATCTAAATATGTTTCTCTGTAGTACATACCTATAATAGACAATATATCTCCGAACTCACTAGCCATATATAAGCCATCAGTGGCTTTTGTGGTTTTTAGTATAAAATTATTTAAACTCTGCGATAAACTTTTTGAACATTAATAAAAAAAAATTTAAAAAAACTAACTATAATCAACTACAAAGTGTGTGCGTCAGCGTTACTCTACTGTAGCTTCCTATCATTATCAAACAACCTCTTCTCGTTCAGAGAAGGACACAGTAATGATAACCACGCTTGCTTGCTGCGTGATGTCGATCAAATCATCATCCGTCCCGGTTTCCTCGTGATGTTTTTCTCATCATTATTAATCAACTAGCTTCTGCCCGCGACTTCGTCCACGTAAAATTTTTTGTTTCCCCGACCCACCCCGTCGCAATCGCAACGAGTGAACTCCATGTGTCCCTTCGTCCAGCATACTCACCATGGAATCCTGATATTTCATGAATGTCAAAAAACTGTTCTGAAATAGTGCTAAATAGTGCCCAAAGGAAAAAAATAGTGCTCTTGTACTTGCGAAGTTATAGCCATAGTTCGATGAGTATGCTGGACGAAGGTTTCGCCCAGCATACTCACCTCCGTCCGGAGAATCTGTATACGCTTCAAACATAATTCATACTTCAAAAAATAGTTCCCAAATAGTGCCAAACGGTGCCCAAAAATAAAAAACAGTGCTCGAATAACTTCGGAGTTATAGGCTTCGTTCAGTGAGTATGCTGGGCGTAGGTTCTACGCCCAGCATACTCACCTCAGTGCGCGAATATCGAACGAGCTATAGGTACAATTTACGTCTCAAAAAATTGTGCTTGAAATAGTGCCCAATATCAGTCCAATTTTTGCTTGACTTTTGACCTAGAAAACCATTAAATTTGATTGTAAACTTCTACATACATTACATTGAGTACAGTCGAATACAATATTATTAACTTTCTTTCTAACAATTTTTGTCTTGTGTAAATTATTAATTGTCTATGTAAGGGAGTATTTACTTTAGAATCGCAATATTATTAATTACACATTATTTTAATAATACTTTATAATAATATGATTAAGCCTTCGCGCGTCGCATGGGACCCCGGTAGCTAGGAACAATGATTTTATATATTTTGTCTAGATCACGGCGCTTGAAGGATTAAGATATCAAATGAAGTAAATCATGCATGAAAAATAAAGTTGCTGTTATTAATGCTTACATTACAACTGACAAAATTATTCAAAATAATCATTTTCCGGATCAAGGACGGTACCACAACGTTTACGGAATTGACCTGTATTCCTCATGTGATAAAGTTCAATATAGTGTGGCAGTAATGGATGCACGTACGGTCAATAGGTATGGGGCTTACGACGCGCGGCGCCCGCGACGCAAATGAATATGTTTATGTTTAAATACTAGATGGCGCTGCCCTAACATCTTACGATTATTAGACAAGACTGATCTGTATTTTGAAGGTGATAAGGGTCCATTTTGTGTCACAAAGCGACGCGCGGCGCCCGCGACGCAAATGAATATGTTTATGTTTAAATACTAGATGGCGCTGCCCTAACATCTTACGATTATTAGACAAGACTGATCTGTGTTTTGAAGGTGATAAGGGTCCATTTTGTGTCACAAAGCAATCGAAACGAACAAGCGCTTCTCAGTTTCTTTGTTTGTTTACTTCGTCGCACATCATTATAATAACGCCGGCTTTTGAGTTTGACTACATAGTGGGTTGCAAAACCAAACAATGTGTTGGTGATGTCATTATTTACCTATATAAAATTGTGTATCTAGTACGTAATCAAGGAGCTGCACCCAAATCAGTAAGTATATTTCAATTTATAATAGTGGCATTTAACTAAATTGATTTTACACTCATTCATTAATTGCACTGTAAAACTAGGTAGCAAGCGAGTTGTTTTTTACAAAAACACGTTCATTTTTTCGTTGAATATGACACTGTACACTTAAAATTAAGGACATGCTTTCTTGTTTTAAAAATGGGTACCTACTTAGTTACTTTTTTAAAGGTTTGATGTAGGTAGGTACACACATAATAACGTAATGTAACTTGTTTGTTTATCTAATTGGATCTCAAATACCTATTTATATACCTACTTCTGCGGAGGCCTGGTTTTATCCTCCAATTCTACTGGAAATGAAACACTGTCTTATTTGCTAGGATATAATTTACTTTTCTTCAATTTTTTTATTACAAGCTTGTCCTCGTTACCCGTCAGGATCTGTTCTCGTCTTAAGTTCACGTTAGTTACATTTCAATATCGAAATAAGTAGAATCAGTCAGCGCGAGCGTCGGTAGTAAGTATAAACGTAACTATAGAATTAACACAGATGTATTTTTTAGATAATATGACGTGAAGTGAAGACTATTACCGATTGTCATCCGGCGAATGCACTTAAACTTTTAAGTGTCGTCAACCTATTCATCACATTTTCTATGGGAGTTGTGACTTCGGGAAATCGTCTTCAGCCTCGTGTTTTGCCCCTTCGCTATTTATAATAGAAATCACGCTAAAATAATGGAAAACACGTAAGTGCTTAAGTACCTTTAGAGGAAGGCTGGAGCCTGTCATACCTATATTAAATTATTTAAATACGTGTTATTTTCAGATTATCTTGAAGACACAATGTTTACCACGTTAGAAGACAACTTTTTCTGACTCGTACTGCGTGAGCGGTGGGGCCCGTTATGTTTTTTACATCTATAGTTGGTATTTTCAGGTAATATAGGTAGTATAAGTACACAAGTGTTCATAATGTTATTGATGTTGATTTATATGTTAGTTAGTTAGTTGTTATTTCATATTATGTTAATATTGAAAACAAATGGCATAATAATTTGTGATAATTCTTGTGAATCTAACGACATGGATCAGCAAGGAAAACGAGGGCCTAAACCAAAGGTTTCATTAGAAACGCAAAAATTAGTAATTTCAGAATTCAAAGATGACTTTTTTAAAAATATTCCTTCCGCAAATGACTCAATTTATAAACAAATTCAAACACGGTTAAATTACAAAATGAGTATTAAATCAATCATATTAAGCATAAAACGAAATTACGAATACTTTTTTGGTGTTGATAAAAAAGAAATAATTCGTAATAATGATTCTAATTTGATAAATCAAAAGTCTACATCGTCATCAAACGAAAGCATTAATAGTGTTTCGGAGAACACCAGTACGCATACATTTTATATGGATACAATAACTTGGGATAGTATTAAGCCTCAAAGGTATTTTTATCACCGAAATAGCAAAATCGCCCCTGGTAGTCTGTATAATGTCAGACGTAAATTAAAACCAAACCAATGGACTAATGTAATTCAAATGCATCTATGGAAAGAAATAAGATCTTTATGCACTTGGTGTTTTAAAAATAATATTGTGAAAGACAATTACGAAATCAAATGCACAGGATATTGTAATCAATGTCACGCAAAAATAATTATAACAACTAACTTAGAAACGGAAAATTTAATTAAACTAGAATGTTGCATAATTAATGAAAATAAAAAGTACTCTCATAACACCAGTAAAAAAAACCGATTACGGTATTACCAAATAAGGGAATTAGGTGAAAAATTACAACACGAAGCAGCAGCTTCTATAAGATATAAATTAGCCTCAACTTTAATGAAGAAAAATGACAAGGAACCTCCAGTATTGCCAAAATTACAAACACTACATCGAATTAAACATGAAAATAAAAAAGTTGATGTTTTCCATCCCAACCCAATATTGTCACTTACTTGTATGTGTGTTTCACCACCTTTTGATAAATGTGTTAGATATGTTTCTGCTTTTCCATTTTATACATTTTACTGGACGGACGATCAAAAGAATTATTATAAAAAATGCCAAAAAGAGTTTAATTATATTAGAGTTTCTATAGACGCAACAGGTTCTATATTTAATAAAAATCTTCGGCCTGTCGTCAATGAACACACACAACTATCTCAAGAGTCGCAAAGTCCTATATTTTTGTATGTTATGATGACAGATACAACCGTTAAAAGTAGCGTGCCAATTTCACAGTGTATATCAGAAAGTCACTCTTTAGATACTATTGCTAGCTGGTTACAATCTTGGTTGGCTAATGGAAAACCTCCAAATGAAGTAGTAACTGATGATTCCGCAGCTTTAGTAGGTGCGGTGGTAAAAGTATTTTGTGGTTATAAATCCACCTCTGACTACTTAAATACATGTTTTAATATTTTAGAAAATAGAACCAAAAAAATTCCAACCTGTTATATTCGCCTTGATACTTCGCATTTCATAAAAACATTGTACAATCAAAGTATTTTCAAAAATATAGACACTAGAGTAACAAAATTTTTTGTTGATTGTATGATTCTGATTAAAAAATGTGTTTCATACGGAGAGGTAAAGAAAATTATAGAAAATGTTTATATTATAGCAAATAATAAACACCGCGGCAGTAGAAATGGAAATTTAACACGGTGTGAAACGGCGATTTTAGAATTAAAAAACCGGATCAAAACTAATTTGCAGGAATGTGAAATACAAAATGTAGATTCGGAAAATCACGTTCCAATTAAACATTCTTTATGGGAGGGATTAGATAAAGAAGAAAACCCGCTTCTGAAAATGTATAAAGATCTTGAGGAGAAAGAAGATTTAATTAAACAATTGTGTGATCAAGAAACTGAAATCGAAAATATTTATTACTTGCCGGAAATAAAGGACACTTTGATTAGGATTCTTAAAAAACTTCCACTATGGGGAAATATAATGATGACTTATTTTAACAGTAATTATTGTACTCCAACCAGTTCAAATGTAGAAAGTTATATGAAAGACGTAAAAAAGTTATTTTTTAAAACAAATTCAAATAAGTACCGCGTAGATGAGTTTATTATTAAACACGAGCCTTTGATAACCGGTTCCATACGCTTAGCCAAAAGTGACTTGATTGATGTTCAAGAAGGAACTGAAAATATTGTCGATGAAAAAAATGAAATAAGTGACCATAACACACCACAAATAAATACTCTCGTCAATGATGAATCATTTTATGAAAACTCAATTTTTAGGAGCGAACCAAATTATATTGAAGACTGGCGGGGACTGGTGTCTAAACAGAAGAAAAATAAAAAACGAATCAATCGTCGTACAAAATTACATATTTTACAAAACGGCAGTGTTTCTACTTCAGGAACATACAGATTCACGTTTATTAATACGTGTGCTTTTGATTCCGTGGTCCAAAGTTTTTCAATTGCATATTTAGATAGACCTAATATTAGAAAATATATCAATGATAAAAAAAACGATCTTTCACAACTGACCAGAAGTTTGATCACGTATGACAATCTAAAGAAAATCACTAAGAAGGCTAGAAAACCAAAAGATATTTACACTACTCGTTCTAAGGTATTGGCTAAAATATATGATACTGTGGAATCCGATTTTAGTAGTTGCAAAAATTGTGAGTGTAATGTAACTTTTATAATAGATAACATACAAAGTTATGGTTTTTATAGTGCTAATAGATACTTAAATTGTACAAACCAGAACTGTGAAATCAATAAAGGTTCTGGCACAAAATGTAGTTGGATTCCAATAAATGTAAACATATTGACGACTCAAGGTATTGGAGCCCTTAATGAAGCTCTATTAGTAAATGATACTGAAAGGAAATGTAAATACCAATTATGTAACGGTAAAAACGCATACAAATATGAAGTACTAGACTTCGTATTTATTGAAATTAATACTTCAATTGAAATAGAAATTGATGAAATTCCTAAAGAGATCATAATAAACGGTGACACCTTTAAAATTCTGTCGGTAATAGATTTTACAAATGGTGAATCAGGACGCATGGGGCATTACAAGTCAAAGTGCTATCGATTGCTAAAGAGAACTTGGAACTGCTATGATGACCTTAGTAAAAAAGTTTGTAGTAATTCCCAATATACTGTACCACACTGCATTATTTATACGCGAATGTAAGATGAAGATCGGTCCTAACTTGTTAGTTTCTATTTTGTTATTGTTTGTTTGTTTTTTTTTTGTTCTTGTAAAAGTTATTTTATTAATAACTTACAGAAATGTGATTATAAACTGTGATTGTTAATTTGTAATTACTATAGGGTATTTAATATTAATAAAAAAAACGTGATTATAAACTGTGATTGCTCAATTTATACTTATTTGTAAGATAATTTTATTGTGATTAAAACGTTGTAGCAGTAAAACAAAGTACAAGTACCTACGTGTTATATTTTAGAAAGTTTTACCAATATTTGGCTAAACATTTTTTTATATGTATATTATATACAATATTAAAACTACAATTTTTTCTATTTACATTGATTATATTATGAATGTTAACAAAAGCTGTGAACTAGTTAACTAGAATTCTGATTACTTTGGCCCTTTAAATAGTAATAAATAACGTAAGTAATTAAAAATGTTTTTTATTGCTAAACCTTTCATTGATGAAACTATTGGAAAGAGTTTTAAAAATTTGTATAACTATGTCACAGTACTAGTTTTGACTGGTTATAAGTTTTGCCTGCAACATATATACAAAAAGAAACTGTATAATTTCCTTTTTACAATTTTTCAAGATATTAATTTTATTGGCTGCAAATGACTGTTTTTATTCAGACAAACACACAATGCAATGAAGTAATAGACTTCATTTACGCTTAAAGTTTCATTCATTTATTATTATTTATAAAATATATAATAATGCATTTAATCGAAAGTTTTTGACATGTGAGAAAATACCATAATTATTTCCAATAACATGAAGTCTACAATTAGAAAGTTTAATATTTTTGTCCAAAAACATGTGTCGCCGACTGTACCCCATTTTACGTTAGTATGTAGAAGTTTACATTAAAATTTAATGGTTTTCTAAGTCAAAAGTCAAGCAAAAATTGGACTGATATTGGGCACTATTTCAAGCACAATTTTTTGAGACGTAAATTATACCTATAGCTCGTTCGATATTCGCGCACTGAGGTGAGTATGCTGGGCGTAGAACCTACGCCCAGCATACTCACTGAACGAAGCCTATAACTCCGAAGTTATTCGAGCACTGTTTTTTCTTTTTGGGCACCGTTTGGCACTATTTGGGAACTATTTTTTGAAGTATGAATTATGTTTGAAGCGTATACAGATTCTCCGGACGGAGGTGAGTATGCTGGGCGAAACCTTCGTCCAGCATACTCATCGAACTATGGCTATAACTTCGCAAGTACAAGAGCACTATTTTTTTCCTTTGGGCACTATTTAGCACTATTTCAGAACAGTTTTTTGACATTCATGAAATATCAGGATTCCATGGTGAGTATGCTGGACGAAGGGACACAACTCCATTGCGGGTGACGTAACCTACGACAAACTTATTATTTGCGGTTGGTACAGTAATCGGGTCTAGGGATCGAACCGCAAAATTAAGTTTGTTTTTTATTGTATATATTTTTCCGGAATAAAAAGTACCCAGTGTGGTGCCCAGGATATTAAAGAATAATTATACCAAATTTCATCGTAATCGAACCGGTAGTTTTTGCGTGATGCTTGAACAAACAGACAGACAGACAAAATTTTTTTTAATCACATTTTTGAGTTCGGTGTCGGTCTAGTAACACCCCCTGCCATTTATTTTTTTGATATTTTCAATGTACAGAATTTTCACCTCTACAGATTTATTATAAGTATACAGGGTGGAATTGAAGTCATGGGCATTATTTTAACCTAAGGCACTACTCACGATACTGATTGCATTAGGGCTATTAATACGCAAATCAAAAATATTATTAATGCAATTAAGGAAAACCTTAAAAATGTAGTAAGTCAAATTGCACAAGGCTTATTATTGCAAATAAACACTTAAAGTAATTAAAACAAAATACTTCGTTAACGCCAATAAATGTTGAAGTATCAAAATCTTAAAGCGCAGTACAGTGCAAAGCGAAATGTAAACAAACATCACCTGCGCGCGCGCGGGTTTTTCCTTACAAGTAATAATAACAATGGGCTAAAAGACATGCCGTCCGGCGGGATTCCCTGAACTCTCTCCGTCCCACTCCCTCACTCGCCAAAATACGAATATCACCCCCGCGCGGGGTCTGCTTCCCGCCGCAACACGAACCCAGAACCAGTGTCATAACGACTGCGCAGGTGCATTGACGCGTAATTGATTTATTGATCCCGTGACGTAATCGCCGTACTCGCCGCTCGCGTCATACGGTGCTTGGATTGCAGTGTATTAAGTGTTAGTGTAGTAGTTGTGTGTTTGTGTACACGATGCCTCGACCGCGTAATGTGCAGGCTAGGTACACCAACCAACAATACCCACAAATGGTTGTAATTTACGATCGCAGAAGAAATTTAGTATGAACTCGTGAAATGTTCTATCGCCGCAACCCAAACGACCCTATTTCTTCACGGGGTCTCATTCCACCAGAACCACTAAGAACCTGTTGGATTTTTCGTCTTTTCACGTGCCAGCACATGCACAAGCTCGTGGAAGAGCACCCGTTTACCCTCTGTCACTTTACCGACAAATAAGGTTTTCAAAACAATCCACAAGCTAGGTACGTAAATGTTTTTTTTTTTAATGTATGTTAGCTGACGTAGTTTTGACCGTCCTAAGCCGGCAAAGTACGAAGGGAAAATTGGAATTTATTATGAATCAATTCATTGGCAACTTACGAATGTCACGTGAGGCGGGCGGGGTCAAAGAATTCACGCCCAATGACGCGTACGGCGTAGTGTACCTACGCATTTGCTATCGAGAAGCGCAAAGTATTTGATACTTTCTATGACTTACTACATTTTAAGGTTTTCCATACTTGCATTAATAATATTTTTGATTTGCGTAATAGTAGCCCTAATGCAATTAGTATCATGAGTAGTGCCTTAGGTTAAAATAATGCCCATGACTTCAATTGCACCCTGTAGATGGTGTTCAATATTATCTTTAAGAACTTTAGTTTCAAGTCAACCCGCCTTATAGACATAGTACTAAAGAAGCATTTTGATTTGTTACAGCTGCTGGTCCAGAGATCACAAAAAGAAGATGGAGTCAACGGTGTCACAGAGAAATCATTTACAGTAAGTTCTATAAACACTTAGCCTACGTTTAAATGGCGTTAAGAGAGTGTTACCGGCAAGCCAAGGATACTCGCTATTGGATCAGGCCCTTAAAAGTCACCATGTTTGTCTCCAGAAATACCTGTTTCCCATGTACCCGGAGCTGGCGCGTCAGTTCTTCAAGTACATCCACCGCGTTGGCAAGTGTAAGAACAAGCACATCCCGCTGTCCACCTTCCGGCAACAGTGCGAGAAGATCCTCTCCATGCTGGACGACGCCATGATCATCGAGACTTACGTCAGGTAAGGAGAGGCAAACAATGAAGGGGATATGCTGCGATGACGTCACATAATAGGATAGAGACAGAAAGATGAGGATGATTGTGTCTTGCTACTGATGATAACTTTTGTAACCATACACTTTTCTCCTTATTACCGGCCGCGACTTACGAGTTGTAAGTCGTGGGTTCGAACACAATCAGAAGCTTTACTTTGTATAAATTATTTCATCACTACTGCTCTTAAAACGGTGAAATCGGCATGTCCTAGAACCAAAAATTCGAAGATGTGTAACATCTACCAATCCGCAGTGGACGGGCGTGGCGGATTACGGCCCTCTCACTGTAAGGAGGCCTGTGTCCCAGCAGTGGGAACATTACAGGCTGATCATGCGTCCCGACTGCGCGACTGAAAAGACGGTTATGTTTTTACAAAACTAATTTGAAGTGGGTGCTGGTGCAGCACTTAAGGTGCCACTTTTCGATATTTTTTCCATACAAATTTCGGGAGAATATTACTCCACTGTTTGACACTGTGCATCCAAAGTTAAACGTGATATCGTTTTGACTTATTATTAATTGTGTCTGTACGGAAACAGAATAGTAAAATAAAAAGCCATTAAAAAGTTATGAGCTAACAAAGATTCGTTTTTCTTGCTATTTTTAACGTAACTTTGGGTGTCAATAAGTAATAAAAGAACTGTAAAATCTTCAAAACCAATTTTATTTGTAATTGATTTATGCAGTGGTTTTTTCATAAAAATCGATCTTCCGAAGCACTTTTCAAATCTTTTTACGCGTCTATCAGTTCGGAACGGTGTTTCTGTGCGTGAAAACTAGACGATGTTCATGTAGACTGGCGTCTAACTGCTCATCACTGATATTAGCGCTGTCGGACACGAAGCCAGGCGAGACAGCGTGCTTTTTGATTGACCATGACCACCAGCGAGTTCGAGCTCGTGACTAGTTTACTCTTAAGCTATGTATTTCATGATGCCAACGCACATGCGTTCTTTCTTGTGTCGCAATGTCTTAAACGGCGATAAACTGGCCACTTACCTTCAGATGGACCGTGGGCTGGATTGTCACAGGATAACACCAAAAAACAACTAAACATACACGAGTAGACAATCCGACCACTTTTTCCCGTTCATATTCTTTACGAGAATTTTCCGCTACCGCGCAGTATTTTTTTTTGTTCTTTCGCGTTTATTGTCAGTCAATGTCTATCAAATTCATCTTGTTACAACAATTGCCTTCAGTTTAACTTGAACTAAGTAGATCAGTCTCTTGTCTCCCACGAGTCATTATAACGAAGACAATAACATATAAATAACTGGAAGGTTAGGCTTTTATTTATGTGCGGTTTTTCACACTACATAAATGGTACAAAGGTTCATAGAAAACCAGCGTCAGACAGCATCTGTCCGGCATTAATGCTGAAATTAACTTTTTGGCGCAGCCGTGAGGCACACACAATATTGTTGTTTGCAACATTATTTTTATTTACTTTTTGTGTTTTGTGTTTCAAGAAATGTGTCCAAATAAACTTTTTTTTGTTTTCTTTTTCTTTTTCTTACAATGCATATTATGACTGAAACTTGGATGACCTAAATGGCAAGGAGCCAATATCATAATTTGGGACCAACATTTTAATTTGTTGTTAGTTGTATAATAAAATGCCTGACCTTCGTTGCTATTACACACGTCACACTTCGTTGCACACTTGACATGAAACGAGTCGACCAGCGAGAAAATCGAAAAATCTTCATAGTTCTCTTCTCCACCCAGGATGTTCGGTGCGGAGACGGACGAGAACATGGTAATGCCTGAGGGTCTGCGCAGCTTGCTGTACACCAGCTACAAACTGTCCATGGACCACTACCCCGAGGGTCCGCAGACCTGTCTCATGGTAAGTTTATACTGACAAGTAAAGGCGCTAAGTTGAAAAATGTGAGCCAATTTCTGAATGAGTTTTGTTGAGAAGTTCAATCATAAATTGATATCGAACATTTCAGAATTCATGGGCTTAGCTTGCTTAAAGTGGAAGGTATTGTACTGGAGAGTTTAATTGTTTCCGCTAAAGATAGATAGCATAAATGATTTGGTGAGGACGATTGCCCTCAAATGTGTTGTTTGGTTAATATGTCGACATTTTAAGCAGCTAACACCGGAATGTTCTGAGTTGTCTATCGAAGACATCATGTTGTATGTGTTCAGATCAACAAGACGTTGTCGGTGGTAGTGAACGGGTGCTTCAACAAGAAAGACATGCACAGCGTCGGCTTCGTGGTGCGCTGGTTAGAGGAACACTGTCACAGACTTATATTTCCTGTTCATAGGTAAGATGATACTTACATATTTTATAAACGGCTTTTTTTAGGTCAGGAATGGAGGTAAATCTGTGGTCGTTTCCGTGTTGGCCCTTCCGCCCCCGAGTAAATCATAAATTTCGATAAATTAATTTCAATATGATATATTCTTTGTCGACCACGATTGGTCTAATACGTCTGTAGCAGATGGATTGCCGTTGTTCAGATGTTTTACATAACGGAGTTGTTTTGTAAGTCAACTAGCGGTTTTGTAGCGCATTTTACACATTTTATTTGATATACAGGGTGTCCAGTAAATAGTATGACATAGTGCAAGGGGTGATAGCTTGGGTCAATACCTACCAAAACAACAAAATAATGTTCCACAATTTTTTTTTTACGACTGTAGTTTAAAGTTAAGCTATAAGATATATATTTTTTTTTTATGTCTTTGTTTTTTTATTTGTAAGTATAAGCTTAAATTATCTTGAAATAGCTTAATAACTAAATAACAATTATATAACCTGGGGAAGGGCGGAGCATCCTAACACAAGCAAACTAATTGCTTAAATGGATTCTCCACATTGTAATTAAAATAAGTTATTTATGATGATGCAATAAACATTTTTATTTATTTATTTTTTTTTTTTTTAAGAAAATCGTTCTGCGAAAATATAAACAAAAAATAGTATTTCTTGAAAACATTCTTGTTTTTGATAGAAAAAAGACATCAATGAGTAGAGTAACTATTCAGGAATCATTTTGATGTATAAATACTAGTAAAGGAATTTGTCATTACGAGATGCTTAAAAATCTGTTTCAAGGTAGAGAGTTTTAGATATTTCGTAAAATTTTGTATAACTGTAAATCCGTAACATTTTGCGGAACATATATTGTGTTGTGGTGGTAGGTATTGACGCAAGCTATCACCCCTTGCACTATGTCGTACTATTTACTGGACACCCTGTATATTTGCAGAATATGTTGTGTACCTGCATGTATTTTCTTTCTTGGTTAATCTTTCGACTCGGCCTACTTCAGTACCGATGTTTATGGGCAGGTACTGCGTGCACATGCTCGCCACGCGGCACCGCGACATGGCGGCGTCGGTGGAGTCGAGCGGCTCGGGCGCGGGGCTGGAGCTGGCCACGCCGGTGCTGGAGCGCAGTGCGTGGCAGGCGACGTGGCAGCTGCTGCCCGTGTCCGTGGCCTGGCTGCTGGCGGGCACGGCCCCGCCGCTGTACTCGCGCCCCGTGCAGGCGCCGCCGCAGCCGCAAGGTAACACATTCGTGGCAGCTGCTGGCCGTGTCCGTGGCCTGGCTGCTGGCGGGCACGGCCCCGCCGCTGTACTCGCGCCCCGTGCAGGCGCCGCCGCAGCCGCAAGGTAACACATTCGCTGCCCTCGCTTTCCCCAATCATTTGACTGGATTTTAGGAAACATTGAAAAAAAATAAGCCACAGTGAAAAAAATTATTTAATGTATCAAAGAATGGCGAAGTTGTTGTACACCTTTTAAAGTATAAGAAGAATTTTAAGGTATGAGAAACAAGGTGTAAATTTCACTCATACTCTATAGAAAAGAGAGGATCCTCCAACCAGACGGGTGTTATGTCTGGCGGGCAACTGCCCAATGATTCATGTCGGGACGTTGTATCTATGCTAGTTGCGCGGTAAACTCTGCTTGCGAGATGTAGGATTTTGTGACGTCAGTATGACGCGTTGTTCGCATGTGGCGTCGTTGTACATACCGCTACAAAGTCTACGCTAGACATTGACAGCACTGCTGCGACGTGACGTGGCAACACAGGAACGCCATAGTAACTTCGCGCCTTTCAGTAAAATTATCGTTTAGAGTGACAAGAACAGGACGTGCCTAATCGTCTTTTTAGTAACATCTTTAAAATAAGTACATACATGAATTAATGTGAACTGGCAACAGGTACTATCTCAATTTTGACAACTTTACAGGACGAAGAAAAAACATGTTAGCATCATTTATACAGCATCTCGTGTGTTAAATAAAAATACGTAGTTTTTAAATATTTTTATTGTACATGTAATTAAAAACAAAAGTAACATTATAATACTTGGCGAGATAGGATTAAATGCTCGCATTTACTGCGCGTTGAAATTAGTACAAGTTGAATGAAGCCAATCCTGGCGCCAAATTTAAATGTATTTGAGTTAGGATTTCTTGCAACGATGTGGAGTGTTAAATGGTATAAAATGGCATTAAAAAGTGAAATCTTCAAAAAATTGAGATAGGCGGTCCTATCTCAATTTTTTGAAGATTTCACTTTTCGTTGCCAGTTCACAGTCGATATTCATGTATATTCTTGATGGTAGTCAAATACCATAAAACAATTTCATTGAAATAGCTTTCTTCATGATGAACAATGTGGCTTTACAAAAGGTCGGCTCTGCTCATCATCTGCCTAGCCTTTTCCCAACTATGTCGGGGTCGGCTTCCAGTCTAACCGGATGCAGCTGAATACCAGTATTTTACATGGAGCGACTGCCAATCTGACCACCACAACCCAGTGGGTAATATGATACCCCTTGATAAGACTGGTTGTCAGACTTTCGGACTTCTGACTACGCGTAAGGGGCCATTCAAGTATTACGTAAGCACTACATGCGGGCGGGGGGGTCTCGATGGTGATTACGTCAACAGAATTTATTTTTTGGATTTCCTACAAAATTTTGTCTATGTTTGAAATTGAAACGCATATAACTGCTGCTCATGAATCAATAAAGAAACCAGAACACGTTGAAAAATGTATGTAACAATGTTTACGTAAGCATGGGGGGGGGGTAAGAGCTTTGCTTACTTTTGCTGACGAGGGGGAGGAGGGGGTTAATAATTGCAAAAAATCTGCTAATACTTGAACGGCCCCTAACGACTGTCAAAGATCCACGAATGACAGCCGGGACAAACGGCTTAACGTGCTTCCCGAAGCACGGATGGGTCTCGGTATGTAAAGATGGTCACCCATCCATAGACCAACCGCGGTAAGCGTAGCTTAACCTGATCGATCGAGGTCGATCGATCAGGTGCAAACAATAACAGCCGCACAGGCGTGCGGCTGTTATCATTTAGCCACGGGCCCTTCTAGGTCGGCTCTGCTAAAACACGTATTTTTAACGCATGGGAGAACTCGCAGAATGCTATTGGAGTTTTCTGTGATCTCTCCAAAAATCAAAATGGGAGGACAGCGTAGGCCTGTCAACAAGTACTTGATAAAATAAAAATGGTCTACAGATCTAAAGTCTACAGGGCCTACAAAGTCCTCACATTTACAAATAGAGCATGCAATACCGCAATACCGCTACCACAAATTTTGCGAAATTCGCGCCATTTTTCAATACCGCAAAAGCGAAATTATAGATGCGAATTTCGCGGTAGTGAAAACGAGCCCCGAGACGGGATATCTCCGACTAAAGACGTTGAGTTGGGCACACGGAATGTATTTATTTAGCATGGCGACCCACGCACGGTGCGTCTTTGCTTTGGGGGAATTCCCCAGTGAACAAATGCATGTCTTTTTTACAGTAATTACAGTCGTATGTCTCTCCGAATGACTTTACTTGAAACTGGAGGATCAAGGGGTAAATATCTGGAAACCTTATATAATTATCTACTGAGCATTCCACCAACGAGCGTAGAAGCTGAAAAGGCATTTTCAGCTGCAGGGTACATTTGTGATAAAGTAAGAAGTTCTATAAACGATGATACTATTGACATATTATGCTTTTTAGGTAAATATTTTCAATTAAAAAGTAAAGATTGACATTTTTATTTGTAATCTAACTTACATTGTTTTATTTTTAACTACCATTAATGATTTATCTTAAATATAAGGCTTGTAGTCAATGTAAGTTGTGAATTTCGCAATTTTGCTAATTTCGCAGTATTAAAAGTTCCCATACCGCGATACCGTGGTTTTATAAATATATTGCGGTATTGTATGCTCTATTTACAAAACAAGAATCCTATCAAAATGATAAATAAAATATAAAAACCTATTAAAACCAAGTGATATGATTGATGGTGGTCCCATGGAGAAGGTTGTTTTGTGGTCAGTTTGATAGTCTGTACCACACCCTTAAAGGCTGGTCATTGAAAAATAACCCTGTATAAAGAGAATACAGGTATTAATTTCTTTGAATTTGTTTCTAAGAGACTCGCGAGGACCCATTTTATAAATGGCGCAGATTGTCCTCTTTTGTAAAATGAAAATTGAATATACGTCAGTTGCCGATCCCCCAGCAGAACACCATAAGATAAAATTCTGTGGAAATAAGCAAGTATACTAATCTACCTGAAAGATCAGCTGAACTTAATCTACCTGAAAGAGCTCTAATGTGTGCACCCTATTGTAATTTTGAATCTAAAGTACTCGTAATTCCTAGAAATACAGTTTCCGTCATAACATTAAGGCCTGTATTACAGAACGTCACTCAATACTCAAGCATTACTTAAAACTAGATTCAAGCCATTAGATTGGTTGAAACTAGTTTTAAGTAATGCTTGAGTATTGAGTGACGTTCTGTAATACGGCACCTAGTTTTTTGCCACCAAGTTTTAAATTCAGACTCACTTGAGGTACATTTGGTAATGAGAACTTAAGACATTTCGTTTTGTTCGCATTAAGTAAAAGATTATTAGCTGCAAACCATTTCGAAAGAACAGCCAGACTTTCGTTGACATGTAAGACATCCGTATCTTTTCTATCTATTTTAAAAATAAGGCAAATGTCATTAGCGAATAAAATGATATCCGATAAGTTAACCATCATGTAAGGAAGGTCATTATTTATTTAATACTTCAAACACATGCTTATACAGCGGACTTAATGCCATATGCATTTTCTACCAGTCAACGTTAATAATACAATACATTAATTTATTTATTTATTTATTTTATTTATTTATAGTTAATTAAAACGGCACAGGTCCAATTACATTAATTAACATAGAATTATAAAAAAAAAATACAATAAATAATAATAATAATAAAATAAGCATTCAAATAAAATACAATACAAAAATTAAATTCAAATTCAAAGATATCACAGGCCTGACATGACAGGCTGATATGACAGGCCTGTTGGTCTAGTGGTTAGTGACCCTGACTGCTATGCCGGAGGTCGTGGGTTCGATTCCCACCCAGGACAAATGTTTGTGTAATGAGCATGATCATTTGTTCTGTGTCTGGGTGTAATTTATCTATAATATTTATATATTTAGAAATATATAAGTATGTTTATCAGTTGTCTAGTACCCATAACACAAGCTCTGCTTAGCTTGGGACTAGATGGCGTTGTGTGATAGTTGTGGAATATTATTATTATTATTATTATTATTATTATATATACAATTCCTGGATTAAATTATTAATAATTATTTGAGTAAATGGTTAAATAAAGCACCATAAACTAACATGTAACAGTGGACACCCTCGCATATCGTCTCTCACAAAACACTAGACAAGCACGCATTATTTTCTTCCATTCATCAGCAAACACATCACATTCAGGGTCGGCAGTCAGGAGGGCGTTTAGCATCCTTAGAGTACGACATACTGGGGATTCGGCTCTAGCAACAGATCTAGATAGCGGTAGTGCGAACAGGTTATGACGGCGGCTTTGACGGTGCCCAAGGTATTTGTCGGGCACAAATAAGCGGCAGAAAAGTCCGTGGAGCTCAGGGCAGTCAATACGACCGCTTAGGGTTTTACAGGCAATCATGAGCTGATCAAAGCCCCTTCTTACCTCCAACGAATTGAAGCCCAATACCCCTAGAAGATAATTCGTTGGGTACAAGAATGGAAAGTATTGGTACAGCCTTTGATACAGAAATCTCAGGAAGGTTTTCTGAACTTTCTCAAGCATCAGTGTCTGAGACGCAGTATGTGGGTGCCAGACACAGGCGCTGGACTCAAGTTTACTCCGAACCAAAGTGGTGTACAAAAGTTTAATAATACTGGGATTGCGAAAGTCACGAGCATTCCTCAACACAAATCCCAGACGCCTGAAGGATTCTTTTGCAAGGGCAGACACGTGGTCTCTAAATGTCAGACTGCGGTCGAAAGTCACTCCTAAGTCCTTAACGCTGGTGACACGAGTGATCACTATACCTCCCAAATTATAATTGTATTTTATTGGTCTCAACCCTCGACCATAAGTCATAACGCTACATTTACTAATATTAAACAATAGCTTGTTCGCAATGCTCCACTCATAGACGGTATCGATATCTTTTTGTAGGAGTTCGCAATCCACCTCTGTTCTGATCTGCGCAGCTAGTTTTAGATCGTCGGCATATAGTAGACATTTTGCGAATCGAATCTGACAAATTAGGTCATTGATCATGATCAGAAATAGAGGCGGCCCTAATACGGATCCCTGACTCACGCCCGAGCGAGTGTAATAAGACTTCGACTCAAAGCAGCCATGCCGGACGAACTGTTTGCGATCCCGTAGGTAGTCGGCGAAGAAGTTAAGAAGGCCGGATGAGAAGCCCGTAGCCCCTAACTTTGCCAAAAGCACATCGTTGTCCACTTTGTCGAACGCCTTCCGGAAATCAAAATACAGAGTGTCGACCTGCCTACCAGACTCCAGGCTACTGGATATGAAGTCAACATGAATCAGCAGATTTGAGTTCACGGAACGACCAGGTCGAAAACCATGTTGAGCATCAGAAAGATACATATTGGTTTGTTTAAAGATAACAGTGTAGAGTATATGTTCAAAGACCTTTGCAATGGTTGATAAAATAGCGATGGGTCTATGTTCCTCGACAGATGTTTTGTCACTGGTTTTAGGGATGGGAGTAACACGTGAAGTCTTCCACAGCTCCGGATACACGCCCGACTGAAGAGCTAGATTAAAAACATGACATAAAGGGGCTGCTAATATACTACTACATCCTTTAACGATATATGCAGGGATGCTATCTGGGCCAACCGAACTGCAGGGTTTGAGTTTGGAAATACCGCTAACCACGTCCGTATGGACTAAAACGGGCAAGGGAAAATTACCTCCATCACTATTCACCGTGCTTGATTTAGGGTCTAGTACAGGTGTGTCCGGCAGAAATACGCTGGAAAAATACTCAGCAAACGCCTCCGCGGCTTTGACGCCTGAATAGACCCTGCCATCAAGCACAACGTCCGGCTCAAACCCACCCTTAGATCGCAGGCTTGAAATATGCTGCCAGAACAGTTTTGGATTTTTGCCAAGGCTGTTTTCAACATTAGAACAATGCAGTCTATATGCTTCCTCGGTTCTCACTTTTAATTCCGACCGGATTGCGCTAAACTGAGCATATGTAGCATCACAACGGGATTGTTTCCATTTATTATGGAGTTTTGATTTACGCCGAGTATCGCTTATGATATCTCTAGTAAACCAGACTGGGTACCGCTTATTACCAGAGGTCCTTCTCGTCTTCTTTGGAACAGATGAATCAAATATATCGTACATTAGATTATAAAACTTACAAGCAGCGGTGGACGCGTCCTTGCAGCGAAAAACGTCTTGCCATGGAGCAGAGCGAACAAGATCGAACAATAATGTGTAGTCACCTTTACAAAAGTTCCAATCCTTACTACGATCAATATTGCTAGGGTCAAGTTTTTTATGTAGCTTATGCCTTGGGATGGTAACAGCAATATCTAACGGAGGGTGGTACAGATCAATCGGAACCAGTTCCGTACCCTCGACATACTCACAGTTTACAGCAGCGCCTTCCCGAACCAACACTACATCTAACTTACTGCCACGCATATTCATCACCTCATTCATCTCTACCAGACTACAAAAGCTTAGAAAATAACAGTAGTAATTATTAACATTTACTGACGCACTTTTTAAATTAAGGTCGCCTAAAATAATAATAGTCCCCTTCAAACTGTGAATAATGTCCTCGACCTTGCAAAACCACGCTAGATAATCCTCGTCAGTTGCACTAGGTTTGACGTACACAACACACACATATATATTTAGGCCATAAATTGTGATCTTAGCCCACAAATCTTCGCCGCAGGCCGTCTCAAGTTCATGTAGCCTATTCACAGCGACCCCAGGCCGCGTAGCAAGCAGCACACCACCACCTGTGGTCACTCTGTCTCGTCGAAGAGTACGCCAATCTCCAGCCGATATTTCTGAGTCCTCCACTGAATTATCCAGGTTTGTCTCGGTAACGGCTATCAAATCATGCTCAGACAGTAATAAGCTTGACCTCCATATGGGTAGCTTGGTTTTGAGCCCACGCACATTCTGGTATAGTAGGCGCACATAGACGTTGCGATCTGTACAACCACGAGAGGCGGGAGTGGCAAGTACGCAATAGGGCTTATTGGGTCTCATCACTGCGGGCACGAAAATTACGGCGCCATGGTTTGACGCAAATATCCTCTGCCCAATTTTCAGGAGCCATAACCTGATCAGCCAACTTTGAGGGCACACCCAGCTTGAAGGATGCGTATTTACCACGGGATTTGAGGACTTCTACCGTGCAAACATCTGTTCCACTAATGGTAGTTAGGTGATCACGTACCTGACTATCAGATGTGCCCTGCTTAACGTAGAAGAGGTGCAGGTATCTCCATCTTTCAGAGGCTTCTAGATTGGTGGTACCGGGCGCTGCTGTTCCACGCAGCACATTACTGAGTGAACGTTGTGAGCGTCTGTGTCGAACTTCCGTCCAACCGTCTTTTTCTGTGTCACCCATCGAGATGTCAACAACAGCGGCAGTCACCGGCACAACTACACGGGGTTTCGAACAATCCCGCAGATTTGCCTCGGGATTTTTCCGATCAACATCCTCCACCCCTTTAGACGCGATCTCCACGGGATCGTTGATCTTTTCGCCTACTTTTAATATATACTAGAAATAGGGAAGGGCCAAGAATTGAGCCTTGAGGCACGCCCATCTTAACTAGAGACCCAGATGACATCGCCCCGTTAACGTTTACTTTTTGCTGCCTCTTTGATAGATATGAAAGAACAAGATCAACAGCTTGTCTACGAATTCCGTAATGGTATAATTTACAGATCAGTGTATTATGGTCAACGCAGTTAAACGCTTTTGAGAGGTCACAGAAAATGCCAATTGCATCCTGGGACTTCTCCCAGGATTCCAAAATGTGACTGATGAGTTTTACTCCCGCGTCCTTCGTCGAGCTACCTTTCGTGAAACCAAGCCTCTGATCTGAATTAGGTGTGCCTCAAGGCTCAATACTGGGTCCATTCTTGTCCTTAGTGTATATCAATGACTTACCTGTCTTATTTTAAGTAGACAGGAATAGACAAGATATTGATGACGTTAAGTAAACAGTGCACTGTCAATGGTTATGGATTGGATTACGTCAAATAACCTAGTTCTCAATTCCAAGATAACGAAATTTGTAAAGTTCGTCTTACCGAATGTTTGAAACCTAGTAGCCACAGAACAAATAAAAGAGATTAGAAGGGCCTTGTGGGTGGGGCAGGCGCGCCGCACTTATGAACAGACGCTCATAAGTCAACCGAAATTTCATTCACCGACCAACAATCGCGCTCTTGTTGTGACAGCGTTCGAAGCTCCGCGGAAAAAAAATATTATTCCGTCTTGCGCTGTTATAACTTATAACGTATCGGAAAAAAGCCAGGAGTGTAGTGTAGCCCGAGGAGGGATTTCTTTTCACCGGTAAGTCCGAAAACCTTAAAATACAAGTGATATTTGTAATTATTACAAAAGTACGATTATTATGTAATTTGTACACAAAAACGATAAAATCGCATCCAGATACAAGATTATACATTGCTTGCACTACATGGGAACTATCTTGTACGACGTGAGCGGTCGCGCAATGTATTGCGTTCACTGCGAACTCCGCGTGCGCCGAGCCAAAGCTTGAATTCAGCGAAATCTATGCGTATCGATAGTGTTGTACCAAATTGTAAACAATGTCGATATTAAGTATGTGTATACGAATGATTATTTTCAATAATATTATAATTAAAATAACTTTGTTTATTAACACCAATTATTGTTTATTGAGGATTATTAATTTAGTTTCTGAGTGGGTTTTTCGTTTAAAATTTGATTTGAGGGTATATGATGAAAACATGAATTTATTATTTTTTTAGGTTTCCAACAGATCCATCTACAAGAAAACTGTAGATTGAGGCAACTGGTAGAATTGAATGAAATAAAATTATTGTTCAATATTAAAATATTTTTTACTTGTGTCATTTATTTCCTTTATATTTACTAACTTTAGCCCATGTCTTTGAACGCATGAATGACGTTAATCGTGGGCAAAGACAGCCCAGAAGGCCAATTTTCGTAATTTAAAACGTTATATTATAAAGCCTACCGGGGAGGCTCACTGTGGCTGCCTACGCCGTCAGGAATCTAAGACAATACACTGGCGTTGATATAGCTCGGTTAGAATATTTTAGTTATTTTCACAGCGTTATGTCCTACGGTATTCTGCTGTGGGGCAAAGTCGCTGATGTTCAAAATATATTTTTCCTTCAAACGCGAGCTGTTCGATCAATTAACTAGCTAGGTACTAGTGCAGCGGGAGTGTCCGTAAGGGTTACTGTTGCCCCGGAACATAAAGGGCTAAGGAAGGAACACGGGTGGGTTTTAGTCAGTAAGAGGCTGACACTCCCTTCTGCTCCACCCTGAGCGGTAGGGGTCATTTGATGATTAACCATCCATAAAAAAAAGGTAGGTACTAATGTTTTTCTGAGAGATTTTTTTAAAAATATTGCTATTTTCACGATGGGATCATAATTCATCTTCGCCAACATCTTAACAGGGTGTCCCAGAAATCAACGTCAAGCCGGAAACGAGTGACAGGCCAAGTTGGTCAGCTCGATGGTCTAAAGCATCTCTTAAAATTTTACGGGTTATTTTTTAACACCTTATATACAACGTGTAACGTTAAATGCTCGTGTAACGTTTGTTTATAATTGACTACTGAATCGATTTCAGTAACTTTTAATATAGGTTTTTTTTTCAAAAATGATGTATTTTGCCATACTATCCGCCGAATGAGCCAAAGAAAATTAAGTCTTATTTTAAGGCAATAAGACTCAATTTTGAATGCACAAAGCAATGCTAGGATCAACACGATTTTCTTAATAAAAATAGTTAGCTTTTAAAAAAAATGGTTTTGTTCATTGTATTATGCTTTTAACTCAATGCTCTAATTGGGGTGTGTGAGGTTTTGCGCATTTAACATTACACGTTGTATAATCAAGCTTTATTGTCCAGGCGGCGGGCTGGCGTCGGCGGCGTGGCTGGCGCGCCTGCTGTGCGCGCTGCCGTCGCACTGGGTGCCGCTGTACGCGTCGCGCGACCACGGCCACGGCGCCAACCGCTTCCTGCACCACACGCTCAACTACAAGTACGTTATTACTTGCAGCTGCTACTTTTTTCAAGACGAAATCAAAAGGAAAATATTATATTTTAGCACCACTTACGAAATTATACAATATTCTTGTTACTGAAATAAATAAAATAAAACATTAAAATTTTTAAAAAGGTTTTTAATATGGCAATATTGCCGCATTAAATAAAACTTAATATAGTAAACGCTCTCTGTGCAAATGAACGGGTTTATGATTGTCTAACTCGTTGGTCTTTTGAAAACGGTATTTATTGTGTAGTTATTTTGTGCCCTTTGAGAGAGTTTTACAATTCCATCAAATATCTTACAGTAATTAGTAAGTTTTCTTTTATTAATCTGTTTTCGTTTAAATCTGGCTGTTCCCTACATTTTATCGAGTCTTGCTAAAATTTTGTTTGGTTTACTCTTTGTTTGTCTTTTTTATGTAGTATAAATAAATTACATTAACATAATTTTAATTGAATAATGTAAATTGCATGCCAAATGGTAAAACATGGCTGATCTCTTAAATGTACCCTAACATATCTAATGCATTTACCCATGTTTGCAATAATAAACTATTATTATTATTAAAATAAATATATGGCTAATAAGCATATGGCTGACAGTCGCGAAGGTACCACACAACTCGATTCCCGCCGGCTTCCCTTCGAAAATTCAGAACATAACCACTGTATAGTCAATTCATCATTGAAATATAATGAAACGGTTTATTGACATATTTTTTTTTGCTCCGGCTACCTCTATCATAAATTCACCCTTCGCCACTGGTAGCTGATTCTATTTTCGCGATTACGGAGTTGGTCCCTTAGTAAAAACTGTTAATAATGATGAGTACAACGACCCCTTTTCAGGTTTTCATGTATTTAAATGACGCCTTGTATATGTTGTACGCTTACGTGCAGGGGTCCGTCGCTGGTGCTGATCCAGGCCGAGGAGCTGCTGGTCGTGGTGTGCTCGTCGCAGGAGTGGCGCGAGACGCACCAGTACTGGGGCGGGCCCGACTGCGCGCTGCTGCAGATACATCCCACGTGAGTCGCGGCACACACACATATTCGCAACAACATAACATCACGCCTGTAATAATAATAACCCCACCGCCGTATCTCTACGTTGACGTCGTGGTGGGGCTTGTGCGCTCCGAACTCCAAACCTGTGCTGGAACAGTTTACTTTGCCGGAACAGGTCTAGGGTGGTAGCTGTTGGACAGTAGCGACCCCACGGACACTATCTCCTAGGGGAAGTCTTATTGGCTACCTCTGCCTTGTCTTTATTAGCCGGCTTGAGTGGAGATTCGCAAGAGCAAATGTGATCAGAGGAAGGAAGTATTCCAGGAAGATGATGGTAGAGATCTTGACCGTATTTCCGAGATTGTCCTGATAGCCGTGGAAAACCTCTCCACTCCTCATAAGCACCTCAGGACATGTTGCACGCGTGTCACTATGTGCTAGCGACCGTTTCCAAGGCCCCATTATTGAGTGTGCAAGTCACCCCCTTATTGAGTGGGGAACACAGCTGCCAAACTAAAGTGGAATTGGGCAGGCCACATCTGCCGCATGTCGCAACAGAATTGAGCAAAAGTAGCCACTGACTGGGTTCCGAATAACAGGAATCGGCGTCGCGGTAGACCCAGAAAGAGATGGCGTGACGAATTGGACGCCCATCTAAAGGATTGGCCAGATGTAGCAAGAGACAGGAGAATATGGAAAGACGGAAGGGAGGCCTTTGCCCTGCAGTGGGACATAAAAGGCTCATAATAAAAATAAGTCACCCCCTGCCATTTTATCTGTGAATATTATATTATCATTGGCCAGGCAGGGGACATAGTCCTTCCATAATTCAAGGTAACCGATCCACTATGGCCAACCCAAACCCATAGCCCAATATGTTTTGTTCCCATGTTCTGCAATAGTCCTGCACAACAGCACCGGGTGCACTTGCATAGTACATACAGGGATAATCGTCGGTTGGTGCCTCCTTACCATTTAAAATTGTTGAAGAGGCCTGTGTGAGTTAGTTTTGTCGCGTAACCGTCCTCGGAAACGACGATATACGACACCTTTCGGCCAAAAGTCCTCTGCCTGGCAGATCTGCAGATGTTGGGTTCGAACTCGTACCACGAATGACTTAAAGTTGATTTTGTGGCGCGATTCCAACCTTTCGATCCTCAGAGTCCAGTTGGTCTTCACCTTTAAATACTGCACGACTTCCTAGTTGTCGTGGAGTGATGCAAACGCGAAAGGTACAGCTGCGTCGTAGGCACAGCAGCGCACCTGTTGGGTCCACTCGGTGCTTCTTCTTCTTTTTTTCTACCTTCGTGAAACTCTCCTCATCAACTTGTTTGACTCTTGGCAAAGAGCTACGGACAGGGCAGGTAATCTCCGAAGGATGCAAAATGACATGGATATAGACCGTGGACATGGGTCTGGATACGGGTAATGTTCAGTATTGCGGATTTAATGCATGAATTAAAAATTACTATCCAATCAAACAGTTGTTTGCGCGATGCGCGATTTTCAAACCTAACTCCTCATTATTCCAGGTTCTCAATAGTAGAGAAGGGCCCCAAGATGCTGTACCTGAACACGTCGATCCGCGGTTACCCCAAGGGCCTGCGCGCCGGCGCGGATCCGCGCAAGCCGCTACTCATCATCCCGGAGGACTTCGACTCGCTGCAGTTCCAGGGCGTGCCCTACCCGCTCGAGTCTATCGAGGTACCTACAGATTTGCCAAGAATAATATGCGCTTCGGGAATCATCGTCTATCTTCGGAATAGGAACAGGCGATGATGAGATTTAACATAGAGCTGTTACAACTATGGAAGTACTTGCCTTTTGTATTACCATGATTACAAAATTATACTAGATTAACAGCTCTATGCAATTCCCAAAAATTTTAAAAAAACTTTTGATTGACAAATGACGGTCTGCGACCGGAGTAGGTAAACCGACAGAGCGAAAACTTCATTCAAACGAGCTTACTCAACTCGTTTGAATGAAGTTTTCGCTCTGTCGGTGCACTCACTCAAGCGCGGTAGAACAGAACTTGCCTCTGTGGGGGATCACCAAAGCAAAAAGCAATTTTTGGTTTAGTTGTGTATGTATTATTATTATTATTTGAAATAATTTTTTGTATTGTAAAACAGTTTTAAATGTTATTTTTTTCTGTGCGGAAAAAAACTAATTTTTCTTTGATATATCATGTGAGTTGATTTGTGCCAGGTGTGGGGCTGCGGCGACATGGCGTCGCGTGAGGTGCAGCTGGAGGTCAAGAAGTGGCAAGTCAAGGAGGCGGAGAGGCAGCGACATGTGAGTGGCATTACTTCTTTTAGCTTTGCCTCGACATCGAATTAATTTCGCCAACTATTATGTAGAAATGTGCTCCCAAAAAAGATAAGCTCAAAACAGAGCAACGATTTACAAGGAAAAAAAGAACCCAATTAGAAATAAACCCTACGACGTACAGGCCCAAACAGGTTCCTAACTTACCATAGCGCTGGTATTCTGATTCTAAAAACTATTTAATGGCTCAGACCGTTTACTGGCACCCAGGATCACCACGGCAACAGTCCATGGGTCCTTGTTCGAAGAAAAACAAAGAGACGGCCTTTTGAGTAAGTGTCCCTAAGTCGATTGACACATCGGGACACAACGTTAAGCGATATTTTAATCTCAAACCTAAATTACCAAAATGATACCAGCTATTCACAACCGCTCCATTCCCTATCTAAGTCGGCTGTTGAGATTCCCGAACTTTCCATGGCGAATCGAGCGTTTGTACGAAATGCTTTCGTTTTCTAGGTGAAACTGTCAGCAGCGGACTGGATCGAGCACCCGGACAGATACCTGTTAGAGTTAGCGGGCCGGCCGCAGTACAACAACAAGGCCAGCTAGTGAACACCACACAGCGGATACATCGCGGGTTTACTATGAGATACTATCTAGTGATCGAGAGACGGACTTTTTGTATGGTACTCCGGTTGAAAATTTTGTTGTATGTGGGGTGTCGGTGTCCGTTTGCGAAAAATATTTTTATATTCCGACCTCCGAGAGAATGCGTTCCTGACTCCTGTCAATTGGACACGATTACGAACTAATAAAGTTTAAATTTTTAAAATACGTATTCTTTTGTATTTACCGATTGTACTTTCACAGATATTTTACCTCTGATTTTGCATATCTGAGTGGTTAATAACAACCATTCAGGTAATAGGTAATACAGGCGTGTACTCAAAATACGCGCATTGACGTGCAGCTGCGGACACCAGCCCGTATTACGTATTATCTGAGCGGTTATTATTGTCGTTGCTATATGGTTGCTGTCAGATGTTAAATAATTGCGAAAGGACTGTGTATAAGTGACAGGTGTCAGGAACGCTTTGTCCTTGGCTTTGTACTTTTTTATCTCGATCGAAAGCCATGGATGAGGTATATTTTGGAAGAAGCATAAGAAGATCATTCACTCTTACTTTTACGGTCTACGTTTATGCCTAACGCTCATAAGTGTACAAGTGCGAGCAAGCGCGTAGTACGCTGTCTCTGTCTACACACACACGCACGCCCTCACACACATTACATCCCCTGCAACGAGTTTTTGGTCTGAGTTTGTAAAGTATTTTTATCACACGAAGTGACGCGTGCCTTCATCATTACATGTAGTAATCAAGTGTACAAACACGCTGCGAATGTGTGCGTGAAGACGAGTAGCGTCAGAACGTGACACACACTTTGTGTTATCGTGTTTAGATATCAACACTTCTGTGAAGTATACACAAAAAAATTATGTTTCTCAGATCATTTTCAGTGACTACACTAACTGCGGTCAATGACCCCACAAAAAAGTCATCAAATTAATATTTCTTTTGTTAAACGTGTTAAATGTCGATACTCATCTCGTCTGCGGAGTTTCGCTAGCTTATTTAATTTGACCCTGTATTTTTATGTGCTTTAGCCACTGCATTATGCCAATAACCGAACTTGACGCAAACAGTTGATTATTTAATAAATATCCATTTTTTTTGGTCCAACGAATAAGATAAGATAAAACGGTCTCTTCAACCAAGACTAAAACAGCCGTTATTTTCAGCATTAGAAAATTAACATTGTATTTAGGTTATTTATAAATTGTGACTAATTTATTTAAATAGACTTATTTTGTGATATTATCAGGTCTGAAATTTAAATAAGAATTTTGAGAAAATCAACTTAAATCAAAGTCAATGGGTAACTATTAATAATAAATGTGAAAAAAGTAGGAGTCAAACTCACTGGTTGTGGCTGGCACATACATACGTTTTTATAAATGTGTGCATCTATAACTAGTGGCAGTCGCACAGATTGGTCCTTCGAGCCGGATCCGTGGGGGTAGAAGCAAGATGCCGTCACGTATTCCACCTGAGGAGGGACGCCCTCCGGACCTTCCGCTGCACACTGCGACTATCGCACAACTACTAGTAATTGTAGAAAGAGACAGAGAGATCCAAGCTGAAAAAATAAATGATATAGAACACTGTCCAGTTTTATACTATGAATTCTTGCTTTGCGTTGTTTCAAATTCTAATTTTACCTAAAACTCTTCAAAATCATCGCTATCTATACTCCATTTGCAATAAGATTAGACATTTAAGTAAACCTTTTTTACAGTCTGTTCAATCAATTTTAACTTCTATATCGTAGGCGTAAGGATGGCATTAAAAGCAAAAAAGTGGTTACAATACCAACTGTTTACTGCAGCTGCCATTTGTCATGCTACCAACGCAATAGAATTCAAAATTGGTTGAACGGGCTGTAAAACAGGTTTATTTAAATATCTAATCTTCTTCCAAATGGAGTATAGTGATGATTTTGAAGAGTTTTTCTTGTTCTTCTATCTATTTTCTTAATTAGCAGCTTACTGACTTGCTGGATCATTGTTCCTCCCCTAGTTGTATGAGTTATTATCTGTACAGCGTCAAAAATATACACTACTACACTCGGCAGGCAGTCATTTAATAGGCTACAACATTAACACTGCCCTAAACCAACTGTAATAACATGGTCTAAGGCCGCTGCGTCGAATCTTGCGGGCAGCGGGGCGGCGCGGGCGGACCCGCTTGCCTGGAGTGCTCCGCTCGCTGGCCGCTCCCGCGCCGCTGTGTTCGAGAACCGCTCCGTTTAAATGTACGCATAGGATCCAGCCGCTCCCGCGCCGCCGCCGCCGCCCCGCTGCCCGCAAGATTCGACGCAGAGGCCTAAGGAAAAGCTAAAGCTGCGGCGAGACAGTACTTCCCTACACAACCCGTGCGCTCCACCTGCTGAAAGTCTCTCACCTGGACATGAGTTGCCTTAGCTGACCTGGAAGTCTTTAAATAGACTCCTGACTCTGGTAAGCCGAAGCATAGAAAACCTGCTCAGGTGGAGATTTACAGATGTCCCGAAAACAATGGGGCACTTAATATCGTGTCCGTACTCTACAGGGGTTGATGGACGCTACTGAAGATGCCAAGCTCGTAGCCAAATTCTAGACTGACTCTATAATATAGATTGCCATAGACACGCTAAAAAGAAAAACATTCTATTTTTTTTATGTTCTCGTACTTAATATTTATTTCTAATTTATTTTGTCTACTTCAGGCCAATTTAATATGGATTTATTTATTCACGTTATTTAATGTTTCCATTCATATTTAAATATTATAATCATTGCTCAAAATAAAAATTCCGCTTGAGCTTAAGAATACTGTTGTTTAAAAAATTACTTTGAAAATAACCAAAAAAAAAAGAAGAAATCGTGTTATCAATATGATTTTTTATTATGTAAGTATTTTAATTTTTGACGAAACCCGGACAGGGAGTTATCGATAAGGCTGTATTTATAAATGTACTGATGCCTTATAAGGTATCAATCCAAATATTTTGTAAGCCTGTGCCTGTAAAATAAAAAAATGTATTTGACTAAAACATGGAATGTATAACAAGATAATTATTATACTTTACTATATAATATTCAAGTTGATTATAAAAATATGTATGTATAGCATGTAAGGCCTATTAATATTGTCGTATTGAAGCTCATTAAACAAGTAAAGAATAGTCGTACGGTGTGTATGGTCAACCGCACGTCATGCGTCAGTATTAACACCGTAGACAGAGAATGCTATAGACGCCAGCAAAGCGTGTCGCAGAAAGAGACAAAACAAAAATACGTCACATATTTAGGGTTACCGTCTGAGGAAAAATTTACCCCACAATTTGTGAAAGTGGAAAACATTTTTTTTATCAAAATGTCTGTTGCAAATTTTTGATGACGGTTTTGGTGTCGTCCTGTAGCGATAATCCAATTCCGACGTAAATGATCATCTTCAGAAAAACTGCAACAAGCCATTAATATTTTAGATATATACTTATCTAGCTGCGCCACGCACTTTCATCCGCATGTGTCTCGGTTCCGTGAGAATATTGCGATAAAAAGTATCCTATCCTATGCCCTACCCAAGTCATGGTTTATCGATGCGCCAAATTTCATCCAAATCCGTTCAACCGTTTTAGCGTGAAAGCGTAACAAACAAACCAACAAATAAACTCACTTTCGTATTTATAATATAAGTTAGGAATAGTAATACATATTTCCCATAAAAGTTGGCAACACCAAAATTCTTACGTTAGGATTTAAAAATTGTTAATTTTTTGCTTTTTATCGATGAATTTACGTCTAGGGTACATTATACATAATATATGAACACAGTAAAATGTTATTGATAAAAAATACTATACTTACGAATGAAAGGACAAGTTTGGCATTTTCTTTTCACTATCACTTTTACACCGTAAAACGCTACACCGAACCATGTTTTGTTTTAAATGTTTGAAATATTAAGTCTAAATTGTTCACAACATAAAATAACATAAATTACTAAACTTATAGCACGTATAAACTAAATTTTACAAGAAGACGATAACTATCTGCACGTTAACTGTCAAACTTTGTTTAGCAAAGTACTATGCTAACCTTGAAAATCGTGGCACGCGCCGTGAAACAAAAAATCTCATCGTTCTGTCTCATTTCTTTACACGACATCGGCGTAAATTGCTCTTTTTCTTGTGCGAATGCGACAAAAGATATCAATTTGTCTATAGCATTCTCTGTCTACGAATAACACGAACTTTGAAAGTCGCCCTTACCGTTCCGAAATAGAAGCGCTGTAAGTCTAAATCTAATTGTAACACGAGCGGACGTGCAGTTGACTATACCAAGTAATTTAATTGTCTTGAAGTAAGTGTTGGACTGAAGTCCAACACTCGCTCGATAGGAAGCTCTTCCTATTTATGTATAACGTTCCTATTGTACAAGCCATAATCGCGAGTCACCTAGGAAAGTATGTAACGCTCATAAACGGTGTTTTGTTATTTTATAAATGGACCAAAATGTTTAAATAATACTGTACTAGAATAAGCAGGGAGTTTACGTTTTGAAGTTAACGTGAAATTAATATGTTTGCGATCTCAAGTGGGGGGAAATTATTCCAAGATGGCTGCGAGCGAAAGTTCTTTTTGATCAAAAATAATAACCGAGTCTAGGCAATAAGGTAGGACATTAATTTGAATCCTACAGAACCCTGAAGATAATAATAGCCTCAAATAGATTCGCCGAACAAGAACAATACAGCTTAGTTTATTTTTAAAGATGGCGCCACATTCTTTTAGGGGCTTTCGTTTGCTCTGTAATTATTGATATTATTTGAGATCGTGAATATATATTTTTTTTTGTGTTGAATCAAAGAGAGAGAGGTATTGCAATGAATAGGTTAATTATTTTCTGTAAGACATCACAGGCGTCAGCTTGACGTAACACATGCACAGTCAGTAATATGCGCTTCTTAATTGTAATAGAGGTGCTATATGAATGCTTTTGTAGATAAGTATTTTGTGTATTATAAAATGTAAATTTTAAGTAAAATGAGGCTACTTTGCCCCGCTTTTTGCTCCAAATTTTGAAAAGTGTGACTGACGTAAAATCCTTCTTTGTTATGGCTTTTGTCAATATTTCCACAGCTTATAACATTCTGGCTCTAATATTTCAATGACAAAAATAGTTGCCTTTTGAAAACATTGCTCCTACATTTAAATTGTACTAAAACAGGCACATTTTTGAGACAGTAGCAAAGCCGCGGCTTTTAATATGCTCCAGAACATAAGGAAGCAAATTTTGTGTTTCTCGTCTTATTGATATGGTTTGAACAAAATAAAACTCCAAATTTATAATGAAGGAACTTTTTTATTTGTAGGTACATAATATCAGTTAAATCAGTCTCAGAATAATTTTCTCTTAACTCTAATAAACTATTAAAACCACCAAAGGCAACATCTATCAAGATTTCAAGAATCATGTAAACTTTTAGAAAAAAACATATTTAGATTACTACCAATAAGCAATTACAGCCATGACAAATCACATTAAAAAAAAAACTAAAAATACCTTGTAAAAACGTATCGTATACATTTTTTACTAAGTTACTAATAAATTTTCATATTTCTAATTATTTTTGAGATCTCAGATCCCCCAAATTTGATCGAGTTCAAGAACAGTATAAAACTCACGACGACCAATTTTCTTTGGTGCAGATATACATCCCAGAACTTGTTTCCGATTATATTGGAACTCATCCTTTGGTTTTGGCCATTTCCCATATTTGGGAGATCTTTTCATTGAGGATATGCAGGGTCCTTTATCATTTTCGTTATGACACCTGGGAAAATCTCCCTTTTGTATGTGAAAGCTACCTATTCTCCTTCAGTTTTAATGAGTGGTTTTTGATTTTTCGTTTTAGAACTTTCAGTGACATTGGCGCCGATTCCCTTGTTCACAAACTAAGTTCAGTGCATCTTTTTCTGTCTATTTCATGAAGTAAATTGACGTATTTTTATTAGCCAATTTTTTAATCACGTCTAAACTTGTCCATGGAATATCCTTATTTGACAAGACTAAAGTAATATTTATGTTCTGTCCTTTTCATAATGAATAACAAAAAGATGCACTGAACTTAAATTTAGTTTAGTTTGTGAACAAGGGAATCAGTGCCATTATCCAAGTTCTTCTCTTCTTACAAATTCGTCATCGTCATCGTCTCCAGCATATCGTTCATTGTACCGTCGTTTGAAGAGTCATTTTTTTTTATCCTTTATTAAAAAGAACTAGGTTCTTAATAATTAATTACAATCTAGCCTATAAGAGTAATAAGCAATTTTAATCTAACTTAATTTTTTACGTGATACTTATTTTAAAACTTAGAATAGTGTTGATTGTACTTTACACAAGTCTGTTCCACTTTCTTAGAGTCTGATATGATGATATGAACACTTTGTTCGTGTGTTATTATGTGTGTCATTGGCACTATTATTTCTACACTTTTTACACTACACTAACTCAAAAGGTTGTTTGAAGAGTCATGAAGAGATATTTCATATGTACTGTCACTGTGTATTCTCGTATGACGAGGTCCTGAAGTTAAGGCCTGAGCTTCAACTTCAAAATATGATTCCTTGTTTTCCTTGTCGTCCTGTGGAGTATCTATCAGCACAGTGACACTTCTTCCAAGAACTATGTTGAGTTTTGTACGTCGTATTGTCGGGTTAACGCCTCCAGTCCATTCCACTCTCTTCGATTGAAGTGTTTCCAGAAAAGAATCTTCTGCCGCTGTCTTATCTAGGTTTATGCAATCTCTCCAAGAAGGTATTTGCATCGATCGGATAAATCCCACATTTCCTCAAACCGGATTTCAAATTTTCTTTTCTATTTTCTTCTAAATCGTCAAAAAGTCTTTTTAGTAAGACTGGGAAACTGCTCTTTTCAACATTTTTTCCCGTGTGCCTTGGTCACATTTTTTCCATGTCGTTAAAATTTTCCGCCTTGCAACTTTCATTGGATGAAAGAAGGCAACATCAAGTGGGTGCTGTTCGGAAGAAGGCACACGAACCTTGTGTTATTTTCTTTGCGCGTCCTAAGAACATCCACCGAACTATGTGACGATACAGTGTCGCCTACGAGGACTTTAGGGCATTCCTGTTTTTTTTGAGATTTAGTAGGACAAGTGAGAAAAACCAGTCATTGAATATATTCATGTCGAACCAACCGGAAGAGCTACAATTGTAGTGAATATTTTTTGACCCATTTTCTGTCCAAGCATTCCACAGCTGCCTAGATCTGTACACGACGTTTAGCGGGAGTAATTCTCCTTCAGCACTCCCAGCAAACATTATCGATGTAGAACTTTTGGATGTATTTCTTATAACTTCGGGGTATTTGGTGAGAATCTTTGTCTGTCCAGGGTCATCACACAAATTCGTTTCGTCATAATTCCGTATGTTTTCTGGCGGAACATCTATAACCACCTCTACCAAATTATGGATATAATCTGTGAGGGACTGAGGGTGTCCCGATCAATGTACGCTCTACTGCGCTCTATATCAGCAGCAAGCCGCTATGACAATTTGGCATTTTTTTCTAAAAACTCTGCGCCCATTCCGATCCTGGGCAACCATTTTTAACTTGGAAACTCTCCTCCCAATTCTGTCCAGAGAAGATTTTATGACTATGTGCAAATCGAAACTTGTAAGAGGAAAACCATGCTCCCTTCGCTCGCTCGTAAATGTAGTATGTGCTCCTGGTGGCCTCGGTCTTAGTTGATTTATTATATTCCATGGAATCCCATATATTTCACTGGCCTTTCTTTGAGTAAATTCTTTGTTTTCTATTGATGCTAGACAATCTTGATCAGTCTCTTCTGAATAATTTTTATAATTTGCTGTAGGTACTTTCTTAACATAGGTATTTACGTGGCATATTTCATATATAATGTATATAAACTATTTGAATTCACTATGCGCTATGTAGCAGTTAAAATATTAAATATTCTAAAACATAATTTGTAACTTTGCGCTCCAGGAGCAAAATATCGTCAAACGTGGCGCAAAGTAGGAACGTGAAAAGAAAAGAAGTTAGAATATGAAATAAATCTACACATCAACTAAATATTACCAGCCGATTGATTCTGTAAACATCTCACCGTGATAACTTAGGTGAAGTGAGCTATCCCTTTGCTATTCTGTAAAAATCTCACCGTGAAAACTAAGGTGAAGTGAGATGTCATTCCACCTAATGTTAGGGATTACCCCTATTGACAGCTCACTTCACGGACACTTCACCTAAGTTATCACGGTGAGATGCTTACAGAATCGATCGGCTGGTGGAATGACAGCTCACTTCACCTTAGTTTTCAAGGAGAGATTTTTACAGAATAGCCCTGCTGATAACGTTAGCTAACAAACCCGATTATATTAAACCCTCCTTACCAAAAATATCCAAGTAGATTCGTCGATCGATGGAGATGGGTTTTGCAGACAATTATTTTTTTAACAAAACAATGGCTGCTATCAAAGAAAAGAAATAGCAGAAACCCTCAAGAAACCAGAAGTGCATATTTAGTATTGCCAATCTTATAAAACATTTATCGGATGCGTTCAAAAATATTTCAATTTCCTTGGAGTTTTAGTGATTTGAAATCATCTTTTTTTAAATTTGGTGTACCTTCACTGAGCAAAATAGCCTCATTTTACGGTAATAAATGAAATATTTTACAATTTTTTTTTTTTGCTGTATTCCTTGAAAACCTTTACTATAAACCACTAAACAATAACGTCTTGGTCATACTTGTCATATAATCCGAACGGCCGATAATAAAAACAAGTACAGCAGACTCCAAGCCAAGATTCACCTCAGACAGTCGCACTGAACCCAGCAATGACGTCACAAGGGCTGAACTCTTACCCTCTCCATTAGTTTTTTTTTTCTTTGCCCTGCTCAGGCAGGCTAAGGCCTTGGACCATACCGCCTCGTCTTCAATGACCTTTCCACTAAATAAACTGTTTTTTGATAGATGGAACTAGTGATTGCAGCAACATTTCGATTATTTACACTTTAATTTGTTTGTAGTATCGAACTATCGATTATCTATTTTTGCTGTCGAATAAAAAATGGTCCGATTTCTTTATTTTTTATGTCTGTATATTTAATTATTATTAATTAATACGAAACAATATAAACTAGCCGCTTTGTATAATTAAATTTCAATTTTGCAGGTTTTATAACCATAAAAATAAAATATCCACTGGTTTGCCGTATTACTATATAGCATTGTAGTGTATACACATAAATATGGGGTTTACTACATATTAAAACACACTGTTTTTTATGCATAACATTTTATGAAAAGATATGCCATATGAGTGTTTCCCGTTAAATTAAGTACTTGAAAAAACTATATGTTAGATTCAGAATTCACCACACCATTAAAGAAACAATAAATTAATAAAAAACTAAAATTATAAAAATAAAATTACTAGAGTAAGTAATTTGTAAATAATAATAATAAACCATTTATTATCAGGTAACAAAGACCCATCAGAAGTAAGAAGAAAAGAAAAAGAAGAAAAAAAGGAAGAAGGAGGAAGCATCAGTATCAGAATATATGTAATAAAACTATTTAACAAATGTTTTGTTTGATTTTTCTTAACCATTACCCTACCAAAATAGGTAACAATATTTTACACGTTCTTATGAAGCTTTGTCTCTGTTCCGTTTTTCTACACGTGTGGTATTAGAAATTAGAATGCCTCTAAGAAATAAGATATGGCGGTATATATATATTTATTTCGCATTTTAAAGTTAACTTTTACGTAATCTGGAATAGTTACCTACGTTCTTAGGCAACTGTCAAAAACGGTTAACCTACTGGACAGGGCATATCCTTAAATTATTTAATTGTGCTTCCCAATTTCTTGAATTAAGTACCTATAAATACTGAGGGATAGACAGACCAAGAGTTCGCGTTCGTTGGAGGAGTAGTCTATGGTAGGTAGCTCCTTTTTAGTTAGGTATTTGTAATCGGAACGCATGTGCAATGGTCACTGACGTATACGTCAGTGAGTATAGTGTGATCATCTTACAAATAGCGAATCTGCCACAGACTGGACAAAAAATCTGCCACACTTGGCGCCAAAAATTTGCCTCACAAAATACACAACGAATTCAGGTGAAAGGACATGCTGTTTCTGCCCTCTGGTAATTCTGGTATCGATAATGTTCACGATTTAAGGTTATAAATTAAGATTTAAAAATCAATTATACAATAAGTGCTTTACATTTTTGTTATACAAATAGAAATATCCAAAAAACTGAAGAATATGATCTCAGACTAACAAAATATTAAACGTTTCATTAACCTCACAAAGGCATATCACCAATTAGTAACTGTATTCGCTCACAGATGGCGTTATACTAAGAAAAATCCCCAGCATTTATACCTTATTTTGACCAGTTTCCGCAAGATCCTGACTCCTGAAACTTACTAATTGATAAACTATAAAATACGACGATTATGATAATATAACAATCATTACTGAACATTTTCTTTCACTACCTAGACAATCGCCCATTGTTCCAGACATGTCCTTTGTAGCGAAAGAAAGGAAACGACAATCGCCCATTGTTCACCAGACATGTCCATGTCCTTGACCTAGACAATCGCCCATTGTTCACCAGACATGTCCTTTGTAGCGAAAGAAAGGAAACGAAAAAAGATTCTTCACTACTATCAAGTTTAATTTTAGTTAAAAATCCGAATACTTACAAAAAAAAATATATCAACAATAATATTAAAAGGTAGAAAATACAATAAATAAGGGCCGGGAGAAAACTTGACAAAAACTATAAACTTAAATTATTATGGAATTAGGATATACTTTAGGTTTTAAATAAAATATATTGTCTTAATTTCGCAACGCGACGAGTTTAAATAGTTGCAACCAAAAAGTTCACTACGTCCACGTGAATAAAATAGACCGCATAATCCTCTCTTTTGTTACCCAAAAACTAAGAAACTATTCCTTATTTTTGTTTTGTTTTTATTCACCTGAGAAATCCCCGTATAATTGGCCATGAAACAGAAGTTGCCAGTTCGATAAAATCATTTGTAATCTAATTTTATAGAAAACCTGATGTAATTACATTGAAAAAAGATGAATTCATTGAAAATTTTAAATAAATAGCGTGGATTTTCTTGAAATCTTTTAAATCTGCCACTTTTGTAAATCGTCAGTCAGCCACAGTCATTCAATAAGCCACAAATGGTCACACTGGTTATTGGTGATTTACAGCTGATTCGGAATGTTTCGTGAATTTGAATTTGACAGTGACACTTGAGCACTTGAGTCATGATGACGTCTTGACTTAAAATCCGTCCTAATCCGGAATTCCGGTAAATGATAAACAAACTTATACTTTTTGTGATGATCAAATATTATTCTGGTTAGCAACAACAAATAGTAGTAAATGTTAAAAGCATGGCGGTGTATGCGGCTCATTTGACGAGGTCGCTGCAGGGCACGCCGACTGTGTTCCAAGTGACGGCGCAAGAAGCCCTCGGAGCCACTGTGAAACCCGCGCTGCGGAAAGTCGTAGAGGTAAACTTTGTGATTATTTCATTACACGATTCTGGTCATTTTTAACTCGTTAAATCCTGATTCCAACCGGTTCTTGAATTCATTATTCTTACAGTGGCAGTGCGTTATTAAGCATGCTAGTCTTTTAGGCTACCTACCTTATTATTCTAAGCTTACTTACTGGTTATATTACAATGAAGCCTGTAGGTATTTTATAATTGCTGCCAAAAGACGACGACCCACTGACCGACTTCCCTGCTATTTTAAAGTAAGTAAACATACCTTACCTTACCTTAAGGTTGTGCCATTTAAGAATTATTTGCTTTATTGCTGTTCAGACCAGACATATGCTTAGCAAGCATTACAGACAGAATTTGAAGGAGAAATAAACATAATAATTAGAATTTAGGACAACTTTTATTGAAAACAGTTTTAAGTCTTTTGTATATTATTAATTGTAACATTTATGACAAACAAATTTAGGGCATATTATATTTAGGGATTTAAATTTTATAACATGTGATATTATGTGACATTAAGTTCAGACAAAAAAGTTAGGTAACACAATAGAGAATCATGTAGTATACTTTAATATGGCATCTGAAAGGCTCATAACTTCAAATGAGTTATAATTGCCAATACTGTTTCCAGTACCTGGCAGAGACGTACCCTAACAAGTGTGGCTGGTGTCTACACTGGTACGATGAGGTGTACTTGCTGTTTGATTGCTGTCTGCAGTACTACTACCTCAAACACTATGGTGAGTTCACTTAATTTATCAAACAAGAACATAATAATCATTGCTTTTTGTTTTTTTTACCATAATCCATCATAATTATGTTATAATGAAGCTTATTTAATTTATAATAATATCTATAGCAATCAAACAACTTTGCATTTCAATTACTTCATCACTTAAAATTTCAGCTGCATCATTCTCCGAGAGTTTCTATGAGCTGCTTCGTGTGCCCACATCCTCAACTAGTGAGTTCAGCAGTGGACAACAGCTACCGGTGTACCTGGAGCGAGCCTCACTAGCCCTGCTGGTGCTGGTGCCCTACCTGAGGGACAGGCTTGACAGGATTGTGGAACGATGGAGGGAGGATCACGAGGATGGAAGGCTGGGGAAGGTATCGTAGACAGATAATGGTAGATGTTGTGTGCTAAATTCAGTGCTGCATAAGTGACTAAGGGCATGAACACTGTTTTTATCTGTATATTCAAATTACAGCTGGCTTTCTTTATCAGTCGTATGAAATGGCTCTAACGCGACAAGTTCAAGTAATGTGTCGATCTGCTTAACAATTAATTTCTGTAAGCCCATGTTCGGAAGGACATAAAAATATTGCAGTGTGATTTTACAACATTTGGTGTTGAACCGAGCATTCAACACCGCATCAGCATCCAACAGAGTGCATCCCAACGCGTCGACAAAATGGGGTGTGGCTGTGTCATGGACACGGCCGTGTGTTGTACGTGAATACGTTTACGTAACGGGGTTGATCCGCTCGGCCGCATTCATTCTTTTACGTTCCTGGCACTGCTTGACTCGGTCATAAATGGTGTTTTATTGGTACCATTCGATTGCTCTTGAGAAGCCTTTTCCAACTGTATACGATTTCTGCATTTGGATTTGGCTTTTTGTCGCGTATAGGCCGAAATTACATATTTTTGATATTATTTTGCTTTTTATTTTAACACATTATATTTATTGTCACTATTTTGCACAAATGTTTTGTATACAATCGATAGATTTTGACGAGAATTGACGATTGAAACTTAAACGAACGTCCGAGCTTTTCCGAGTCAAAAGTTATAGGTACTAACTGCTAAGTGGAATTGGAATCTCAAAATGTTTATAATTTGCAACTCTCGGCGCTTACTTTCGCTTATTTTCAACGTACTACGCGTTGAAAATCCAGTGTGTGAAAAATGATACCCTTGGGAAAAATCGCCCGACCGAACCTGGGTAAGCCCAAGTCATGATTTTGAGACATTAGAAGTTTTATAGTACGTCACGTGTAAAGGCTTTTAGTGTCCCGTGAAGTGATAATAATGTATACATATTAAAAATTAAACTCACTTTTCGTGTCTATCTGTGTAACCGCGTTGTTCTTCTATAACGAATTTTGATGTGATTTTCACCAACGTTTAGAGAAACCGGCGTAAACATTAATATTAAACTTATACATAATAAAGAAATCGTGATGTTTTGTCAAGTCGTAAAGACCGTGCAAAGCAAGGTCGGATCGCTAGTAAAATACATATAAGTATGTTTATTGTTTCCACCCCAGTCCCGGTGGGACAAGTCCCGCCGCGCCGCCACGCAGGCGCACCGCGCGCTGCACACAGCGTGCGCGTGCGCACGTGTGCTGCAGCTGGCGCGCTACCTGGCGGGCCGCGCCGCCGCGCACGCGCCCGCCCTGGCCGCGCTGGGCCTCACGCTCAAGGTAACTAGCTCCTGCAGTGCTATTCTGTAAAAATCTAACCATTAAAACTAAGGTGAAGTGAGCTGTCATTCCACCTGATGTTAGGGATTGCTTCCATTGATACTTCACTTCACGCTCACTTCACCTATGTTATCACGGTGAGATTTTTACAGAATCGATAGGCTGCACGCGGCGTGCTCGTGACTAACTTGATAACACCAATTTAGATCTTTGACATTCGTTACGGGTGGTCAGAAACCCAAGTCTGACAACCAGTCGTACCAAGGGGTATCGTGGGTTACTGGTAACTGGGTTGTGGAGTTGTTCCATGAAACTGGTATTCAACAGCCTCTGCTGTTGGAAGCCAATATATTTGGGAAAACGCCAGGCTGATTGATTGTCCACTAGTAGCTTAGAATGTAGAATAATAATATGATGCAATAACTATTTGTGGCATGGATTTATTGGACGAAATAATTAAGTAGTTTATTTATTTATTTAATACTTCAAGCACATAAGATGTACAGAGGCGGACTTATTTATTTAATACTTCAAGCACATAAATGTACAGAGGCGGACTTAATGCCATAGGCATTTTCTACCAGTCAACCTTCAGTTTATAACTGTCAATAAAATAATTCCGTTGACATTGGCGCTAAATCCTAAAATATCAGTAAAAAAAAACATAACCCTTCCTTTTGGCTTGGCCGTAATTGAGTAAAAATCCCAGTACCCTTATTAATCTTATATTGGGGGTGGTGTAATGTTTATTGTGTTATATATTATTTGTGTCTAATACAACAATTTTCATTATTATTATTGAAGAACGCGCCTCCCCGCGAGCAAGAGGAACACACCTGGGGGGATCTCGTCAGGAGTGTGGCTACTGGACATATTGGGTGAGTCAAATGAGTAGTCTGAAATGGTGGACTTGAGCGGAATTCTTTATCCATACTAATATTATGAGGTAGTTACACGACTTAACGACTGAATGGATTTAGATGAAATTTGGCATACTTTTATTTAATTAAATTAGCGACCCCAGCATGTTTCCAAGCATTCTTATGCGGGTTGCAGACCAAGAGCTAAGCTAAGTTAGTTTAGCTTAGCTCGCCTATCTGATGTAGTTTTTTGGCCTTTTCTATTTGGTTTATCATATTCATCTTCTTATCACATGATAATTTTCTATTTGGTTTATCATATTCATCTTCTTATCACATGATAATTATCATCTTACAGGAAGATGAATATGATAAACCAAATAGAAAAGGCCAAAAAACTACATCAGTTAGGCGAGCTAAGCTAAACTAACTTAGCTTAGCTCTTGGTCTGCAACCCGCATTATCCTGGATAAAATCCTCTGATTTGTTATATGCTTGTTTACAAAGTGTACTCTTAATACGAGTTTTAAAACATAATTATGGACATTGCAGGAGTGCAGTGGTGACGTTCCCGATGCTGGGCAGGCTGGCGCAGTACGGCGCCTTCGGCGTGCAGCTGCTGCGCTGGACCGCGCACGCGCCGCCTGCGCACGCGCAGCCCGCGCCGCCGCCGCCCGCCGTGAGTGCGCCGCAATAGAAACGCGATTTGGGCTCTAACTTTAGCTCTGCTCAATCTTTGCTCTCTCCTATAGCCGTTACAAGGATATTTTGGCGCTCCCTCCTACCTACAACGCTGCAAGCTTCATTTGGCGCGCGGCCAGTATCGGAACCCACGCTGCCATAATGTTTTTTACGTTCTATACGTTTCACAATACAGTTGCACAAGTGTTTACCAACAGCGCCCTGTTCGAACTCCAAAAGATATTGTGGTAGTGTGTCTAGCCTTATCACGAGAAGCTATAAATTTTGTAAACAAAGAACTTCTACTAAGTTCGTAGCGACAATTCAATCAACAACAAATGATCTCAAATTCAATCAACGCAAATTAACATACGTGTAATACGAAACTAACGAGCAATTTCACTTGGTCGGGTTATATTTCAGCGATTTAAAGCGCTGTTGTCTAATGTTTTGTGAACGTAAACATTTGGGCCGCCATTTTGAAGTAAGTTTACGCTGACGCTGTCAGTGCTGCAGAATGCAGATGCAGAATACTCGGAATAGTCTGACGACAGTAATTAGATATTTATATCCCTATATAAAAACAAAAATCATTAAAAAACTGTTTTTTTTATTTGATCCAAAAGTCGCGAATCCTTCAAATCAAATCAAATCAAATCAAATCATTTATTCGCATAGAATGTGGGTATTTAACAAAAGTTGGTAAAAGAAACATATATATTTTCCCGTGCACATTCTGCCTGAGTATTGGCATGCAAAATTTAACAAATTTAGTTTCAAATTTAAATACTAAGGAACACCAAATAGATTTCATAATTTCAAAGATAAGTTTCAAATTTAAATACAGTTGGAATACTAATATAATAATTTCAAATTAAAATGTCAATAATAGCTACTTAATGTCAATTATAATTAATGTCAATAATACTTCATGTCATTATACAATGTTCATGGTCATGGTTCAAGGGTCATTCAAAAAATCACTTATTGTATAATAACATTTTTGTGTCAAATATTCCTTAAGTTTGTTTTTAAATTGTTGAAGGGTGTAATTTTTTATGTTGTCCGGTAGTTTATTAAATATAATTGGACCCATGCAAAGAACACTTTTTCTAAGTAGTGCAGTTTTATATCTGCTGACAGTTAAAAGATTTTTGTATTGACTTCTAACGGGACCTTTCTTGGAGTCTGAGACCTTAGCAAATAGCTTTATGTTGCTTTTAACAAAAATTGCCATTTCTAAAATGTACAATGACGGAAACGTAAGAATTTTTAACGACTTGAAGTAGGGTTCACAGCTATCTCTTGGTTCCTTGAATATGTGTTTACAAAAATTATAGTTTCTCGTGACGGATACTTTATTAGTGTGCCTAGTATAGAAAAGACAGGTCAATGGTTTTTCCACTCTTATCTGTTAACTTAGTTTTATTACATAACTGAATAAAAGCAGACAAAATACTGCGTAAATTTTTCAACCGGCGTCAGTAAGGGTATTACATAATTACTTTATTATTACTTTTCAGTAATAATAAAGCTAACTGCATTAACAGATATTGGAAAGGTACATGCAGCTAGAAAAACATTCATTTTAACGTTTTATTTTTATGATGCCAATTGATACAGTGACATATAATAATTGAGACCGTTCTGAACCAACCGAGTTTAGGGTACTAGAAAAACTACAAATCGCAAAAAAACTTTTCCCATACACTTAAGCTCTATCTATGTCATGAATGTTCAATGTTTCCAGAGAGACGACCGCGCCCTTCGGTGGAAGAACAAGTGCCCTCTATGTCTGCAGACGTGGAAGATACCCACAGTGTTGCCAGTCTCCGGGTGAGCATGCTTTTATTATTATAAAACACATATTTATGGAATGAAAAGCAGGTTTAAAACACAAACTTGCTATTAAATGAAATACTAAATAGCGCTATGTAATGTTTAGGATCATAAAGGTCTTTAGAATGAGAAAACCTGAATTCTCAATCGTAATGTGGGTAATTCACTAATTAATTAAAATAACTGCCCCGTTTTGGTCTCACGGTCGCAAGTGCGACTGTGGAGCCCGGGTTCGATTCCCGGGTCGGGCAAAATGTTATTGGGTTTTTCCATTAGAAATTTCTCAATAACAGCCTGGAGTTTGGAAGCTGCCGGTGAGAGACCCGCGAGCCTTGCGCACGCGCAGCACTTGCCGCCGCGCTCACTGCCGCCCAGCGGAGCGGCTCAACAAGTGTATCGAATAAATAGCTTTTTTTTTGTCTAATACATGATTTTGTGAAATAGTGTTGGCCACAATGACCTATCGTCGCTGACTGTACTCTCGAGGCTCAATACTGTGTCCGTTGGTTACAGCTACATATTCTGCTACATCTGCATCTCGCGCCACGTGCGCGCTACCTCCACGTGCCCGGTGACGCGCTGCCCGGCGGCAGAGCAGTCGCTCGTGCGACTGTACATCGACTAGCAGTCGCTCGTGCGACTGTACATCGACTAGCAGTCGCTCGTGCGACTGTACATCGACTAGCAGTCGCTCGTACGACTGTACATCGACTAGCAGTCGCTCGTGCGGCTGTACATCGACTAGCAGTCGCTCGTACGACTGTACATCGACTAGCAGTCGCTCGTGCGCCTGTACATCGACTAGCAGTCGCTCGTACGACTGTACATCGACTAGCAGTCGCTCGTACGACTGTACATCGACTAGCAGTCGCTCGTGCGACTGTACATCGACTAGCAGTCGCTCGTGCGACTGTACATCGACTAGCAGTCGCTCGTGCGACTGTACATCGACTAGCAGTCGCTCGTGCGCCTGTACATCGACTAGCAGTCGCTCGTGCGACTGTACATCGACTAGCAGTCGCTCGTGCGCCTGTACATCGACTAGCAGTCGCTCGTGCGACTGTACATCGACTAGCAGTCGCTCGTGCAGCAGTACCCTGTGCCTCCGAGTTACACACAAGCCGCGTATGCTGCCTGTAAATCGACTGTTTATCGTATATGCACTACTTAACGACAACAAAATTCGCCAGGGCACATTGTACAGTCGGAGGATGAAAATGTTATGCAACAAGTCAATTTTTATTTAAAATGTGTTTAAAACTACCAAATACTCAAAAGGTGATCATTATGTGGCTTACAAAAGGCACATATCAATAATTATGCCTTATTGCATTTTATAATACATAAAAAATATCACATAATAATGTAAATTTGTTAATATTAGAGGTAGGAGTATAATTTACTACCTACTGTATTATTTATTTTGTTAAGATATTATGGTTACGGGAGAACTGCATGTGAGGGACTTATGAACAACTACTCAAACACCACTCTTTTTTATGTCAATGTTAAGTATTTTTTGAGTATAAGGGGATTAAATCGGTAAAAGGTGACGAATATATTTATTCTTTTAAAAATAAGGGTCATTATTCCATGCAGCTTGCTGAATGCGCTAAGATAAATCATCTAGATTGATCTTCGTAATAATAGTTCATTGCACGAATTAATAATATTTATTATGATTGTAGTGCCTTACCGTGTAAGGGATTAAGTTACTATAACTTGTACATTTATTCAATTTGTTATTGTTTTTAATAAAACCCAAAAACTATTAGGTTTTTCATTTATTTTTCGTAAGAAATATGTAACAACTTCTGTATCGTACAATATCAAAACAATGAAGTTTTTGTATACAAACAATATAATTATACTATATTGCCATAGACATACTTTTCAGCACATTTCCTTAATTTTAACGAGTGATGGATGATTGACAACTAATCTACATCTCACACAAAACTATTGTTACATCAATCACATAGTAAACGATTTGATGTACAGTCGACCTCGTAATTAATTTATCACCTTTGACAACAACACTCAATACAGGCCGATGCAAACTATATAGCGGCTCGAAACATGAGGCGAGTGGCTGCGCAGGCGCACGTTCACGTGTCAGCGGGGGGAGGGTGGTACTGCAGAGCCGCCATAAAGTTTTAAAGCTTTGTACCTACAAAGCTTAGTTAGCCTAGATAGTGGCTACCTAGACAATATCTAACTGCCACAAGACAGATTGACCTTGTCGTTTATGACTTGCCAAGTGACATTCAACCTTAGCGTGATAGCAACTACGAGGTTGGCTATACAATTCAATTATTTATGTTACTTTAATTTTCGTTAATTTCAAAACGTCTTGCCGATGATTTATAAAAAAATGCCATTTTAGAAATAAATACTCGGAATACAAATCATGCGCATTGGGAATCACCTATTACTATGTATGTTGTTCTTTCTCCCCAGAGGAGCGTAAGAAGTGTTGACACAACACCCCCCGCGCGCCTCTGGGAACGAAAGAAAAACGTACAGGGCAGCAGATGGTTCCCATTGCGCAGGAGTTGGAGGGAACAAGATGGCGGGATCCCGCCTTGTACGTTAAATATCTTGTCAAATTTTGCATGGTTTTCAAATATTTTTTTCTGTAAATATTGTAACCATTGCATCGTAGGAAAGTGATAAAGGTATCCATTTTAAACAAAAATTATCTGTATTTAGAGGGATGGGCTACAGATAGGTCAGCGTAAGAGGCCGTCTTCACGAGCGAGAGAATCGCGGCGATATTATCGTCGTGCCATCAAAGTCAATAGAAACTCTATGAATCAATCTCCACACGGCGATATCATCGCGACGATAATTTGATGGCATCGCATGACTATTGCCGCGATTTTCTCGCTCGTGGAGACGGCCGCTTAGGATGACTGGTTGCCTCAGGCATTAAGTCCGCCTTTGGACAGTATTTTTCTTTACTAGTGCATAAAGTTTTAATACGTATGGACGGACCATCGGAAGTTCCGGTCGTCTGTCCATACATTTATTTGTCGGAACATTCTCCTTAAATGATTTTTGAACGATTTTTTTTATGAATGATTTTTTTTTAATGATTTTTTATCGGAACAATATTCATGGATCTACTAATTTTCTAATAATCTGTCTATACTCACTCAACATACAAGATGCGATCCCGCCATTTTGAGATACAGAGAACCGGATTTGTACGATATAAACAGATAAGTCATCAATGGTTGAAATAGGTTGGTAAAACAAAAGGTAAAAATTAACACTTTTTGTTTGAGTATGAATGTTTTATAATATCTTATGACTCCTTCTAAGTTATATTTACACATTTGGATAATTTACGTAATTACAAACTGTTCAAACAAATAAGTAGACTTAACTTTGTTCGAGCGTTATTTGTTAAATACTTTATCTATCACATGGTGTAGATATAGTTAAAATATCTTATGGCTACAGCTTGAAGGAACAATCAACTCAGCCTATCGCAGTCCACTGCTGGACATAGGCCTCTCCCAGGCTGCACCACAACACCCTGTCCTCCGCCTTCCGCATCCAGTCCATTCCAGCCACTTCTTTAGGTCGTCCGTCCATCTAGCTGGGGGACGTCCTAGACTACGCTTGCCGATACGCGGTCTCCACTCAAGGACTCGTCTGCTCCACCGGCCTTCGGTCCTTCGAAAAACATGGCCAGCCCACTGCCACTTCAGTTTGCTTACTCTGCAAGCAATGTCGATAACTCCGGTTCTTTTCCGGACAATTGCATTCCCGATTTTATCCTTCAAAGAGACTCCAAGCATAGCTCGCTCCATAGCGCGCTGAGCGACCTTGAATTTGTGGACCAGCCCGACCGTAAGTGTCCACGTTTCAGCACCATATGTCATGACGGGCAGGACGCACTGGTCAAACACTGCGGGATAGGCGACGAGAAGACTTGTTGAAGACGAAGGAACAATATACCTATGAAATTATTACAATAATTTGTACAAAATGATGAAACTTAGTATCTACGTACCTACCTGACAATTTTCGTTATTAATGTTTTGTGGTTTATTAAATTAAAATATCAATACAAAACTACAAACTAAAACCAACAAACTACCAACAAAATTTAACAAGAGTGGCAAGTTTGCCACAATAGACGACCGTGGCAACGTTACCACCATTTTGGTAAAAGTGCGTCCACAACGCGAGTATTAGTTTGCAAGCGTATCACTAGGTGGTGATCATTCAATTCCGATCCGTTCCGATCAGTCGTTAGCGGATCAAATGATAGTCATTCGGTAGGGTGGTCTTCGTTAAAATGTCCCGAAAGAATGCTGGCAAACGAATGCTCGTTGTGGACTCACTTTATTACGGCTACCTCACACATAATCCACTTGCGACGTGATAACTCCTTGTAAGTACTGGTGTGAGATCTGCCGACCGTTCTTAGCCACGAGGACCATCCTAGGCGTGTGTCCCAGGTACAGGATCGGCCTGGGGGGGCCGTGGGGGCCCTCCCCGATAGGGGGCAGGGATTGCACGTAGGCCCTCAGTTCGTCGCGCGACGGGAACGTCTTGTCTCCGTAGATGCCGGCGCCCTCGGGGATGTTGAGAACTTCCCAGGATTCTGTCGTGTCAAAGTAGCCACCTTCGCCCTGGAATTATGTAAGTAGTTTGTTAATATTACATAGAACCCTCTGAATTGTACACAAATTCCTCACTTTTATTTCAATCCCATGCCACATTATTAAAAAAATGAAAATTTGATGGCTGCAAGGCAATTGTACTTGAAGCACCAATTGATGTGACCGTGTAATTTCATATTATGAAGGTACTATCTAAGTTAATTATCGACATCATTGATTGGTGGTGCCAAGAAATTACCTCAAAAGTAGAGACAGCGTAGTGGTTCCCCCTCTTGGCGGTGACCACGGAGACCAGCTCGCCAGCCTGGTTGACGATGGGCGTACCCGCCATGTACACGTTGGCCGACTCGAACGTGGGCGCGAACCGCCACTGCGCCAGCACGCCGTCGCTCGAGCGCAGCAGGATGCGCTTGCTGCGGTTGATGAACACCTGCGCGCAGGAGACAGGGGTTCTTTAGTATGCTAGGTACGGTCGGGACTGTCCGCCCACCAAGTGACCCCAAGGAAGACGATGGCACAGTGGTCACGCGTTGCCGTGCATAGCGAGGCTCAGGGGTCTACAGTCTCCCCAGGGATGTGCCTTACAGGCGTTGACAGGGGTTGTTCCGGAATTGGTCTTTAAAGAGGAATCGGGACCACCTGTATGTGCTAATGGTGATCACCGGGGTGGTTTTAGTGAGGTAAAAATTCCACACTCCCCGACCTCTCTCCCCGGAGGTCAGGTGCCTTTTGAAGGTTTACTCCCGAAAACAAAAAAATAATAATATACGGGGACAGACTAGTACTGTGGAACTTGAACGTGATCGCTGACAGTGCACAAATGTCGGCAATCGAGCGTCAATTATTCGGAGATTCTTGAAAGGTGAATTTAATATCCTGGAATTCATACCCCGACTAGATTTGAGGACAAAAAAAGTGTTAGCTGCGTAAGAAAAGCAAGACTTTTTTTGAAATATAATATTCCCGAAAACTATTACGAGATACTTAGTAGGCGAACGTGTGAAGTAGGCCTTTAAGTAAGGTATTAAGTTAGGCCTTAACCTATGCGATCAAACTATAGAACGAATAGGACTGACTTCTCATACATTTTTGACACCATAGTTTATTGCATTCGAGAGGAGTTGTTTTGTGCTCATGCTCACACTCAATCAAATGCTGGTATAATACATTATCATTCATTTGGAACCCGCCACTATTCTCATGTATGAGTTAAAATGCTGTATGCTAAACTGATAATGTACCGACCTTCTCAGCTGTGTTCTCATCAATCCTGACGAACACCAGCTCTCCCAGCGGCGCCAGCAGCTGGTCCGTGAAGATGCCGCAGTAGTGGTGCGTCGTCTTTGCGAACTTCTCGACCTGCAAACATAACGTTAATGACTGTATTTGTTCAGAAATACGGAGTGATTGGTGGCACAGTTGTGACGTTATAAGTTTTCGTCGTCAGTGAGTTTACTGAGTTTCGTTAAGGAAGTTCTTGAACTTTGAATGAAGGAACTTCTTGAGATTATTGAACGAAATTATCTGTGACCAAACGTAGTAACTAGTAATCAGTGTCCGCAACACAAATCAGTAAATCCGAATACAAAACGTCGTTGTTTCTGTCCATCGTTTGGAGATGACAAAGACTGATTGATGTTTTAAATACCATCATCATCATCAGCGTACAGCAGTCCACTGCTGCACATAGGCCTCTCCTATTTCACGCCATTCAGCTCGATTTTCAGCAACACTGATCCAGCTGCTACCAGCCGTCTTGAAAAGATCGTCGCTCCACCTAGCCTGAGGGCGTCCCACCTTACGTTTACCGATTCGCGGACTCCACTCAAGCACACGTCTACCCCAACGGTCATCGGTTCACGGCTAATATGGCCGGCCCATTGCTACTTCAGCTTGCTTATTCTGTGAACTATGTCGTTTTAAATATGTTTAGCGCTAAACGTGTTCAGTGGTTTATGATGCAAGCGGGACTTAAAGCTGCTATAATTGTCTTAGAGAGCTGTACAAGAAGGTCACTAATTACACACATAACATCACGCCTGTATTCGCCGATAGGTTAGGAACAGGTGTTCCTATAGTACACGTACATTTCGCCAGTTATGTTATAAGTCCCATGTAGTAGGGGCAGCCTATTGCCATCAGCCGGGAACAGATCCAGACTCCAGGATACTACTGAGAAATTCCTGATGGAAAAAGCCTTTGTCCGACCCGGGACCTCGTGCTCAGCAGTAGCGCTTGCGACAAATAGACCAACGAGGAAGTTTAGTAAGTAAGGTAATAATATTTCTCTCTCACCTGTTCCGGAGTACAGCAATGGATGGGCACGGTAGACCCGAAGCTGGCGTAGGACTTGCCATCCCCCCGCTCGTGCAGCTCGGCCGGGATGGCCATGGTCTCCAGCAGCCCGCGGTACGTGAGGCCGGACGTGGTGGTGGGGTAGCCGGTGCGCTTCGACATGGTGAGGTTAGGGCTCAGAGGTGGACACTGAAATGAAGGTCGGAAATTTTATAAGACATAACCGTACCGGTTAGTGTGCATACACACGAGCGACAACCACAGCCGTCGACGCTTCGGCGGCTGTCGACAACGTGCCGCTCGTGTATTTGAGTACCTGTGGTACGGTGCTCAAATACTTGGACAGATGGCAGGAGTTGCCTCTACCGTTGCCGCGGTTCGCTCGTGTGTATGAGCACCAGCTAGTGCAACCGTTTAAGATTTTATGTCTAAGTACCTATTCAACGAAAGTAGGTACGGAGGACCCCATTGTTTAAGGAAAAATCAAGTATAAGTATAGTGATAGATATAGATAGGTGTCATTCGTGGATCTTTGACAGTCGTTACGGGTAGTCAGAAGCCCAAAAGTCTGACAACCAGTATTAATAATAATAATAAACCATTTAATTTCAGGTAACAAAGACCCATAGATAACATACCTTAACCTAAGTATACCTACCTACATAATAATATAGTAACAACTTTGTTAGTAAATACAACTTAATTACTATCTTAGTATTACTTAGTTGTACTGTCTGTGCGTTCTGGTGGCACTTGCCCGCGAAAGCGGCGGAATACCACATCCTGCGGTCAAGCTTTCTTCCATCACCAGGTCGGGGGGGTTCCATTACCAAGGGGTATCGTATTACCCAGTAACTGGGTTGTGCAGTCACTCCATGTAAAATATTGATACCTACCTATTCAGTTGCATTCGGTTAGACTGGAAGCCGACCTCAACATAGTTGGGAAAGGGTTAGTCAGATGATGAATAGCTAGATCTAGGTACCGTGCCTGAATAAATGCGATACTACTATTGGCACTGTTACTGATATTGAATGTAATTATCATAGGTAACATTATCAACAAATGATTTTATTGTGTTTTGTAAAACGAAGCCTTGATTACAGCCTGTTATCAGTGTTGGGTTCGTCACAATCAGGTGCCACTCCTAGCGATAACTTTTCGTTAATTAAATCTATGTTAATTGATTTCGGACTGTACCTAATTAATTTGATTTGTTAGTTCTCGAATATTCTAGTATAAAGTTAAACCCTACCTTGGCATATCGGTCAATAACGCCAACAACGTTACGTGTAGGTATAGTCATAGTTTTAATATGTATTAGTTTATTATTTTGTGAATTTTATAAAGGGCCTTAAGTAGTTGCCTGATAATAAAAAGCCTATAATTATGTACTCTAGTTGGGTAGGTACCTACCTACAGTAGGTATTTTCCTGCAATACAATCCCCCATTTGACCATTTCAAAAAATCTTGTATGTATCTACAGGGTGGAATCGAAGTCATGGGCATTATTTTAACCTAAGGCACTACTCACGATACTGATTGCATTAGGGCTATTAATACGCAAATCAAAAATATTATTAATGCAAGTAAGGAAAACCTTAAAAATGTAGTAAGTCAAATTGCACAAGGCTTATTATTGCAAATAAACACTTAAAGTAATTAAAACAAAATACTTCGTTAACGCCAATAATTGTTGAAATATCAAAATCTTAAAGCGCAGTACAGCGCAAAGCGAAATGTAAACAAACATCACCTGCGCGCGCGCGGGTTTTTCCTTACAAGTAATAATAACAATGGGCTACAAGACATTCCGTCCGGCGGGATTCCCTGAACTCTCTCCGTCCCACTCCCTCACTCGCAAAAATACGAATATCACCCCCGCGCGGGGTATGCTTCCCGCCGCAACACGAAGTCACGAACCCGGAACCAGTGTCATAACGACTGCGCAGGTGCATTGACGCGTAATTGATTTATTGATCCCGTGACGTAATCGCCGTACTCGCCGCTCGCGTCATACGGTGCTTGGATTGCAGTGTATTAAGTGTTAGTGTAGTAGTTGTGTGTGTGTTTGTGTACACGATGCCTCGACCGCGTAATGTGCAGGCTAGGTACACCAACCAACAATACCCACAAATGGTTGTAATTTACGATCGCGCAAGAAATTTAGTATGAACTCGTGAAATGTTCCATCGGCGCTACCCGAACGACCCTATTCCTTCACGGGGTCTCATTCCACCAGAACCACTCAGAACCTGTTGGATTTTTCGTCTTTTCACGTGCCAGCACATGCACAAGCTCGTGGAAGAGCACCCGTTTACCCTCTGTCACTTTACCGACAAATAAGGTTTTTTCAAAACAATCCACAAGCTAGGTACGTAAATGTTTTTTTTTAATGTATGTTAGTTGACGTAGTTTTGACCGTCCTAAGCCGGCAAAGTACGAAGGGAAAATTGGAATTTATTATGAATCAATTCATTGGCAACTTACGAATGTCACGTGAGTTGGGCGGGGTCAAAGAATTCACGCCCAATGACGCGCGTACGGCGTAGTGTACCTACGCATTTGCTATCGAGAAGCGCAACTAATTTGATACTTTGTATGACTTACTACATTTTAAGGTTTTCCATACTTGCATTAATAATATTTTTGATTTGCGTAATAGTAGCCCTAATGCAATTAGTATCATAAGTAGTACCTTAGGTTAAAATAATGCCCATGATATCAAATGCACCCTGTATACTCCATTGTTTTAGGTATTTGTAAAAAATGTTATTTTTTATAGATGACACTTTCTTGTTTAAAAATACGTTAAATAGGTACCCACAAATTAAATACATTTTAGATTTTTACTATAGTTTCCTCTTATTTTTTCTCTTTATTAGTGTGTTAAACTTTACCATTTATTCTTAAACTATTCTCCTTGACTACAATTTTTAGGATTCCGTACCTAAAAAGGAAAAAAGGTACCCCTTATGGGATCACATTTGTTGTCCGTCCGTCCGTCTGTCCGTCTCGGGAACGCGTAGAGGATACCTCTACGCGTTCCCGAGACGGACAGTCGTTGAAATTACAATATTATTTTTTTATATATATTTTTTTTACGTTTAAAAAAAAACTTGTGAATAGGCTTTGATGAAATTTCGGTATTAATGCTTGTAGCCTTGTTCAATTAATAAAATGATTTTAAAATTAGTAACAAAAGGTTTAGCACTCATGAAAAAACGCGTTTGTTTGTTTGTTTATTTTAGTTAAGTACAGACGCCAGCCAGCACATTAAGCTACTACAAGCTGTCAAATTTCTTTAAGCAATAGATTTTCAACTTTATTGCTATAGCATAAGGTTCAAAGTTGATTGGGAAAAATTGACAGTTTCGGGTAACTTGATGTGCTGGCGTCAGTACCTAAACCAACAGAGTAGGTATACGTCCTTCTTAATAATGTTTTAGTTTTTGTGGTTGAGATAGGTATATTATGATTCAGATTTTGTGATTAATGTAGGTCTTGCCGGAATATTCCCAATAGTCCCCTCTAGCCCTGTCCTCCGGGGTGGCTAGAGGGGACTATTGGGAATATTCCGTCTTGCCATGTCAGCCCGAGCTTTCAGTCCCTGGACTATTTTTGTATAGTAAGTATGTCTATAACGCCTAGAATCCTAGATAATCACAGCTAAAGTTCATTAGCGTTAATTGCTGTTACTGTTATATTTGCCGATGATGGCCACGGCTTACCAGTTGCGGTCTCTAGCAATAACATAAGGACATAGGTACAATTAAGTGATCTCCTGTCATCAAAATTAAATAGGCAACTTGCGTAAAATTACAAAATAAAAGATTAAATAAAATGAAGTAACAAATAGGTAGTTACATTATTTACATAGCTACCTTGATGCAGATCAGGAGAGGAATCAAAATGAAAACGATAGGTATTTTGTTCTCGAAAAAAAATATTGTGAAGAGATAATGATTACTTAGTACTTACATAACGAACCCCAGAAAATAAGTATTTTAAAGTTTAAGTAGGATAAAGCTTTCATAAATTCAAAATAATTAAGTCGAGGGTTAATAATTTACGCGGCTGTAAGTCTTGATCGAAGCTGTAAGAACATTACTTCAGTTTTGTTTAGATTCTTGTCACTGATTCTGCTTCGGTACCTACCTACTTTATAAATCAAAACCCTCGTTTATGAAAAACTAAAGAAACCTATGAATGAGGCCGCTTTAAATAGGACATCACAAATATTCGAGTCTAAGGTAGCATTCAGCCTTTATCTTAGTCCATACCTACCCAGACTTTACAACTTATCTCGCACTATATCACTCTATCACGGATGACATTATCACTACCGTACTAAATAAAAACACCTAGATATTAACAAAAAAAACAACATACCGTGTGCTCTTCGGTTGTCAAACAACTGAGAGCCGTACGGAGCCGGCCGGCGATGATAACATTACTCGTATCACTCGCAGTATCACACTGATAACAACCGATATGACGGTGAAAACTTAGGTAAATTGAGCTAACAATCGTGTCAATCTCTAGCGTGCGGGGGGCGGAGGACCGGGGGTGGTGGCGCGGTCTGGGAGAGACCTACGTCCAGCAGCTGACTGCGACAGGCTGAGTTGATTGATCGATGAGACGGAATGATAGCTCAGTTCACCTAAGTTTTCTCGGCGAGATTTGTACAGAATAGATGCAAACGTCACTCTCTTGTTCTTGAGAATAATAAAGTCATCTGTTGTTGGCCATGACAGCTAAGGGCTAAAGGGTGCCATAGGTTCGATTCCCGCGAGGAACCTAAGTAATAATAGGTCGGGGCAAAAATATTTTCGTATTTTGAATCTATTGTTAGTAATCAAACCTCTTTGGCAGTACTGAATGTAACTGGCTGGTTTTAATATTATTAAATGTTGACATTCTAAAGATGCAATAAATAAAAAAAAAACTAGTTCCCGCCATTTCTCAATTGTTTTTCAAGCAAGCAACATGAACGTATGTGACGAAGAAATTGGGTACATTTTAAAATTTTATTAAAAAAAGGTAAAAATGCGACGAACGCCGCGAATAAAATTTGTGCGGTTTACGGACCTAATGCGGTATCAATACTATGTAGTAGCACAAATGTGGTTCAAGCGTGTCAAGTCAGGAAATTTTAGTGTGAAGGATGAAGCTCGCTCTGGACGCCCTGTCACGGATAAAATCAGTGCCATTTTTGAAAAAGTGGAGCAAGATTGACATATTAGTAGTTATGATATTGCTGAAGAACTAGATGTTGATCACAAAACAGTTTTACGGCATTTACAAAAGTCTGGGTACAAGAAAAAACTTGATATTTGGGTACCACATGATCTCACTGAGAGTGTTTCCATTTGCGATTCTTTGTTGAAACGTAATAATTTCGACCCATTTCTTAAACGGTTGATTACGGGTGATGAAAAATGGATCACTTACGATAAGAATATCCGAAAAAGATCGTGGTCGAAGCATGGACGGACAAGCCCCACAGACTGTGGCAAAGCCCGGCCTGACTGATGTTGTGTCTTTGGTGGGATTGGAAAGGAATCGTCCACTTTGAGCTTTTGCCGTCGGGTAAAACTATCGATTCTGACCTCTACTGTCAACAACTGATGAGGTTAAAAGAAGCTATTGAGAAAAACCAGCCGGAGCTGGTGAATAGGAAGGGCCTGGTGTTTCTTCACGACAACGCCAGACCGCACTCATCTACAGGGTGGAATCGAAGTCATGGGCATTATTTTAACCTAAGGCACTACTCACGATACTGATTGCATTAGGGCTATTAATACGCAAATCAAAAATATTATTAATGCAAGTAAGGAAAACCTTAAAAATGTAGTAAGTCAAATTGCACAAGGCTTATTATTGCAAATAAACACTTAAAGTAATTAAAACAAAATACTTCGTTAACGCCAATAATTGTTGAAATATCAAAATCTTAAAGCGCAGTACAGCGCAAAGCGAAATGTAAACAAACATCACCTGCGCGCGCGCGGGTTTTTCCTTACAAGTAATAATAACAATGGGCTACAAGACATTCCGTCCGGCGGGATTCCCTGAACTCTCTCCGTCCCACTCCCTCACTCGCAAAAATACGAATATCACCCCCGCGCGGGGTATGCTTCCCGCCGCAACACGAAGTCACGAACCCGGAACCAGTGTCATAACGACTGCGCAGGTGCATTGACGCGTAATTGATTTATTGATCCCGTGACGTAATCGCCGTACTCGCCGCTCGCGTCATACGGTGCTTGGATTGCAGTGTATTAAGTGTTAGTGTAGTAGTTGTGTGTGTGTTTGTGTACACGATGCCTCGACCGCGTAATGTGCAGGCTAGGTACACCAACCAACAATACCCACAAATGGTTGTAATTTACGATCGCACAAGAAATTTAGTATGAACTCGTGAAATGTTCCATCTGCGCTACCCGAACGACCCTATTCCTTCACGGGGTCTCATTCCACCAGAACCACTCAGAACCTGTTGGATTTTTCGTCTTTTCACGTGCCAGCACATGCACAAGCTCGTGGAAGAGCACCCGTTTACCCTCTGTCACTTTACCGACAAATAAGGTTTTTTCAAAACAATCCACAAGCTAGGTACGTAAATGTTTTTTTTTAATGTATGTTAGTTGACGTAGTTTTGACCGTCCTAAGCCGGCAAAGTACGAAGGGAAAATTGGAATTTATTATGAATCAATTCATTGGCAACTTACGAATGTCACGTGAGTCGGGCGGGGTCAAAGAATTCACGCCCAATGACGCGCGTACGGCGTAGTGTACCTACGCATTTGCTATCGAGAAGCGCAACTAATTTGATACTTTGTATGACTTACTACATTTTAAGGTTTTCCATACTTGCATTAATAATATTTTTGATTTGCGTAATAGTAGCCCTAATGCAATTAGTATCATAAGTAGTACCTTAGGTTAAAATAATGCCCATGATTTCAATTGCACCCTGTATGTGTAAATTACACATATGAGTCAAGCTGGTCAAATACTGTTAAGTATAATACGTACAGTTACGTATTACATAGTATACGAAGTTCCTAGAACTGGTACTATAAAACAATCGACAATTCAAAAACTCAACTGCAGCTAAAAAGTTCAAAACAAGCTCACTGTTCATAGCGGTCTGATGCAATCCTGGCAGTTATATTAGTTCAATGTCAGATTTGATGCTACCAACTGCATCTAGCCATCGCGCGACCCAGACAAGTCGAGCTTCGAGGATATAAGGAATCCCTTCAAAGATACGTGGACAGATAGCCGGGGGAACTTGAAATATTATTTTAAGTTCGATAGCCAAGTTCCCCCGATTCGCTCGGTTCGATTCCTATCTCGGAAAGTTTGGATAAAACCCACTTCTAGACGCACATGCCACCTAGATACCTACTAGATTCGATAACCAGGGCAAAACGGTGGGGTGTTGCGGAAACAATTTAATTGTACTTACGCAGTACATAGGTATGTAGGTACCTATAGTCATCAACATTTTTAGCCTTGTCAGTAGTACGTAGAAACGACATCGAGAAAAGATAATTAATACGTTTTAATAGATTTAAACCTAATAATAATAGGTACCTAACTGTCGTTATAATTATTACAGAAACAATATTCACAATGGAAGAGAAATACTAACAACTTGTTACTATATAGGTATTTTGTAGGCACTTTACACGCATCATATCGTATAGGGAACAATGGAAAAAGGGACTCTTCGTAGGTAGGTATACTGAGGGGAAGACCGGAAGTTTTTTAAAGCAATTCTTTAATTTACTTATGACTTACTGGTAAAATGTCGATCACGGTCAAAGGTCCCATCGGTTATCTTCGGAAAAAAAAGACAAGAATAATTCTTTGTCTTTTTAGGGTTCCGTAGTTCTGACAAGGAACCCTTATAGTTTCGTCATGTCCGTCTGTCTGTCTGTCTGAGGTTTTCCTAAGAGACCGTTAGTACTAGAAAGCTGTAATTTTGTAGGAGTGTGTATATCAACTACGGCGACAAATTGGTAAAATAAAATTTTGGAAAATATTTTTTTTCGGGTAGCTCCCCTATATGTGAAATGGGGATGAATATTTTTTTCGTCGTCTACCCCATCGTCTGGGGTAACGTTAAATAGGTCTTCTAAAATGACTTGGGGGTGCTAAAATTATTTTTCGGTTTTTCGATTTATTTATTTATTATTTATATATAGTTACTTTATTGTACGCACGGCTACACATCAAGCTATATATAACCAGTATAAGCTGACTTCTGATTGTACGAAAAACCTATACAGTGCGAGGTCAGCTAAAACTGGAAATGTATAGCTTGATGTGTAGCCGTGTGTACACCTTCCGATTTCTTCTTTCAGTGTTAGATAGCCCATTCATCGAGGAAGGCTATAGGCTATATATCATCACGCTAAGACCAATAGGAGCGGAGCACCAATGAAGAATATTTCAAAATCGGGGGATTTTTTTCCTATTGAGAGCTTCCGCTGCGTAAACGGTTAAAGTTTCGCAAAAATTATGTGACAGAATTGTTCCACTATAAAAGTTCTAAAAACACAGCATAATGTCTGTCTTTTAAGGTTAGCTCACTATAACCTCTTTTATGCTAACCAAATTTGTTCTAAAAGAATGCATTATTTGCGAAGGCGTTTTTATAAACATGGTATTAATCCTTATCCAAATAAATACGTTATTCATCACAAGTATTTAATTTTGAACAAAATTGCCCTTGACATCATTTGATTTCAATGAATATCTTAGGAGATATCATTCTTGAGGAAGGCTATATTAGTATACAGGGTGCATTTGATATCATGGGCATTATTTTAACCTAAGGTACTACTTATGATACTAATTGCATTAGGGCTACTATTACGCAAATCAAAAATATTATTAATGCAAGTATGGAAAACCTTAAAATGTAGTAAGTCATACAAAGTATCAAATTAGTTGCGCTTCTCGATAGCAAATGCGTAGGTACACTACGCCGTACGCGCGTCATTGGGCGTGAATTCTTTGACCCCGCCCGACTCACGTGACATTCGTAAGTTGCCAATGAATTGATTCATAATAAATTCCAATTTTCCCTTCGTACTTTGCCGGCTTAGGACGGTCAAAACTACGTCAACTAACATACATTAAAAAAAAACATTTACGTACCTAGCTTGTGGATTGTTTTGAAAAAACCTTATTTGTCGGTAAAGTGACAGAGGGTAAACGGGTGCTCTTCCACGAGCTTGTGCATGTGCTGGCACGTGAAAAGACGAAAAATCCAACAGGTTCTGAGTGGTTCTGGTGGAATGAGACCCCGTGAAGGAATAGGGTCGTTCGGGTAGCGCCGATGGAACATTTCACGAGTTCATACTAAATTTCTTGCGCGATCGTAAATTACAACCATTTGTGGGTATTGTTGGTTGGTGTACCTAGCCTGCACATTACGCGGTCGAGGCATCGTGTACACAAACACACACACAACACACAACTACTACACTAACACTTAATACACTGCAATCCAAGCACCGTATGCCGCGAGCGGCGAGTACGGCGATTACGTCACGGGATCAATAAATCAATTACGCGTCAATGCACCTGCGCAGTCGTTATGACACTGGTTCCGGGTTCGTGACTTCGTGTTGCGGCGGGAAGCATACCCCGCGCGGGGGTGATATTCGTATTTTTGCGAGTGAGGGAGTGGGACGGAGAGAGTTCAGGGAATCCCGCCGGACGGAATGTCTTGTAGCCCATTGTTATTATTACTTGTAAGGAAAAACCCGCGCGCGCGCAGGTGATGTTTGTTTACATTTCGCTTTGCGCTGTACTGCGCTTTAAGATTTTGATATTTCAACAATTATTGGCGTTAACGAAGTATTTTGTTTTAATTACTTTAAGTGTTTATTTGCAATAATAAGCCTTGTGCAATTTGACTTACTACATTTTTAAGGTTTTCCTTACTTGCATTAATAATATTTTTGATTTGCGTATTAATAGCCCTAATGCAATCAGTATCGTGAGTAGTGCCTTAGGTTAAAATAATGCCCATGACTTCGATTCCACCCTGTATTCTAATAAAGTTGACGCCCTTTTTTGACGATTAGGACCCTTAGGAGTTGAGCAAAAAGAAAAAAAGTCTGAAGTTTTCGCCCCAGCGAAAACGAAGTAATAGCGAAGTAACTATTTAGTAATCTGCAGTGCTATTATGTAAAAATCTCACCGTGAAAATTAAGGTGAAGTGAGCTGTCATTCCACCTGATGTTAGGGATTGCCTCCATTGATAGTTCACTTCACGCTCACTTCACTTATGTTATCACGCTGAGATTTTTACAGAATCGATAGGCTGTGGTAATAGCGCATGCCGGCGACACGTTGCAACGGGGTGGGTCGGGGAAACAAAAAAATTTACGCGGACGAAGTCGCGGGCAGAAGTTAGTTAAACTTTAAAGTGCAAAATAATGTTCCAAAATAATAAATAATTAGTAGGGCGTCCCCTCCCACCTCTAAAAGCTAAACTGCTGACAAATCTAAAAAAATTCACGATGATAGTGTATTTCATGAACTCTAAGGAAAATTGGACTTGGATGTTGGATAATTTGGTACTGTACCTGATACAAATTAATCCTTTAAAGTGACTAAGATGAATTAGTGGTCGCTTGTTTATAACGGGTAAAGACTTGCATTGAAAAACAAAATATGAAATAAAAAAAACATAATATTATCACAAGTTTCACAATACTGCCGCTAGATTGCGCTGTACCAACGGGTTACGGTTTCATTCGAGTACCTATACAAGTCACAAACGAACTTTTTTTAATTTTCGAATTACAATTTTGTGAATTGAAATAATAACTTGGCGGCAATCGTACTCTTATTTTAATTATTTGTATAGATACAGGTACTTACATGAGAAATTATAGTACCTATACCCGCACGACCGCGACCTTACCTGCACTTTAAATGTTCGCATATTTCCTAGATGTCTCACACGTGTCAGATGATACTCGTACACACCACACGTGTCATGTAGACGTAGTAAACATCACGATGTACGATCTACGCATTTAGGTACATTGCTATGCGTATGCCCCTCACATTAGTCAGAATGTCGTGTACCTACGTACGTACAATAAAACAAAGCCGCGAGTTTATTCTAGTAGTCATATTTTGCGAGTCAATGCTTCGAATTTCTGATACATTTTACATTACCATTATTTATGGTTACCTGACCTTAGCTACCTACATGACTTGCAAAAGCAAAACAATACAAATAAATAGGCTTGGGCTTATGTGTCTAAACACACTATGCCGAAGTTACGCGACCGAAGTTCGGCGGCTGATTTTACGTTCCCACGTATTCGGCTGATATGACACACCATAAGTGCCGAACTTACGCGGCAGAAATTCAGTTCCGCAACTCCCCGCTGCTCCCCGTCCCCGGACTTACGCCCGACCGAAGTTAGGCTGTACGCTAAAGACGCGACGTAATTTCGGCATAGTGTGTCGTCAGTAATTCAAATAGCATTGCAGGCGTAATTGTGCTGAACTTCGGTCGCGTAACTTCGGCATAGTGTGTTTAGACACTATGCATCAGAAGTTTAGAGCCGAGTACCTTTATGGGCTATAGGATTTTAGGATGGCTAGGTGTAGTTAAAGTACAATTTCTCATCAAATCTGTTTGGCCTTTCCGTCGTAACTGGGTGACTTCACCGACCGCTGGGCACAGGACTTTCTTTGCTTGTGCTAATCTTCACGCTCCCGTGTCGGTCACCTGCCTTGAGACAATACGTACCTACTCCTAGATAACATCACGACTGTACATCTCGAAGGGGTGGGAAGAAGTTAACCAAGACCCCGATTTTAGACTATTTAGTTTATTAGTGACTATAATCTTACAGCCTAGGAAGGGTTCGTGGCTAAATAATATCAGCCGCACTGGTCGATCTAAGTCTCAGAGCCTGCACTTACCGCGGTCGGTTCGCAGATAGGTGACCATCCACACATATCGAGTCCCTACTCCTCCGTGCTTCGGAAAGCACATTAGCCGTAGGTTCTGTGTATCATTTGACAGTTGTTACGGGTAGTCAAAAGCCCAAAAATCTGACAACCAGTCTTACCAAGGGGTATCGTGTTACCCATTAACTGGGTGGAGGTCGCAGTTAGGCAGTCCCTACAATGGATCAGTGCCTCGACATAATTATAATAGTTAGTTATTAATAAATAAATAATCGAATGCAGAAGGAAGAAAATAAAAAAAAATAAAAGCAATGCTTTAGCAACTAGAATAGACTTATTAGAAATTCGGTCGATATCTATAGTAGTAGGTAATTACATTGTTTTGGTGAAGTAAAACTAATTTGGAAACCCAAAACGGGCCAACCACCATGATTGCACCACTATAAGGTAGCTAGGTAGTACTCACCCCTTCAGAGAATAAATCAAACACAGCCAGAAATATGATCAAACTGAACACCACCGCCATTGTGACAAAATGATAATATAACTGACGGAACCGTTCTGTACATACATATTATACCTATACTCGTGGTACTTTAGTTGTAATAAATCACTTATCGTAAACATCTTGTATGAAAAACAAGTTCATGCTCTTCAGTGGACAATATTGGGGGCATCCCCCAATATTTGGGTAATGCCGGTTTTCCCTCCTTCTAATATTTTTTTTGGGTTTTTCCGATAGGTAGGTACCGAATCCAAATTATTAATAACTCCACTTTATATTATGTTTAATGGCAATTATATGAGGATGCCCGTGCAACAAAATGTTGCCTTGGTGACTAGGTCATTGTTGATAACATTACATCTACATAATCATTGTCGGTCCGACGGTTATTAGGTAGATATAAAATAGGACACAATTGTTTTTTATTTATTACCTACAGAAATGAGCTAATTATAGTATCAACTAATCTTTGCTCATTGAAATCATGTAGGCACTTTACAGACACATATTGAGGTTACCGACTTACTAGAATAGAATAGCTCTTTATTATGTACTATCGGCCAAAGTTCCGCATGCTCACCTTTAGGGCGATAATCGCAAAGCAGGCTATCGGCTCGATCGCCATCATGCATGCATCTTGACCAATAGGAAGAAGGAAGCCAATACGTATAGCTAGTTAAAGTTAAAAGGGAAGAGGAAGGGAAAGTGGGATTTGGGAAAATATAACTTCGTCTTTTTGACTAAGACTCATTTTGTCAAATCAACTTTGATGTATAGGCCCTTTTAACTTATGACACTAGTGAGCTGTGTTGACTTGCTTGTGGGATGTTTTTTCAATTTCTAATAAAATTGTCGTATAGGTAAACTGTGACACCACCGTGAGCTTTTTATGAATTATTGTAGCTGATAAGAAGCAATTTTAATATATTCTCTTTGGTTTAAAAATATGTTATTGATATTGCATACATAATCAGTATATTAAGTACTAAGAAATGTAAGCAACTAGATATTTATAATCTTTTAGCGATCCGCCTCGGCTTCGCACGGTTGTAACAAATCTTTGAAATACTTGTCTTTACTATGATATGCATGTATTATGTATACCTAAATTTAAACCTTTCTCATAAATCGCAAACCGATAGACAGACAAACGCGGTGGAGACTTTCTAATATCAAAATTTTAAATTGTAAGGATATGGGTTCTATCCACTATTTTTTTATTCTCTTGAAAACCAATATTAGCTACAAAATATCTAAAATATAAATTATCTATCCAGTGATATTTATGTATAACTACCGGCTTAAATAGTACTGTAAAATAAGCACTGGTTAGTTATGGGTTTTTTAGATGGGTTGGATTTGTAAAACAAAAAAACAATTCAAATAATTACATACTTATATTTTTTTTTTTTAGGTCTCATCAAATTTCATAATAAAAATTACAGATTGTTATTTTTAATATGTTTTTAGCACATGTAAGTTGTATATTCATATTAACTGTTTAAATTACAGATTCATTGAAAAATATTATCATTACTTATACAATTTACATAGAATTTAACAAAACAATGTGTTTTCAAGGCAAGAGCTTAAAAAAATCGGCCAAGTGCGAGTCGGACTCGCGCACGAAGGGTTCCGTACCATTATCTATAAAATGACAAAAAAGCATGTCTGTTGTAAGATAAATTTTATATTTATTTTATTTTAATTAAATTATTTATTTTTAAAGTGACTATAAAACTAAATATTCTATAAATATTTCAAGCCGTTTATAAGTTGCCGTTTTAATATCAAGCAGAAACTTGCAAAAAAAAACACTTTTGTTGTATAGAAGCCCCCTTAAATATTTATTTTATTCTGGTTTTTAGTATTTGTTGTTATAGCGGCAACGAAAATACATAATCTGTGAAAATTTCAAGTCTCTAACTATCACGGTTAGTGAGATACAGCCTGGTGACAGACGGACAGACAGACGGACAGCGAAGTCTTAGTAATAGGGTCCCGTTTTACCCTTTGGGTACGCAACCCTAAAAACGCACAGATGCTTTGCAAAAAACCAGTTTCTACGCACGCGCGCGCCGGCCTCTTTTGTTTTCACATTCCAGTCCACATTCATGTCATATTATGCTTATTGAATTGTTTCGATAGTTTTAACTTTTTCTAAGTTTCTGGATAACATTGACAGTTCGCTTTGTTTTTATTAATTATGTTTGTAAAGCAAAATAAATTACATTATTCTATAATAATGATTATTTTCCTGCAGCGAAATTATTTTATCTTGTTTTGGTAAAATGTTTTTTTTTATAAGAATAAATAAATAATAGTACTACTTTAGGGCATATCATTCTGCATCGGATAAACAACCATAAAAATTTACAGAGTGTTGTATACATTCTGTAAATTTTACATTGTCCCAAATGTTTATTTTTACGTAGTTTTCACATTAATGTTTTTTTTTCATATTTCTACTTTAAATACTAGATGTTTATTTTTACCGTCACGAAAATAAAAAGACTGATTGTAGTGCTCAAATACAACAATTATAACTATCGGATCAACTTGAAAATAAACAAAAAATTACTTTGCCATACAAACTGTAAATGCTAATCGGTCAGTGTGTATTGCAAAGTGGATTTTTTTCTGAGATTTTCAAGTTGATCCCGTAGAAAAAGTGGTTGTATTTGAGCACTAGAAACAGCCTCTTTATTTTCATGACGGTAAAAAAAAAAAATCAGTATATATTTTTTTTAAAGTATTAAAAAATATTAATGTTGAAGATTGGACTGTCTATTATTAAGTTTTTCGTGATTTATAGCCCGGGGTCAAGGTGCACGAACGCGTTCCGCCATATCACCTTCTTCATATCGTCGCACCCAGCGGCGCACCGTGGTTCTCTGTAAAAAATAAAATAACAATATTTGAAAACCACTATCCCAACAAAACAAAACGTCGCTCAGTATGAAAGTAGCATATCTTTCCTTTATAATATTATTGGTCGGCACCTTTAATAACATTCACATCGCTCATCAGATACAAAAAAATGTTTAACTACAGCATAGAGTCCATTAAAGTCTCCCAAGCCAATTTGTGCTTTATTTCAACCATTTAAGTGGGTCAACACAATAAAAAATGCAGTGACCACTTGAAATTAAAGTGTGAACGTGTTACAAGATTTGTTATCGGGTCATAAAAGGTCCGAACATTTCGTCTTTGAATGCGCCGACATTAAATAAAAGAAAAACAAGCTTTTTGACTGCATTACATATCATATCATATTATATCGAGGATAAAATATTTTGAATGTCTGATTTGAATGTTATTTTTATTTTATTGTTGCAAAATTGTTATTATACAAGCTGAAATTTTAATGGTTGTTTTCCCGAAGCGAAATGATTTTGTCTTGATAGTACAATCGATTTATAAAAAAAAAAATTAAATATTAAAAAATGGCAGATTTACAATTGTGAAAAACAAAACTCGAACGCGATCTTGAACCAATAGTACCTATAGCTACACTAATAGTACAGCTGATACGATACTACGTACTCCTTTGTTAACGAAACACAATAGGCACATATACCTACTTAACCACTCACGCACGTGTCCCTGGAAATACCAGGGGTTTTTCCAGGGTTACTTAAAGATGGTAGGTAGCGGGCGGGCGCACGTGAGTCACTATTGATTCTCACGCTTTCGAGTTGAGATCATATTTTTATAATTATTTGAAAACAAAAACAATTTTATTTTTTAAATTTAACTCCATGAATAGGTAGCACTACTGAGACCAAATTGTTCTGCCGCGGGAAAACAACCATTAAAATTTCAGCTTGTATATTATATTTTCTTATTGATATTCATCATTAACTAGCCGCCCCGACTTCGCACGGGTGTAACAATTCTTTGAAATCCTCTACTATAGTATTAATTACAATACAAGTAGTATCATTATCCGTTGCGTGGTTTAGTTTCTATACAAACACACGGCGACTTTACTTTAAATACTATTAAGAGACTTGAACACTTTTTGTAGTCTGAAATCTTTTATATTTACAGGGTGCATTTGATATCATGGGCATTATTTTAACCTAAGGTACTACTTATGATACTAATTGCATTAGGGCTACTATTACGCAAATCAAAAATATTATTAATGCAAGTATGAAAAACCTTAAAATGTAGTAAGTCATACAAAGTATCAAATTAGTTGCGCTTCTCGATAGCAAATGCGTAGGTACACTACGCCGTACGCGCGTCATTGGGCGTGAATTCTTTGACCCCGCCCGACTCACGTGACATTCGTAAGTTGCCAATGAATTGATTCATAATAAATTCCAATTTTCCCTTCGTACTTTGCCGGCTTAGGACGGTCAAAACTACGTCAACTAACATACATTAAAAAAAAACATTTACGTACCTAGCTTGTGGATTGTTTTGAAAAAACCTTATTTGTCGGTAAAGTGACAGAGGGTAAACGGGTGCTCTTCCACGAGCTTGTGCATGTGCTGGCACGTGAAAAGACGAAAAATCCAACAGGTTCTGAGTGGTTCTGGTGGAATGAGACCCCGTGAAGGAATAGGGTCGTTCGGGTAGCGCCGATGGAACATTTCACGAGTTCATACTAAATTTCTTGTGCGATCGTAAATTACAACCATTTGTGGGTATTGTTGGTTGGTGTACCTAGCCTGCACATTACGCGGTCGAGGCATCGTGTACACAAACACACACACAACACACAACTAATAAACTAACACTTAATACACTGCAATCCAAGCACCGTATGACGCGAGCGGCGAGTACGGCGATTACGTCACGGGATCAATAAATCAATTACGCGTCAATGCACCTGCGCAGTCGTTATGACACTGGTTCCGGGTTCGTGACTTCGTGTTGCGGCGGGAAGCATACCCCGCGCGGGGGTGATATTCGTATTTTTGCGAGTGAGGGAGTGGGACGGAGAGAGTTCAGGGAATCCCGCCGGACGGAATGTCTTGTAGCCCATTGTTATTATTACTTGTAAGGAAAAACCCGCGCGCGCGCAGGTGATGTTTGTTTACATTTCGCTTTGCGCTGTAACTGCGCTTTAAGATTTTGATATTTCAACAATTATTGGCGTTAACAAAGTATTTTGTTTTAATTAATTTAAGTGTTTATTTGCAATAATAAGCCTTGTGCAATTTGACTTACTACATTTTTAAGGTTTTCCTTACTTGCATTAATAATATTTTTGATTTGCGTATTAATAGCCCTAATGCAATCAGTATCGTGAGTAGTGCCTTAGGTTAAAATAATGCCCATGACTTCGATTCCACCCTGTATATTACAACAATATAGTAGACGATGCCATTTCGCGTTAGAACAAAACTTACAATTAGAACAACAATAAATGAAATGTGGTAACAAAAAAAGCATGTAGAATTTACTATTAAAAAAAAGATATTATAATAATTAAATATAATATTTATGAATTGAATTACAAGTGATGTTAGCAATGTTTTGTTAGGAGTTTTAGATTTAGCACTGATTTTTTTCTTGACTAAATATAATATACTTAAATTATTTACACTTTGTATTTAAACTATAATTTAGCAAAATTTGAGATTTATATAATAATTCAAACAATGAAAATATAGGTAAAACTATTAAATGAATACTACATGCACTTAATTTATTTTTAAGTATTATCGCTCTCACAATATAAAAAAAAAACTGAACTTACTTGCATATTCAACTCCGACGCAATTTACGCTATATTCAATCCTTGTCTATGAAAGACAATAATCTCGTTTCTTTCGTCTTGGTTGAGGTTTCGGGTTGTCATGGTTATAGAGCTCAATACACAGCCCAGGATACGAGCAAGGGTCAAAACAGTTCCACGATCACAGTCCGGTAGCAGAGGTCACAGTAGGCACAAAACACAGTCCAGAATGCGAGCAAGGGTCAAAAATAGTTCCACGATCAGAGTGCGGTATACAAAGCAGAGGTCACAGTTGGGCAGGCAATCAGTCCGATAGAATAAAAACACGTCGTTAAGAATTGCGACGAGAACAGGAAGCGTGAACAATTAGCGAGATGCAAATTGGCACTGATTGACGTCTGACGATTGTTGCTACTTTTTGCCGCACGCACACACTGCACTTGCTTGTCTCTAATTGGGCGGAACAAGAAAGGGGCGGGGCCGGTGGGTGGGTCAGGGGGGGGGGGGTGTCTGCGCTTCCGCAGGAATATTTTCTTAAGTGAGCATGCTTAAGTTTGGCCCATAGTACAGAGGCCAGCACATCAAGCTACCCCAATATGTCAAATTGCTTTGATATTTTTCAACTTTATTGCAAGCGAATAAGGTTCATATTCAATTGGGTAATTTTGAGATTGGGGTAGCTCGATGTGCTGGCCTCTGTACATCATATAATATTACTAGCGACCCGCCCCGGCTTCGCACGGGTGCAATGCTGATACTAAATACACTACAGTATACATAATAAACCTTCCTCTTCAATCACTCTATTTATTTAAAAAAAACCGCATCAAAATCCGTTGCGTATACATAGGGACAGAGAAAGCGACTTTGTTTTATACTATGTAGTGATTATGAGATTGTATTTATACAATGCAAAGATAGTTTTTTCAATCTTCAGCTGCAGCTCCAAGTATATTTTCGAATGCTAATTAATTAGATTTGAATTTCGTTTCATTGAGTTGGAGTATGTGGGGGGTATTTTATTGTAACAACACTAATACGTAATATGTAAATATATATTAAATGAAATCTAGCATGAAATTTAGTAGTTTTTCTCAGACAATTGACCGACCAATGATCGACCATTATGAATTTAGGAGATTACGAACTTTTAGCAAAATGACAATGGGATCGTGTTGGAATGACGAATTTATAAAAATAGCAGACTTGGGGTCCCAGATGGTAGAATTAAGAATGGTTCTTATTGAACGAATGCTTCACTTGTTGTAGAAAAAAATACCAAAATCGCTGTACGTTTTCCTATAAAATTTGAAGAGTTCCCTCGATTTCGCCAAGTTTCCATCATCAGATCCCGACTTGGTGACTATGGGACCATTTGGGAAGTATAAAATATATTTAATGCTAGCTGCGCCCCGCGGTTTCACCCGCGTAAGTTTTGATTCCGTGAGAATATCGGGATTATAAGTATCCTATGTGTTATTCTGATGTAGGTACCTATGGCGATTGGCACACTGCACTGCATCACGCAGCGGTGTGCGTGAAATGGAGCCAAATTCCCCGCATAGAAGCACGTTTTTATTGAATTTGTATGTAAAAAATCACGCGCGGGGGCACGTTATCTGCGTCTCGCTGCGTGATGCGGTGCAGTGTGTCAATCGCCTATAAACTATATTACTGTAAAGTTTCATCAAAATCCGTTCAGTAGTTTTTGCGTGAAAGAGTAACAAACATCCATCCATCCATCCTCACAAACTTTCGCATTTATAATATTAGTAGGATTTCCAACAAAAAAAAGAAAAAAAGAATTTTTCAAATCGGTTGGCAAGCGACGAAGTTATATGCGCGAAGACTTACTTATTCGTAGTGCGCGAACAAATATAAAAAATATACAATGTGTCCGGTCATGGACTAGCGATATTTTAGGTACCTACTTATATAGTAATTATTCTAGTACGCGAATTTACTACACATTAGGGTCTAATCCACTTCCCCACTATTTGGCAGCCATTTTGCTTTTTTTATTGAGTTATTCTGTACGTGTGTACAGAGGCCAGCACAACAAGCTACCCCAATCTGTCAGATTTACCCAATTGAATATGAACCTTATTCCTTTGTAATAAAGTTGAAAATCAATCAAAGAAATTTGACAGATTGGGGTAGGTTGACCTGCTGGCGTCTGTACAAAAAAAGTCATATCTCTTAAAGTTTTAGTCCTACTGAGATAAAAGTAGGCTTATTCGGAGAGCAACAATAATTGTCTATCGTTTACATTACAATCCAATGGGTTAAAAATTTCGTAAGTTTAAAAAAAAAAATTAAAATAAAAAAAAACTCCAACAAAAATATTAAAAAATTATGCCAATCAACAAATTATTGTAAATTAGGTACTGCAAAAACAACCTATACCTATGTCCCTTATATTTTTTTCCTGGATCGACAGATTTTGAGCTTAGCTACAATACAACATTAAATTAATATAAATATTTTTAGTGGATTGGACCCTAGCCCTAGTGTATCGTGTATTTGTATACTAGAACAGTTGTTATATAAGTACCTAGAATATCGCTAGTCCATAAACGGACACATTGTAATAAACATCCGAATAAAGAACCTCCTTCTTTTTTAGAAATCGGTTAAAAAATGAAGATTCCCATTTTTTAGATTTGTGAGTAGGTACTTACTATAATTATGGCCTACAGACGTCGTTCTTGTTAATTACATTTGCTACAACATATTTTCCTATGATTTTACCCGTAAAATGAGTATTTTCCCCGCTAACGGGGTCGACGATTGACCAACCCATAAAACACTTTTTTGGAAAAAAATGAAAATTTTTGGAGATCTGTATCTCGGCACTGAATAACTAATAATACTAATCTCGTTAAGTATTAAACATACAGAGTTGGTTCTGATCTTAAATAAAATTGTAGCAATTTTAGTTTACCCTATAAACGTATATTTTATTTATTTAACGCATAGATTAGGACTTATATTGAGAATAGGTACCAAAAAACATGCGATAAATTCGCGGTTTTACGACTGCTGCAAAGTAAGCACAGGTCTTTTCGAAGCTGCAAACTTGGATATAGGTAGGTACTCTACTGGTAGTACTTAGTCCTAACAACATATAGAAAAATCAGAACTAGCCGTTAGTTTGCGATTTTAATTTTCGATATGACTGGCCTTTATAGGACCCAGCTAATACTACGCGGATATGCAGTTTACCTAACCAGTGTATACAGGCGCGGCGAGGTGTGACAACGGGTGTTTCGTCATTTCGCACCACGAGTGGTTCGGACCGCGGTGTGAAACGCCGAAGAGCTCTTAGGAATAGGCTGTTTCGGACCGCGGCGGTCCTTGGAGCGCCGAGCGGTGTGAGTCGACCAATAGCTCGACCAATATCTCCATAAATTCTCTATAGGTTTATATGAGAAATCACATTCCGAGCTCCGCAGCAATGCCGCGCGACATTGCTGCGTCACATTGCTGCTGTGCTCGGAACGTAAACCTATAGAAAATGTATGCCCACCAGTAGTGCTGCGGCAGCACTGCTGCGTGCTGCCGAGATCGGAATCATACCTTAATGCGGGTTGCAGACCAAGAGCTAAGCTAAGTTAGTTTAGCTTAGCTCGCCTAACTGATGTAGTTTTTTGGCCTTTTCTATTTGGTTTATCATATTCATCTTCTTGTAAGATGATAATTATCATGTGATAAGACGACTTGATATTTTGTAATAATATTTCAAAATCACAATAGCATACTAAAATTTAAACTTAAACTTACAAATAATAATTAAGTATTTACTACTGATTAAAACAACAGTTCGAAACATCATACGTAATTGTTTAAATTAACAGGTTCTCAATTACTAAACAAACACCACTTTTACTAAATTTTAGTATGCTATTGTGATTTTGAAATATTATTGCAAAATATCACTCGTAACTGTTTTATTTTCATGAAACACTTTTCTACTCGACTGTACATTCAAACTTTGAAATTAGCTTGTACCTAAACATAGTGGTTCGAATCGCCCCATTCTTAAGAGCTATTGGTCGATTCACACCGCTCGGCGCTCCAAGGACCGCCGCGGTCCGAGACAGCCAATTCCTAAGAGCTCTTCGGCGTTTCACACCGCGGTCCGAACCACTCGTGGTGCGAAACGACGAAACACCCGCGACAACATAGTTCTGGTGATAAAGTTAAAGAGCACCATCATAAATATCAGCCTACACGTTTACGGCTAGACTGTACATATCCCTGTTTTCTTATAAATAGTACACCATTTTCTTCTGTATCAGGGCTGACTGTCGAGGGCATCTGACGCATATTCACTCCTTTAATATAGCATAGTTATCACCAATCAAAACAACGCTTACAGATAGTGCAATCCACGAAGACGCGCCCCACTCTTTTTCCTAATGCTTACAACACAAGTGTGCAACATGCCAATAGGTAGTGTTTTAGTTTTGTTGATACACACTAATTATTATTAGTGGGTAATTATTAGTGTGTATCGAAAAAACTAAAACACTAGTGGAATTAACTAGCGATAACCACGAACGTTTCGGAAGAAGAGCGCGTCTTCGTGGATTGCATTATCTGTAAAAGTATTTGAGGCAGTAGGTACTTACGATTAAAATCTCACTGGCACAGCCGTTGCTCACTGCCATGTCACTAAAAATTCACTGTATCACAATATCCACCCTCTCAGCGAGGGTATCAGCACAAAACAAGCACAGATTCCACAGTCCTCTCCCTTTTATACCAAAGTCAAAATTGCAATAATCACACGAGAGTAGTTTAGGCCTTATTGCGTCGGAATAAGGTCTATAATGAATCTGCGCTTGTAGGTCTCATAAAATACTAAGTACAGTTAGTCTGTCACTCAGCAAGGTGTCAAGATGAAAAGTTACAAAACGATTTGTCTCTTTCAGTCGTCAGTAATTTGACTTTCGAAAGAAGAAGACAAAGCGATGTGTAACTATACAGACGCTATACAAAGTTTATTAGTAAGGGGGCTAAAATCTAATATAAACAGTTATTATTGTTCCCAGAAAAGTTCTACCTCCATAGAAACGATTTATAAATAAACAAGCGAAACAATCTGACTAAAATCTCAACGGTTGTCGCCCGTGCTCGCACGTTTTGAAGATTAGAATGAGTAGGTATGTCTTCGTAGGAGGGACCATCCACCTAATACAATTTCAACATAGTCTTGCTTGGAGCGTTGGCAACGCAACATCCATGTATAATTCCACTCCTAAAAAAGAAGTGAAAGTGTGATGTTAACAACATTTTTCTTTTTTCTTATCGCACGTCGTACTCAGCACTTGGCGAATGAGAGCTAGACCGAAAAAAATGTAGCATTCCGACCGTCACGATACTTTTGCTATAGTATTAGTTTGTCTTTTTATTTACTTTAGTTACCAAATAAGAAATCCGTGCGTCAAGACGTGCTACAGCTGCGTAAATCGGTTTGAAGCCATTTATAGAAATATCGCACTTATGTTATAAAATGTTTACATTTACCCATACTTATATGGTCTTATCCATTCAGTGGAATCCCCATTGTAACTAAACAGCACATTTAATTTTCATATTGAATATTAAAAATGAAAATCACGAATCAGAAAATATATGGAATCGCTACTCATTTTTCATGCTGACTGTATTAAAACGAGTACCTAGGTGTTTCTGTCATACTGTATGACTCATACATGACACGAGTGGGTGAATTCAACGATTTTGATACCTACGTTTTTCTCCCTCTAACAGTAGCTATATTTTCATTAATGCGATAGAGATAACAACACTTGCAGAACACTGTAGGTACTTATTAGATAATTCCGCATACAAAGGAGTTTCTGAATGTTGGCTCAAAGAAGAATAAAAATCATATAGTCCTCTCTTTCCAACCTTGTTATTTGTTATGTGCAAGACAAAAACGTCATAGTATTATGAGTACCCCTACCTACCTATTATTTTAAAAACTTTTTTGTTTTTGGCCAGGGTAAACCCGGGCGAGTTATTGAAATACACATAGTCTCTGGTCGGTTTACTCCCAAAGTTTCAACAATTTCAGTAGCTTTCCCTGAAAGATTAGCAAATGTTAGCTAATATAATTATTGAAAAACTTTAAATTAGTAGGTTCCTTTGGCACATTATAACATTCGTACCTACCTAGTCAATAAAAATAGGTACATATTTGTACAATATAAATGACCGATAGCTTTCAAATGAAATCATCTCGTATTTTATAATTTTGTCCTAATATCCTATTTATTATGAATTTTATTAGTTTACGAAGTCATAACTTCCAATCACATCAATATTATTGTCATTTAGTCAATTACTTACTAATCTTAGTTATAGTTATCTGTGTTACTAATGTCCATAGAATAATAACGCACTAGTGTCATTAAATAAAATTAAATAAGTACAAAAATAAGTTTATGTAAGTATACAGTACAAAAATGTAACAAAGCTTAAAATATGCATAAGTTTTACACAGTGATGATATACACTACACCTGGGGTATATTGTGAATTTCCCCATACATAAACAATGTCTATAAATAGGTAGGTAGGTATATCATGAACATTAGGGACTATGTTTAACTTGCGGAATAATAAAATTGTGAAATTGGAAATTTCACTAGCTTAATAATAACATTCTTTGGATTCCTGAGTGTCACTTTTGACACATACAGTTGGTACATAACTACATACCTGGGTCGGCTGTCCCATTTCAAAACCTAGTAAGGGACATTTTTTTTTTATTTGAAATGGGACAGCCGAGGTGATACAATGGTTTGATATACAAGGTAGAGAAGACAATATCTACGACAATAAATTAAACTTCATATACCTAGACGTTCCCAGTCTGCTTACAATAATTCAACCAAATATATCCAATAGTTTAGTTACTATTACCTATAACTAGTCAAAGATTGGCAAAACCAATAATTGGCCTATCGCTATTATTTTGTTTATTAGAACAAAATGCGTTTTAATTTTTAATCCAAGGATATATTTGATAATTTCAAAATAATCCAATGCATTAGTTTTGTCAGTGTTTTATTGTATTGCCGTCTCTACGTTATATAACTTAACTTAGTTCTAAGTTAGACTAGATATTATTATTTATAAACCTGTTAAGTATAATGTCTTGTTAATATGAAAAGGAAGAATGATTTTTCTCTCTTTCACAGAACAAATAAATCACAGTCATTATTATGGCATACTTATTTAAAGTTTATACTTGTAGGTATCCGGTGTGTAGGGTAAATACTTTTTCCATAGCTTCATCACATTCATCACATTATAATCTGTACATATGTATGTCGTTGCCATGGTGATTTTGGGTGGTTGACTGGAAACGTCTGTTGTGGAAAAAAGGATATTTAAGTTTTATTTGTATTTTATATTATCTCATTTATTTTCAATATACTCCTTCTGTTCTGTCTGCTATACATTTTAATATTTTCCCTAAATTGGTGACCCCGAGCAGAACACTGATATTTGAAAAATGAGTGGTAGTGAGTCCGAACACACCGCGTCGTCACAGCCGGCGAACCACGTTAGACTTAGGATGGCAGCCGAGATCGCCGAGCTGAAGCGCACCATGAAGGACCTGACGCTGCAGCTGCGTGAAAGTCTTTCGCGAAACCGCTCCCGCAGCCGTGGTCGAGACGCGCGACGGCATTCACGCAATCGCTCATCAACCCGCTCGGATTCCAGCTACCGGCAGCATCCTGTGTGCTGGTATCACGCGATGCACGGTGAGAAGGCGAAGCGCTGCATCAAGCCCTGCGAGTACCGGCAGGGAAACGCCGCGGGCAGTCGATGATGGCGACAGACGATTGCCCTCGCACGACTGGTCGCCTGTTCGTCACGGACCGGAGCACCAAGACGCATTTTCTGGTCGACACTGGCAGCGACCTCTGCGTCTACCCCCGTCGTCTGCTAAGTAACCGACGTGCGTGTACGAACTACCAACTTGTGGCCGCGAATGGGACGCCCATTAAAACATATGGTTTCGTGGAATTAAATTTAAATTTAGGACTCCGTAGAGACTTTAAGTGGCGTTTTGTGGTTGCTGAGGTTACTAAACCGATTATCGGTGTGGACTTTTTAAGTTTTTACTCGCTAGTTGTTGACTGTCGTAATCAACGACTAGTCGACAGTAATACGAATATTTTCTCTGTAGCCTCGAATCACTCAGACTCATCTCTATACTCTGTAAAAATTTCTTCGGGTGATTCGAGGTACCACAAAATTTTAGACGGGTTTCCCGACATCACTCGTCCCGCCGGTACACTACGCACTACACCACACACCACCGTACACCACATCCGCACCACCCCAGGCCCTCCAGTTTCAACTCCATTTCGGCGACTAGCGCCAGACAAATTGAAAATTGCTCAGCAGGAGTTCCAGCTGATGCTGGCCAATGGAACTGCTAGACCGTCGGAGAGTCCATGGGCATCACCACTGCATCTCGCCCCCAAAAAGGATAGCGGTTGGAGACCCTGTGGTGATTACCGGATGCTCAACGCCCGGACCGTCCCTGACAGGTATCCGATTAGGCACATCCATGACTTCTCACACAGTATCTCTGGTTGCAAAGTTTTCAGCAAAATTGACCTTGTGAAAGCATATAATCAGATACCTGTCAGTCCAGACGACATCCCAAAGACGGCGATAACCACACCGTTTGGCCTATATGAGTTTCCATATATGACGTTTGGTCTGCGTAACGCAGGCCAAACTTTTCAGCGTTTTGTGGACGGGATGACCAGAGGTTTGGACTTTTGCTACAGTTACTTGGATGACTTCTTAATTTTTTCTAGGTCACAGGCTGAGCATGAGGAGCACCTCCGCATTATCTTCGGCAGGATGAAGGATTTTGGCATGCTGGTCAACACGTCCAAGTGTGTTTTCGGTGTTCCCGAGATAGCCTTCCTAGGTTACCACATCTCCGAGAAGGGCACCAAACCGCTTGACTCCAAGGTCGATGCCATCAACAACTTTCCGCCGCCCAAAGATGTTCGTCAGTTGCGCCGATTCCTTGGTATGATTAATTTTTACAGGCGTTTCATACCCCATGCAGCTCAGATCCAGGCGCCGCTTCATAACCTCTTGATTGGCAACGTAAAGGGCTCGCAGCCTATATGTCTTGCGGAGAATACTTTGCAAGCATTTGAGGACTGCAAGGCAAGCTTAGCTAACGCTGCTCTAATAGCTCACCCCGATTGCAATGCCAAACTCGCGTTGGTTACTGATGCGTCGGATGCCGCAATCGGCGCGGTGTTACAGCAGCTTAGCGATGATGGCTGGCAGCCATTAGCTTTCTTTTCCAGGAAGCTTAGCCCTTCGCAAACAAAGTATTCTCCCTATGACAGGGAACTGCTGGCCATTTACGAGGCCATCAAATACTTTCGCCATATGCTCGAGGCCAGACACTTCGTCGTGTACACGGACCACAAGCCGATCAGTTTCGCATTCCACGAGAGGAAGAAAAACTGCTCGCCCAGGCAATTCCGGTACCTTGACTTCATTGCCCAGTTCACCACCGACATGACGCACATTTCCGGCAAGGACAATGTCGTAGCTGACCCCTTATCTCGCGTGGAAGCGCTACAAGTACCAGTCAGCTTCAACACTCTCGCGGAATCGCAAACTTCGGATCCGGAGCTGTCCAAGCTTCTCCAGGAAGGCTCATCGTTGGTTTTGGAGAAGGTGCAGGTCCCAGGGGAGCGTACATCTGTGTACTGTGACGTCAGTACAACGCCCCCCAGACCATTTGTGCCCGTAATGCTGCGAAAGCAAGTCTTCGATAGCCTGCATTCCCTCAGCCACCCTGGTGTGTCAGCGTCTGCCAAATTAATCGCAGAGCGCTTCGTTTGGCCAGGCATTAGGAAGGACTGCAGGGAGTGGGCACGAGCTTGTCTTGAGTGCCAGCGGGCCAAAGTGAGCCGACACGTTTCTGCGCCATTAGGGTCGTATCACCTTCCACGTGCAAGGTTCACCACTGTCCACATCGACCTTGTGGGCCCGCTCCCAATTTCGCAAGGCTTTAGGTACTGTCTGACGGCAGTCGACCGTTTTACCAGGTGGCCGGAGGTCGTACCTATCGTCGACATAACTGCCGAGACAGTAGCTAAAGCGCTGCTATCCGGATGGATTGCCCGGTTTGGCTGTCCCACAGACATTGTCACGGACAGGGGTCGACAGTTCGAGTCGGCCCTGTTCGAACAGTTGTCCAAATTGGCTGGTTTTCAGCACAAGCGGACAACGGCATATCATCCGGCATGTAATGGCATGGTGGAGCGATTTCACCGGCAACTCAAGGCGTCCATCACGTGCCATGCAAATGACAAGTGGACAGAGTCATTGCCGTGGGTATTGCTTGGTATACGGAGCGCATTCAAAAAGGATGTCCAAGCGTCTTCAGCCGAACTTGTATACGGCGAACCGCTAAGGCTCCCGGGTGAATTTTTCACTCCTAGTGACGAAGGAACGACCGACGTCACAGATTTCATTGCGCGTATTCGTAAATTTGCTCAAAACCTGCAACCAACTCCAGCATCCCGTCACAGCAAGACCAGAATTTTCGTTTTTAAGGATCTGCAGACCACTGATCACGTGTTCCTTCGTGAAGACGCATTACGTGGCTCGCTACAACCAGCGTACACAGGTCCTCACAAAGTTCTGCATAGGGGGAGACAAAGTCTTCAGATTATTAATCAAGGGCAGAGAGGTCACGGTCTCAATTGACCGCCTTAAGCCAGCTTTCATTTTGGCAGACAAAGCTGACCCAGAAGAAGTCACTCCACCTAGCAGTAGCAAAGAGTATACCACTCGCTCTGGTCGTCATGTCAGATTTGCTGAGTTTTATCGCCCTTGACGGTCTCTGGAGGGGGGTGATGTAGGGTAAATACTTTTTCCATAGCTTCATCACATTCATCACATTATAATCTGTACATATGTATGTCGTTGCCATGGTGATTTTGGGTGGTTGACTGGAAACGTCTGTTGTGGAAAAAAGGATATTTAAGTTTTATTTGTATTTTATATTATCTCATTTATTTTCAATATACTCCTTCTGTTCTGTCTGCTATACATTTTACTATTTTCCCTAAAGGTGTATTTTTCAATAGCATTAGTAGCTGTAGGTAATAACTTAAACTTTCACAGTAACTGACCGATTAGCTCCTCAAGATCCAGGATTCAATACTCGCTCGTATCAAAGATTTTTATGGTGTACAGCAAGTTGTCCAAACCAAACAAATCTTACACACTCGTAAGATTTATGTGTTAAAAACTCAAAACTCAAAGCATTTATTTCAATTAAACCATTTACTACATTTGAATTTTCAAGGAGTCCGTCAGTCAGAAACATGAAGATAATTGCCCATTTCAAAACGTAGAGGTTCTTAAAGAACGGATAAGAAACTCCGCGGACACACTTTTATATCAAAAAGCTATGTTACGGAACAAACGGACAAATCCTAATCTTTTCTGTAAGTACCTAGTTAATTACTACTTTAAAAAAAAATGTAAGTAATTACATTTTGATACACTTTGGGCAAGAGACGAAGTTTTAATCTTGCTTATAGGTGGTGTATTTAATAATTTAAATATCTAAGTAGGTACTGTGTTGTTAGGTATACCTACAACTAAAATGCGACGTGGGGACCAACTAAAGTCCTTCATTTAAGTATACTACCTACCTACTGGCTACTACATACAAAACATGAAAGAATGATGAAAGAAAATAACACTTGTACAAATGTGAATTTTCCTCGAGGGGAACTCTACATTAAACACAGAAGCTGTGGTTTGTACTTATACTGTAATAACTATTGCAACATGTGTATATTTCTATCACAAGATGCTATCGAAACAAACAGATTGCAACAGTGATACACAGACACTCAACTCACTAAATATTAGACAACTATACAACAATATTGATGCATAAAATTTCTATTGCCCAAGCTTCAACAGTAAGCGATTAGAAGAATAGAAGTTTTTCATTCAAGGGACACGCACACGGCATTCCACGTGGAGCAATGAACTACGTATTAAATTAATGATAAGTATCAGAAAAACAACATTAACATATTCAACTAGTTACACAATAATGAATCTTGCTGCTTTAGACTATAGAGGTAGTGTAGCAGCACCATTAATTTGTTGGTGATTCCCCAACAATAGACAAAAGTTATAGAGATTTCATAGATTTGTGAGCTCTATGGTTTAAGAATACCCTGTTAAGGGTGGGTGCATACTTGCAAATATGTATAATGTTATTTAGTGCATGTATTGTACATATTTATGTAAATACCTAACTACGTATTTAATTAAATACGTGATTGACGACATTAACAAGAATTCAAAGAGAGGGAGATAATGTTGGTGTTTAGTGAAACAGGACACAAGATAGTATTTTAGTCAATGGCTGACATGCAGAATGTGATAGCATTTTTTTTTTATTTACACTTGTTGCAACTTATAAAGTTATAACTATAATTAGGTAGGTAGGTACTAACAACTGAATATTTTAAGATTGTGAGCACAGCCATATCAGGGCTAGCGCCCTTGGCATAGATTATAGCTTACACATTGGTAGGCCAGTGCCAACATCCATAAAGGTACGATAACCCTTCGATCATCGACCAATGGTTGTGATTGGGACCAGTGTTTACACTTTGCTGACCAATATGGACCAAGGGTTTGTTAGATTGCTTGGTAGCTAACCCCTATATTCATAAACGTTGCATAAAGTTATATGTAGTGATTAGCGCCTATGTCCTATTAAAGTGCCTACCTGTGTATGTATTGTGACAATACTATCGTCTATTTATTGTTGTGATGTTAACTACGACGTAAAAAAATCAACGCGAGTGATATTGTGAAATAATTATTGAAGAAATTGTAAGTTCGTAAGTGCGAAACCGTGGGTGACATTCAATTTAAAAAGGTAAGTTGAACCATTAGCCTAGTTAACAAGTAAAATCTTTCCAATGCGTGTTTTGATATCGCCAAAGCGAAGTCAAACGTGGTGATTATAGCTCGTTTCTCTTTTGGTTAAAAAAGGCCTATGTTTTACAGTGGGATTTTTACCGGATGACATTGTTAACTTGGCAAATTCCTCAAGTTGTCATCGCAAAGGACAAAAGGACACCTCCTTTACGATGGCAACAAGTGGTCTAGATTAGATACCTACTAGTAAAAAAAGTATAAGTATAGGAATTCCTTGCCGGCTATTTTCCATAGGAAACGACCAATTGGAATCGTACACCTAGCTTCTGACGTTTCATAAGACCCCATGTAGGTTGTATGTGAAATAAAATATTTTGATTTTGAAAAAGAGAATTATCGTAATTCACGTTATTGCAATAAACTAGCAAGGCAAATGGATAAAATACTGCAGTTTGTTTGGTTTGCACAGCATTAGACAATTCGGCGATTCTCTCTAGGTATGTGTTAGTAGTATACCTAATAACAGCCTGTAATAATCCTACTGCAAGGCAAATGACAAATTACTATATAATAATAAGGCAAATAACTGAACAGACAGCTGTGCTGCTGGGGAGTTTGTTGCGCCACTTCTTCTCCCCAGCGAAAGCACTAGGAAGTGGTGAAGGGCGGGCGTTTTGGGGGGACTGTCTTTTGTAATTGACGTTCGAAAAGTGCTGATTCTCAGCCTAGTTTGAATAAATGACTTTTGATTTTGATTTTGAATGCCTATCTATCACACAAGAAATAAGTATCTAAGTATCAAAGGTTAATTTTACTTGCTGCATATTAACAATCCGCAGGATGCGAGAAGCACAAGATCAATCGATGTGCAGTCGATGTCTGTCGGTTGAAATGATGATAGATGGCAAGGACTCCAAGGACTGGAAGACGAAATGTCGCATGTCGATCGTCTGGCGGCGAGATGGCGGACGACATTGTTACCGTCGCGGGCAGAACCTGGATGAGGCTGGCTGGCTGGCACAGGGATAGAGATTGGTGATTGCAGTGGGTGAAGTCGGGCTGTGGGTGGTGACGAGTGGTGACTGCCCGTCAAGTCAGGGCTTCATAAGGATGTGTGACAATGTTTTCATCACTGTACTTCCCCTGGTACCTATCCTTTTACGAATATAATTGGTAAGGAAGAATTGGACGTCGTCATCGCGTGCGTGCATCAAGGAGTAAAGCAATGTTTGCTAACTATTAAATCAAGTATGAGTCATGTCATGTTGTTGCTTGAGTTAAATCCCAAGAGTTTCAGTTCCCTGTTAGAGTTCCCTTAGTGACACATAAATCAATGAGTTCATACAAGCAGTTTGTTCAGGAGCAGGGTCCATATGCTCAAAACGATAAATATTAAACAGAAGCTGTATTTATAATAGTCTTAAGTTCGATTTCTAGTTGAAGAAAGTGTAACTTGGTTACTGGGTTTTTCAGGAAATTAAAATCTCAAAGAATACCCACTCTAATCGTCATGGTTTAAAATATTTTTATCCAACTTTTAAGAGGATAGACGCCTGTTGATACGTTAATTTTTTCTTATAAATTAAATTAAAAACTAAACATCTTAAAGGTATCATAACCATCTCAGAGCCAGCGATTCTATTCTACACAAAGTTCTCAGTACTTTTATATAATTATATACATTAATAAGGCATGTGTAATTGATAATTATATGAATTAAAAAAGGAATGACAATTATGTAATACTGTAATTATTAATTTTAAATCTTATAATCTATATTGTCTCATTTGTCAATTGGTATTGCCATAATGATACATTGTTGTCACTGAATTAACTGCCTTATTATGTAGGAGTTAGAACTCATAACACTTCTTGGCTTTATTGTACAGTCAGCAACGAAAATACCATAGAACCTAATATTTATTGTCAAGTCCTAATTGATAATACCATTTTTTTGTGTTTCTACTGCTCTATAAATTTTGTTACAAATCAATATAATTACAAAGTCTCTAAAATGTATCTGTTACGTTGAATAGTTTTTTTTTGTGCTGTCTGTACCTACCTACAGTAAAAAGTAAAAGTTGTACTTAAAAGTTACAATAACAATGATTAACAATGAGTACAGCCTCCTATTTATGCCTAACAAAAGTTGCGCAACATTGTTGCTGGCAATAATTCATTTAGTATGTGTGTGCAGCATGTTACCATCCAAACAAACGTAACAATGTTGCAACTTTTGTCATTAAGGTGAATGGGAAGTGGTAGACCGCGAAATTCAAATTTTATTACGTTTTTTGCAATTTGCAGGTCAGTGTCAGCTTGTATCTTGATCAAAATTTGATTCGCGACTATAACAGGTACGTATTTACAGAATTATAATCATAAGAAACATTCATACATCTTTATAAGTGAGATTTGTACCATAAACACTTTTCCCTAGGAGATTTCTTCTTGTGGTACAAATCTAACTTAGGAAGATGTATTAATGATTCTAATGACTATAATTCTGTGAATAAGTACGTGTTATAGTCGCGAATCATATTTTGATCAAGATATAACCTGACACTGACCAGCTAATTGCAAAAAACGTAAGTAAATTTGAAGTTCGCGGTAATGCGCAATCACCTTAAGAGTCCCTATCAATTTCGCGGGGTGAAAACAGAAAATCTGTTTATTTTAGCGTAATTTTCTCAACAACCTTAAGTTATCTACATTCTTTTTTTAAATACACAGTTATTTATCTAGTAAGTCTAAGAATTTAAATTTTAGTAAACAAACGATCGAATTTAAGTTTATAAGGTACTAGCTTCTGTCCGCGACTTCGTCCGCGTAAATTTTTTTTGTTTCCCCGACCCACCCCGTCGCAACGTGTCGCCGGCCTGCGCTATTACTTCGTTTTCGCTTGGCGAAAACTTCAGACTTTTTTTCTTTTTGCTCAACTCCTAAGGGTCCTAGCATCACGTTTAATAGAATATAGCCTTCTTCAAGAACTGGGCTATCAAACGCAAAAATATTTTTATATATGCGACCAATACTTCCAGAGATTTAGAGCTTTCAAACCGTGTTTCAAACAAACTCTTCAGCTTTATTATTAGTATTATTTTAAAACTATGATATCTCCTAAGATATACATTGAAATCAAATGATGTCAGAGGCAATTTTGTTCAAAATTAAATACATGTGATGAATAACGTATTTATTTGGATAAGGATTAATAATGTATACAAAAACACCTTCGCAAATAATGCATTATTTTAGAACAAATTTGGTTAGCATAAAAGAGGTTATAGTGAGCTAACCTTAAAAGATAGACATATGCTGTCGCGGACTTTTTTTTAAAGCTTTTAAAGGGGAACAATTCTGTCATATATGATTTTTGCGAAACTTTAACCGTTTACGCAGCGCACGCAGCGGAAGCTCTCAATAGGAAAAAAATCCCCCGATTTTGAAACATTCTTCATTGGTGCTCCGCTCCTATTGGTTTTAGCGTGATGATATATAGCCTATAGCCTTCCTCGATGAATGGGCTATCTAACACTGAAAGAGTTTTTCAAATCGGACCAGTAGTTCTTGAGATTAGCGCGTTCAAACAAACAAACTCTTCAGCTTTATAATATTAGTATAGATTATTTAGATATTTTACTACAATTAAATAAGTAGTCAACATAAAAATATAAACATTGATTTTGGTAGATAAATACCTTAAATTTTAAAATATTTAACAGTTATTATTATTTTCAATAAATTCTTACGCGTAGACAAGGGTTTTGCACATGGTTTTATTATTTTATTGGTTTTTTTCAGCGTGATCAACATTTAATGATTTAGTACTTGTAAAAAACAAGTAAGTACTAAATCATTAAATTTTAAAAAACAAAATTGTACACTTACTAATATAATATATGCCCAGTATTTATATTTTTTTTTAGATTGTTATTTGCTACCAGTAAGTTATGAAAGCAATTGAAAAACATGGTGTTTCGTGCTTACGTAAAAACGTGTGTTAGATTTTTATTTTTTGTAATTTATATTAAGTAGTATCAGAATTTAAAATTATACACTTACTAGATAAATAGTTGATAAATAACTGTGTATTTTAAAAAAACTAGTTAACTTAAGGTTATTGAGAAATTTGCGCTGAAAAAACTTGAATTTTCTGTTTTTAGACCGCGAAATTGATAGGGACCCTTAAGTTTAAGACTAGGACGTACCTATTTATGGTCCGTTCCAAAAGTACCTATACACTTTTATCAAAGTGTAAACAAACCCTGTTCAGGTTCAATTCTTACTCACTCATACACCAAAGGGAATTAGTAACACGTCCATCTGTTAAAGCTAGTTATATGTCACCACTTTTTCCAACAATTATTGTTCAGATAACATTGGTGCCGATTCTCTTGTACACCGAACTGTCACTAAAATTCCGTACTTTAAGCTATCAAAAGCAGGGGGGGTCGTCTCATTGGGCAAACATAGGAATGCCTACGGGGGCTAGACCTGTGTTGCCAAGTTCTCCTCTATTATGAGAGACCTAAAAACTTCGGTCTCTAATAATGACGTTTTCGATGATGGCAACATAAGTAAAACTGTAAAGTTGCTTAGCTTTTATAAAGCTACCATCTGGTAGTTTTAGTGACATTTTTGTATAAATAATTATCAACAAATTAGCCGTTATAATATTTCGGCTAATTTATTCAGTGTTAATATTATTAGAACTGAATAAATATAAACATAATTAATGCAGAGTATGGTAGATATACTTTCATTTACTGTAGTTTTTAACTTTAAAAACAAAAGAGTAACCAATAAAGCCAATAAATAAATAATTAGTTTAATTTACTGCAATGCATCGGACAGAGGCTACTTACTTATTTTCTATATTGACTAAATTCACAAAATTAGGTGGGTAAGTTTTTGTTAAATGTACCTGGCAACCCCACAGACAAGAAAAAAATGTCTATCGACGAAAGCTCGAGCGCATTTTATTTCTTGTGAATGCTCTGTATCTGCTTTTCTTTTTGTTAGGTTCAAAGTTATAGTTTTAGTTCTTAGTTTTTTTAAGCTTTGGCTTTGACAAATAAACCACAAACTTGTGATTTTTGACTAAATTTAAAGTTTTGTTTAGTCCTATTCATCAAAGTTTTATGCAAGCAAGTAAGACTGTTTGACCACCAAAACGGAGCTGAAAAATTGTAACCAGTGAAATTGCACAATAATTTAACATCGGTTACAGTTTCCCAGTTCTGTTTTCGTGGACAAACCTTTAAAAATATCTCAAATAAATCCGCTAGTAAACTCACTTACGCGAGTTTTTGGGGGCGTCCACCAGGTGGCGCCAAAAACCGTGCCATTTTATTTCTACGTACTTGATATTCTTCTCCCTAGAGTAAATATGTTCCTTGATCAAAAGAATAAAAAATCTAAATTTAACACTCTCACCGCCATGTGGTCCGCGGGCCGCCTACATAAATTTCAGTGCAGCAAGCCGCTATAGATTTTTTATTTTTTACTGGCAGGCCATGTGGGCTGCCTGCGTACCACAACTAGCGCGCCAAATTCTATGACAATAGTACCTACTTGTTTTGTTGATAACTTGTAAAAAAATTGTAAGGGCAGGCCATACGTGTAATTAGGTCAGGGGCCCAAGTCTGCTATTATTATAAATTCGTCATTCCAATACGATCCCATTGTCATTTTGCTAAAAGTTCGTAATCTGCTATATTCATAATGGTCGATCATTGGTCGTTCAACGGTCTGAGAAAAACTAAAAAATTTCATGCCAGATTTCATTTAAGTAATATATATTTTTACATATTACGAGTATCTACGTATTAGTGTTTGCAATCTGAAGTAGTAAGAAGTTCGTAAATAGCAAAAAACATTAAATTTATTAATTTGTCATTATGTACGAGATTACCATTTTATGCCATTTCTTTCAATGGAGTGTCAGTGGTTGACCATTGGAAAGTCATAATGACGTCGTTATATTAGTAGATTACCAAACTTGTCAAAATCAACAATTATGAAATCAATGATAGACCATTCTGACACTATTGTAATAGCAGACTTGAGGCCCAGTTCAGTTTCTCGCGCGCCGCCCACACGGCCTGCTGGTAAAGTTAACGACGTGTTCCGCCGACTGCACACATGGCATTATACTGTAGACCTTATTGTCTTTGCACATGGTGTACTGCAAAAGTTACAGAAAATCTAGCGTGGCGTGGTGTAAAAGACATTGCATGGCCCGGGCGCAGCCCACACGGCCTGGGGCTCTAGAAAAACCTGGCGGTGAGTGTTAAAAATAATTTTGGCAACTAAAATCGAATTTTATTATAGCAAATCCACGTACTTGTTTGCCCTACCCCGTGATGTTTTTTTAAAGCCGGAGCGCGCTTGGGGAGCTGCCGCGACGTGTTATGGAATTTTTCACTTTTTGTATGAAAAATTTGAGTTTAAGGGGTTTATGTGTTTCATAAGTCGATATTTTGATTATTTTTGCGCCAGGACACACACATTTTCGAGATATAAGCAAAAGAAAAAAAAGATACAGTACTGTTTTTGCACCTGAAGTCGAGGCGTTGGTGGGAAATTCAGTTCATGACAACTAATTTTATTCCACGCCTTTTTAATCGCGACAAAATATAGGCAGATTTAGTTCAGCCAATCAAAATTTTAGGCGAAAAACGTCAAATTCAGAATAGCAAAATTGCAATTTTTAACCGACTTCAAAAAAGTAGGAGGTTCTCTATTTGGTTTATGTTTTTTTATGTAAGTACCTATGTTCGTGCATAACTCCGTCATATACAAGCTGTAACATAATTAACGCAAGACCTCATATACCCCAATTAGAGTATTAAGTTAAAAGCATAATACAATGACCAAAACTTGTTTTTTTTTATTTTCATTATATATTTTTTTAAAGATTGTTATTTTTATTAAGAAAATCGTGTTGACACTAGCATTACTTATACATATATAATTGAGTCTTATTGCCTTGAAATAAGATTATTTTATTTGACTTAATCGGCGGTTAGTATGAAAAAATACAATATATTTTTTTAATTACCTATATTAAAAGTTAGTGAAATCGATTCAGTAGTCAATTATGAACGAACTACTTTCAGGACTTGCGTTTATTCTGTTACACCTTGTATAGACGGATTTGCAAAATTCTCTCCTTTTTTAATGGATAAGGTATGCCTCAGGGGTGGTCCCATATAATTTTTATTAACTTTGCTTAGGTAGTTTACTAGTTAGCTTCAATAATAGGATTTTTTTTCCATTTCATTGATAAGTATTGATGATGTTTTAATAGTTTTCTGTCACTGATATTTACATAGCAAGTAGAGTTATATGAATTTGTGTAGAGTACGTACAACTAAAACGTAAAAAATAAAAACTTTTTTACAAAAAAAAAAAAAACGCTACAATGTTAAAAATAGCTTTAATTTCGGAAGTCGGTGACAAAAAACGAAAATGCGGCGCTAACGTCACCGACTTCGGAAATTAAATTTATTTTTATTATCTTTGTACTTAGTATTTTTTTGGACGTGATTGTTTTTTTTTTTGGAAAAGTTTTTAGTCTAGTAATAATAATAGCCTCCCCGACCGATTTCGGTCACGGTGGCCAATCTCAACGGAGATTAGCCAGGTACGCAGGAGATATTATAGTGCACAAGTGTGCGCGCAGACACAGGTGCACTCCCTCTTCCCTCACTCTCATAGTCCGATGGGACGGCAATCCGACACGACCGGAGAGAGATCAGGCGCAGGACCAACGGCTTAACGTGCGCACCGAGGCACGGGGGTATCAACCCGCGAACTTTTAAACTCCGGGCTGTTACTAAGAAATTCCTAATGGAAAACTCAATAACACTTTGCCCGACCCGAATCGAACCCAGAACCCCAAGCTCAGCAGTCGCGCTTGCGACCACGAAACCAACGGGGCAGTTAGTCTAGTATAGAGGCATTTGTGACAAGAGAATTGGCACCATTATCAAATTGTACGTTTAAATAAAAATAAAAAACATAATATGGATTTTTAAAATTAGCATTTCGGGTTTAAGTATTTAAATAATCAAATCAAAGCACTCGGTTTGTAAATGGCACTGCAAATTGGCATTCGCAGGTAAGTTTTCCATTCATCGATTGATCTATTTGTTAACATTTTGTACATATACTTTTGGAACATACTATACACAACAAAAGTTATAGGCAATAGCACAAAACAGTCACATCATTACTTGCCCCTACCTGTAGGCCAATTCTCGTAATTTAAAACGTTCAAAATCTAATCGCAGTCTCATCTCGGCGACAAACAAATGTCAAAAACTTGTCAAAATGTAGGGAAATCATAAGTATTTTTTGACAGATTGAGACTGAGATGAGACTGAACGTTCTTAAAATTACGAGAATCGCGCCTCAGATCTGTCATCACGTATAGTCCCTGTACACAAGTATGGCGTCCTCGTCCGTCCCGCTGGCGCGGCGCGCACGCAGCAGGCGCGCGGGCGCGGCGCCGCACAGGCGCGTGCGCAGCGCGGGGTCGCGGTACAGCAGCCGCTGGCGCCGGTAGCCCACCAGCACTATGTAGTGCCCGCGGTACGACCCGCCGAAACAACGCCTGCAGGACAGGCCTCGTTGTTAGGCTTCCGTACAAAGCTTTTATTCGATTGTTCAAAGGGTATGAGGATAACAAAACAACAGAGCGGTAGCAGAGGGGCTGGCCCTCCAGTATGTCCACACTACTAAGCGTACTTTTGTGTATCTCCAGAGATTCTAATTAACCGACTTCAAAAAATGGAGGAGGGTCTCAGTTCGTCGGAATCTTTTTTCTAATGTATGTTCCCCGATTACTCGAAGACGGCTAGACCGATTTGAAAAAATATTTTTTTTGTTTGAAAGGGTATAGGTACTTTCCAGGTAGTTCCATTGTCATCAGGTCAGGATCTGATGATGGGATCCTGGAGAAATCGAAGGAACTCTTCAATTATTATAAGCACACCTATAAAGATTTGCGTATTTTTTATCTCGGAATTGGTGAAGTGGAACTGATGATGAAGACCAGAGATGGCCACCAGGACTACTCAATAATAAGTATTTCTCGGATTGCAATTCGATTACTTTAATATGGTTGCTAAGCAATTTATGCTCATCAGAATGCTAATGGTCAAATGGAGCTGATGGTGAAATACCAGAAGAACTCAACAATAAATGTCCCTGCATCAGGAAAAGCAATATTTTGTAAAAGGCAATGAGCAAGTTGATATTGGGCTATTGTAACTTAGATAAATTATAAACAGACGCACTGATATGCGAGAAATAAAACCTTATTAACAAAAAAAAACACTACAAATTGAAAAATAACTTTAACTAAAATACAGATCCAAAGACACCGACTTCCGAAATTAAGTTATTTTTCACTTTGTAGTGTTTTTTTTTTTGTTAATAAGTTTTTATAAAACCAAGTACCTATCAAATAAAATTATCTAGCGAAACTGTATTTGTTTTGTATTGTGTTTTAATTGTATTTTGACATTTTGATCTTATTTTGACTGTTATGTATTCATTAATTGCATTTTGACTGAATTGATTTTAATTGGACTGAATTGTTAATTTTTTTTTTATCTGATAATTGTGTTTAATGTTCTTATTTTTATTATAGCATCGTAATCATTATTCATCCATTTAAATTTTGCATGTCTAATCTTGGGCAGAATTTATGGCTCAACTTTAATTCTTCACGACCATATTTGTATACCTGCATTCTAACAAATAAATAATTTGATTTGATTTGATTTGAAACTTCACTGTTGAGAAGGGTAATGATATTAAATTCATATAAAGACGAGAGAAGCGGAGCACAGACGAGCAGGAACTGACCTATCATAGATAAGACGAAAGACGCGATGTGGATTTCAATCAATGTGATTAGTTGATTACTCCGCTCTGCTTGTCTCCACTCAGAGGAAATTCACCCTAAATATATTGAATGGGAAGGTACCTGAACTCAGCCTTCAGTTTATTATGCTTGCAGAGATCACAGACCAGCAGAGAGGCATCCACCAGCACTATGACAGGTCCAGCAGTAGTCAGATGCCGCAACAACTCTGCGTGGGTCAGTGAGCGCTTCTGGACATCTATGCTGGAGGCCGCGGCTTCGGCGAAACGACGCTTAACACGTTCTCGGTCCTAGAAAGTAAGTAGAAATCGTAAGTTATATGAAATGGAAACTGTACACGATTAGATCCAATTGGTATGTTCAATATAATTATTTTGTTCTGGTAAAGGATTTTATTTCTGATCAAGTTCTCTTTATGCTTATTACAATGAGTTTAAAATTCATATTACTTTATGTCGATACAATCATACCGCGGCACGTCGTCGCATGCCTCGAGACGCCGCAGCATGTCGTGCCATGCCGTTTCATTCCACGGATTGCCGCGGCGTGCCACCGCGTCCCGAGAGTCACATAGGTCACAAGATTATGACAGCTAAACTAATTGAAATAAGGTTTTGGCAGGCTGGGCTCTCTGCGGGATGCCACGACGTGACGCGTGGCATGCCGCGTCATACCAAAGCGTCCTTCTTACTGCCGAAGCACGCCCTGCCGTGCCGCGACGTCTGTCAGCACCGGCCCTTAGTGTTCATTAACTAGATATTTATTATTTTTCTTTGGATAATAGCACAAACATTTACAACAATCATTTTGGAAGTAGGTAAAAAACGAAACCATGTTTTTGGGTGACAACTAAAAACAGTTTTTCATACCATATTTAAAATCCTGTCATAGTATCCATGTCTCCTGTAGTTTTCATTCACGCCAAGCAATGTAGTGTACATGCAGTGTCTGATGCCAAATCTGCACAGTAAAATTAACAACTCTCATTATTTCCTGATTCTCAGAACTTACTCGTACCATATCGAGCTGTACATTTCCAGTATAAGCTGACTTCTCATTGTACGAAATGCCTAATGCGAGGTCAGCTAAAACTGGAAATGTATAGCTTGATATTTTGTTGTGTGTACAACATGTTAATAGCAAGCCAGCTAATAGAAGTAAAGAGAAATGGCCTAAGTTAATATTAGTTCATATTAATTTACCTCTTCAACAAATAACACAAATCAATAGTCCATGTAGATTTCTGGAACCCCTCGTCCTGGCAGATCTGCTCGAAGTTGGCAAGCATCTTGTCTCGCTGGTCTGGTGGCAGCAGCATCAGCACGCAGGACACTCCACAGTCCCAGTTGTAGCGTTGCTGGTAGTGATCTAGATTGTGTTCTATGTACCCTACTAGAGGAATTAATATTTTTGTAACCCGTAATGTTCCTTGGCATACAAACTACAATGTAGGGTACAGTCAGCAACAAATTTCGATTAACACTTCAGTTTTTTTGATCTCAGTTATTGAGCAAAATATATTATGTTCAAAATTGCAGCAGAATTACAATAAAATTTTTAACAAAGATTTTGCTCAATAACTGAGATTAAAAAAAAACTGAAGTGTTCATCGATTTTTGTTGCTGACCATACCACTCTTTTATAGGTTGTACTTTGAAAACAACCCATTGTAACAAACCAGAAGAGAGCAGCTAAAACGAGGTCTGAGCCGTGTTCCTGAGGCCGGTAACCAGTATGTTATGTTACCATTTTTGTTCATTATACCTTAGCTATTAACACTTTCACTGCCACTGACACAACTGTCGTGTTCTCGTTAATTTTCTCGAGGTGCCGGCAACACGCCTGGCGTGTTTTTAATATTTTATCGATATTTCAGTCATTTTGGTGTATTTTCTACTGAAAATGATAGCATAGTTTTATAACTTCACTAGCGACCCGCCCCGGCTTCGCATCGGCACGGGTGCAATGCTGATACTAAATACACTACATTATACATATAAACCTTCCTCTTCAATCACTCTATCTATTAAAAAAAACCGCATCTATATCCGTTGCGCAGTTTTAAAGATTTAAGCATACATAGGGACAGAGAAAGCGACTTTGTTTTATACTAAGACGACCCACTGACCCTATGTAGTGATATATTCACCGGCGATTTGCAGGCGGCATCGCTAAGGACAAGGTAAAAACCAGGGTGGCGTGAAAGTGTTAATGAGCAGAGTTTGTCAGTACCTCCAAATCGCAATTACTTGCATAGTGCACAGGGACATAACAAATACTGATAAGAAAAACAACTTCAAAAATAAACCAGCTATTTAGACAGTTTCTATGACTTACTTTCGTTTTGAGCTAACATGTTAGCTAGATCTATTGTTCCTAACCACTGATTACATTGATATCTAAACGGAATTATTATATTCTCATGTTTGTTTATCAGTATTTCCCTCTTTTCAAAGAAATTGACTCATTAACAAAGTTTGTTGTGACTTTTGATTTGAAGCTGTGTGATTGACATTGACAGTGACACTGACATTATTTGATATTAATCACGTTCCGTTTTAAATATAAATAACCAACAGAGAATTTGAATTTCTTAACTTGGAGAAAAACATAATCTTTTCATCCTTCGTGACTTCGTCAGCTCAAGGCAAAATTCTTCGGTCTAAGTAACTACCAAAAAACCTCGTAGTAAGTCAAAAATTAAAAAAAATCGCCATGTGAATATCGAAGTGAAGCAGTGAAGAGTTCCGTAGTTGGGATGAATATTTCCAATTTTCCACAAGCACTCGAAGAAGTTGTGAAAAACGAAGTTACTATTATTTCTGCAGTTCATCATCCCATAACCGTCACATCCTAGTTCGTCTAATAGGCAAGCTTATTAAGTTCGTTTACAATAGAAAAAGTAATGTGTCTCATTTTAGTGACAGTTGAGGTCCTATCTCTATAACTATCGACTTACTACAAAAACTTCATCACTTATGTACAGAGTCCCAATTGAATATGAACCTTATTCCTTTGTGCTAAAGTTGAAAATCTATCAAAGAAATTTGACAGATCGGGGTAGGTTGACCTGCTGGCGTCTGTACATACATCACGAACCAGTCCAGTCAGATCATCAGTTCAGTAATGATTTATACAATGAAGGACTTATAATGATTGAAGATAAGATTCATGAGATGTGCGACAAATCTTTAATTCAGCTACTGCCGACCTATTCTGTAAGAATCTCACCGTGAAAACTTAGGTGAAGGGAGCTTAAAGTGAGCCGTCAATAGTGTCAAGTCAATCCTATGATCCATAGTATCAAGTGAAATGACAGCTCACTTCACCTAGTTTTCTCGGTGAGATTCTTACAGAATAGGTCGGCAGTACATACGGCAGTACACAAAAATATTAAACGTCCAAATTGAGAACCTCCTCGTTTTTTGAAGTCGGTTAAAAATACGTCTATCTATCGCTGCAAAACACCTTGATACGCTTTCCAATTCACGCCTTTTTTCCAATTTTCATCGACATAGCGTTAATGGGCCCGACAACTGTCAAAGTGGCGCTAGCAGCGCACAGACCAATATAAAAGCAGTTTTTGTATGGAATTAGTAGTAAATTCATAAATAAAGACAATTATTGAGGAAATTCCTAGATGTTGTGTATCAAATTGTAAAGAAACTGGAGGCCACGAGTTTCCTCTAGATGAGAAACTTAAAAAAAATTGGTTCAGAGCGTTAAAAGCGAGTAAAGTTTGAGCCTAAAAGCGGGACGAGACTGTCATAAACATTTCAAGGAAAGTGACTATTAAAAGATTGGTAAATACTCAGGTATGTATTAAAAATGATTACTTTCAGTTTAAACTAAGTCATCAAAAACTATTTGCTCCTATTTGTATTTAAGTAACTGTAAGATAATGCGATATAATAAACGATAAGAAAGCAGACTGCCCATAATACATAAATTATTTGTTTGCGATCATAAACCAGCGCAAAATGTTGAAAAGGTCTGCGATCTCTTCAATGTACGTAGAATATAAAGCCAGCAGCATTGAGAGCAGAACGCCTGAAAACGCTTGTTTGTGTAATATCCAGCAACTTGAAGAATTAGATGATGTAAATGTCTCTGCGTATGTAAATGTTTATCAGTTATCACAGAGTAGAATAATAAAATTTAAATTTTACATAACTCTTATAATGACATTGACAACAACTAAAATGACATTGACAAATGTTCGTATGGTGGTGGCGCCATCTGAGATCAGCTTTCACTTGCCAACCCCATTGTTTCCGATTAAGGGACTAATCACACTTATTCAGCTCTGTTCAGCTTTTATCCATAGAAAACAACAATTTTGTATGAGATGCGTACGCATCCCTAAAATGGCTGTGTCATCAAACGGACGCACTTTAAAATTCTTTAGAACCAATGACTGTCTATAAAAAGAACCCTCACAACCGCTCACAACAAAGCACTACATGACTACTTCTGACACTGACAAGTGACAGAATGACAGACAGCTGTGAGCTGACAGTGACAGTCAGCTGAGCTGAGCAGTGGTTTTCAAAATTTTGGTTGTGCCGTCTGGTTTTTTCAGAAATAAACGATGGCGCTTAGGTCAGGCTTAGTAATATTATCCAATATAAGATGTGCAGTCCAACAAGGATTACGGCTCCGCGCTATGAGTACGCAAACAGCATCCAAGGAGGCTGAAACCGAAGCAATAAAACCCGGGCAGACACACTTTGGATTTCAAGTTGTTGATGAAGGCGAAAAAACCAAAAAAGGTAATGTTTATTACGAAAATACATATAAACTGTGGTTTTTAAGTTCATTTTATGTATAACTTTATAGCGAATCTTTTATCTTTGGGTTAGATCTACGATTTACTTCATTCATGTTTCTGTCAGAAGGAAAACATAACCCAAAAATTATTCAGTATTCCTGTCTTCCTGACTTGTGTGCTTCACAGAGGACAGATTGAAACAACATGCCTTGTTCAGACTACTTCTTCTTCTTCGGACTTCTACTATCTAAGACTATTTCATGAAATATCAATCAATAATATTATATGAACTTGAGGGCTGTATTGATGATTTTAATTCTGTAAATACATATTTGTTACGGCTTCGAATCATAATTATTATTTCAACATATAACATGACACCTACAAATTGAAAAAAAAAAAGATAATTTGAAATTTATCTGCTACCACTACATTAATGTAAACTTAAACGTAAAGAATGGGCTCTTTACTCTTGATTATGATGATATAAAGAAAATATTAATTGAATTTTACAGAGGAACACTTACACAGAACGATAGAACATAACTTTCTTTGATACACCTAATCTTACACAAACATGAAAGGGAACCCACTCACACACACCCTTACACACCTCCCACACACACACAGCACATTTATAATTTAAGAATAAATTATATTAATTTTTCATTTCTGTTATTGTATTTTATTTTGTTTTTACTTTTAAAATTGTATTTTGTAGCACACACATTTTTCTATTCCTATGTTGAAATTAGTACCTGCACTAACCCCACAAGATCTACATTAAGTTCAACTGTAGCATCATAGTTTTTTTTACTTTTTAACTTTTAATTATAATGCACACTTGCTTTTCCAGTTCACTTTGACATTGGCAGAATAGTCGGCATCGGCTTTACTTGCCATAATTAAAAATAGAATAGAATAGAAATTAGTACTTAAGCTAAATAAATGGGAAAGGGCGCTGATTCCTGACATACAGGTACAACTAGTTCAGGAGTCAAAGGCTTCAAACAAGTTTCTGTAACCTATTATGTCAATAAAGAATTATCTACATCTGCACTAATAATAATAATATTATAAAGAGGAAAGATTTGTTTGTTTGAATTGAATAGGCTCCGAAAATACAGGACCAATTTGAAAAATTCTCTCACGATTAGAATCTTACATTATCGCTGATGAACATAGGCTATAGAATATTTTCAAAAAAGGTAGGGATCCTTACGTTATTTTTAATTTCATGGGCTGCTCTAGTGCTTTCGCCTTAATGCAAGGTTTTTTGTTCCAAAATTACCAGTCATGCTTATGCCGACTCAGCGCTATGGTAGGCGGTTGGGGCAAAATTTGCGCGATCGGGCTTTACCAGTACAAATAAAAATATTCTATTCCATGCTATTCTAGTGAACAATGTTCCTTTTAATTTTCTTTACAAATACAGTCTTAACATTAATTTTACGGGCTTTAGAAATTATGACAAAGAAGGTTGTCTTACTATAAAGTGGTCATTACAAAAGGTACCATCTTTTGTAGTGGTGACTTTATCTTTTCTTCATGACTGGTAATGTTTACATACACGTCTTTATAAAAAATGTTTTATGAATTTTCCAGTTCACGAAGTATTTGAGACTGTAGCAGAGAAATATGACCTGATGAATGATGTGATGTCTATGGGCATCCATAGAGTGTGGAAGGACATCTTCATACAAAGACTGGCACCCAGACAGGAGACTAAACTATTGGACATGGCTGGGGGCACAGGTGAGTGTGCTTTCCATAATACTTTCATTAATATTAAGTTTGTTTTCTTGGTTTTGTGCCAATGATGGCTGTAGGCTCTCCAACATTACATGGGTTGCACTGCATAGAGCATATAATTTTTAAGTGACCTTTATACCACCAAAGCATTCAGCCAAGACTGCTGTACCTATAGAAGTATGCTTCACTTGGATAGATTTCTGTTACCAATAGGTTCTCTTTAGAGTCTATATATTTATTTATAATCCTAAAGTGCATAGCACGAGGGTTGGTTCGAGGGGGCGCGTGAAAGAGTTCCTGTAGGGACTTGGGGAAGGACTTTGTCCAGCAGTGGTACAATTTGATATTTTTAATTTTTTTTGATATTTTATATTATTTAATTAACATTTCAGGTGACATAGCATTCAGATACATAAAGTACCTACAGAGCTTGGGTCCGTCGCACGCAGCTAACAGCAGCGTCACCGTTTGTGACATCAACCAAGCCATGCTGGATGTTGGCAAGCAGAGAGCACAGAAGTATGTTTTTTTAATTCATTCAAATTGCAGTACCCTGAAAAAGGGCGCGACCTACGAGTCGTAGGTCGTAAGTTAGAACCTGATAGGCGCTTTACTTTGTGTAAATTATTTCATCACCACTGCTCTCAAAACCTAGAACCAAAAATTCGAAGACATGTGACATCTACCAACCCGCACTGGGCCCGCGTGGTGGATTAAGGCCCACTCCCTCTCACGAGAGGAGGCCTGTGTCCCAGCCGTGGAGACATTATAGGCTGATTATGTTATGTATGTATGTATGTAAATTAGTGTGGTGGCAATGCCAGCAGCCACTTACTAATGACATCGCTGTACAAGTACAAGGATCTTTTGGCGCGAATTCGCAACTAACACCCTGATCTTGTTTTTTCAATACATTTTACAAAACAATTTCACAAAATGTTTACCAAAAACGCCCCCATGTCCACGTAATTCGAGCGCCAAAACACAGTAATTACCATTTTTCAACCGAGTTTGATTATTCCGTTTATCCACCCTAAGGTTTAAAATTCCGTTTATCCAACTAGGCCTAGGGTGGATTCTCGGACATGCGATTCCGCGTATCCACCTTAGGGTGGATAAAAGGAATAACCCACCGATTCGTATATCTACAAAACCCTCTCATTAATGCTAACCCTACTCCAGACTAGGCTTCACTCCAGAGGGTTGCGGCGTGGCGATAGACTGGGTGTGCGGCGACGCGGAGAAGCTGCATTTGCCTGATGACAGTTACGACGCTTACACCATCGCCTTCGGCATCCGGAACTGTACTCATGTTGATCAGGTACAAGTTTGTCCAGACAGACCGCACTGTAGTAAAAATATTTGATATGAACTTTTCGTCTAGAGATGGCAGTAGATATACTAATAAAATTCGTGACGCCAAAATTTTGTTGAGCGCTTACTTCTTTCAAAATAAAATTCAAAATATTTTATTTCACTTATGCCTACAAGGGCACTTATGAAACGTCAGAAGCTAGGTGCACGGTTCCAATTGGTCGTTTCCTATGGAGAAGAACCGGCAAGAAACTCCACGGTTACTCTTTTAAAAATAATTGGCTTTTACAATGTTTTCTAATTACAGTAGGTATGGGAGAACGGCGTATGTTAACAAGTACCAGGTACTTGATAAAATAAAAAATGGTCTACAGATCTAAAATCTATAGGGCCTACAAAGTCCTCACATTTACAACATAAAAGTCTCAAAGAAAGATAAATAAAATATAAAAACCTATTAAAACCAAGTGATTTGATTTCCATTACAACCACTATAAAAAATTTCATGAGCCTTTTGTCATAGAAGTAAACGGAGATGCTCAATGCCATGCTTGGTTTATGTATGGAAAGTGTTGATAGTGCCGCCTTTAATTTAAAGCTACGGTTTATAGAAGAGCGGCGGCCGGGACTAACGGCCGCAGTGACTGGTGACTGGAAATGAACGATTTCCTAGGAAACTAAAGCTTAACAGCGATTGCCGAGACGCCTCCGTACTCTGTGGTATTGACGATGTTTTATTAGTAGACTTCTGTCCACAAGGCAGGTCGATGTCGATTTTGTCGCGCTACGCATGTTAGTCAAGCTGGATTGACCATTTAACGAAGATTTTGTTGTACAGGTCCTTGAGGAAGCTTACAGAGTGCTGACACCTGGCGGGCGCTTCATGTGCCTGGAGTTTAGCCATCTGCCCAACAGTACGTTACAATGGTAGGTACAGTCAGCGTCATCAACTGTCTGTGTAAGAATCTTTTGGCGCGAGGCCAGAATCGAAACTAACGCCACCATCTTATTTTACCAACATCGCCCCCTGTATAATGCGTTCCAATGACCTTCCTATTCTTAGTTGGAACTTCCAAATGGTTCCAACTAAGAATAGGAAGGTCAATGACTTCGATCTGTCAACTGGAATTTGAAAAAGAGGGCTTGCAAGGAAAATAAATTGGTATAAAGGAGAATGGGTTTGAGCGTACCCAGACTAAGTTAATTGCAGCATTATGAACTATGTTGATCTTTGTTGCCCTCATGGATTAGTTTAATTAATCTTAAGACAGAATGGCCCCGATTCAATTGTTCACAAACTAAACTAAATTTAAGTTCAGTGCATCTTTTTCTTTCCATTTCATTACGAAAAGGACAGAAGATAAATATTAGTTTGGTCCTGTCAAATTAATCAGCGCCTGACGTATTTTTAGTAGCCAATTTTTTAATCACGTCTAAACTTGTCTATGGATTATCTAATTTGACAGGAGTACAGGACTAAACTAATATTTATCTTGTCCTTTTAATTTGTTTTATAAATTGTAGTAGGTAGGTATCAATTAAAGGGAGCGTGACTACCGACAAGGACCACCTTCAAATTCGATTTTCTCGAAAACTAAAGGTACCAATTTTGTTGTTCGAGTAGGTACTATGGAACTGCTAATTGCTGGTGGAACTAGTGAGAATGATCCTAATTATTTACCAAATATGGAAGCCATTGGCGTTGGTGGTCCGGCGGTAGTAACGGACATGACCTTTTCCTTTGGACAGCTACATTTCGCTACCGAGAGTGGCGATGTAATTGCTATGGCTGATGATGTATCTACGTACCTCGCAGGGTATACGACCAGTATTCGTTTCAAGTGATCCCGGTACTGGGCCAGCTGTTCGCGGGCCAGTGGAAGCCGTACCAGTACCTCGTTGAGAGCATCCGGCAGTTCCCCAACCAGGTGTGTACCTATCTCTAATCAGACTTACTATGCGGAAATTCATTACAGTAAAATGTTACGGAATTTTTTTTATTATTAATTTCGCAACAAATAGAACCAGGTTTAGGCGGGAGGGCGGTACCGCATTCTGCATCCAAGCCTAGATCCAGTTATTGCGCAATTAAAACTACGTAACATTACGTACGTTTTACGTAATATATTTTATCCCATTCTGTTATTAACCTTTCGAACGTGGATCCACTCCAGACACAATGGATTTATAATTGTTTCTGTAATTACGTCATTCATCCTGTTGAAACTGTCCATGCAAATACGATGTTGATGATCCTATTTTCATTACAAATAAGTACTTATAATTATTTAATGAAAGTAGGACCATTATTTGGTCTGCCATGCATGGAGGATTTGGGTAGACTTTGGTCCAGCAGAACAAGATCAGCCGAGTTAATCCCTTGGAAATGGAACGCACCTTTTCCTGTGTGAGAAAAATCTTGTCTAAAATTCTTTGTGACCCCTACCCTAATCTCATCATCAGGAGAAACTGGGTGTTTCTGTTGTATGTTCATTGTAAAAATCTACAATTTTTCTTTCCCCAGGAGAAGTTCAAGACGATGATCGAAGACGCAGGCTTCAGACAGGTCACTTACGAAAACCTCACGTTTGGCACGTGCGCCATACATTCAGGGTTCAAGATTTAATAGTGCTGTGTGAAAGACTCGAAATAAAATTATTTATGTGATTTATTACTAGGCTTTGTATGTACATTAATATAGGGATTCTAATTTAAATTGCGTTGTTTTTTTATCCTTCTTTTATAGCTTATATAGCTACAGCCTTATCTTTTAGGTCCCTTTCTCCTTTAGAAACTTATCAAGATTGTGCACAAGAGCCAAAGTTGATTCTAAATATAAATAACCGAGTAGGTAACAAAATGGAGTGCTAAAATGGAAAGTGAGGTGAGCGTACAAGATATGCTGAGCTATCAAATGTCAACGCAGAATATTTTTTCCCACCATGCTCAAAAAATATTGCATCAAGTTTTTTTTTTTATCAGTAAATAGTAGGGTCTTTGGTAACCAGTGTTGTTAGGATGCTATTCACGAGATTAAATATTTGCAAGAACCGATCTTCGAATGGGTTGCTCGAACGCCTGTTGGTGCTGTTAAGATATATTTTAGGTCAACAGAAAAAGAAAACACAAATTCTTTTGTAAGGAATTTATTAAGTCCATCAAACTGTGTTGGTCTTTGGAATGCAGATCCAGTACCTAAATTACAATATCCACACAATACATCTATGATATCGAGCGTCGGCGGCGCACACGTTACAATACATTTGTGATTTAACTTTGTGTTCCTAACATCACGTTCCATAATTACAATCTGTATTACTTAAATAATATGTCAATTTTAAAACAACATCCATTCTCGGTCACCCTTCCAAACACGCCTCGCCACGCTGTCACGCAGGTAGGTTGTATGAAAAGCTCATAAAGCATGCTAATTATTTATATATGACACTGAATTGTTAGGTCTAACACACTAATGAGCAAAGCTAATAGAAAGTTTCTCTCACATCGTCATTTAACCGATATCCTACGTCTAGGAAATAAACGGCAGACATCGAGAAGCAAATAAAGTGTGAGTTAAGGATATCCAAACAAACATTAATACTCTGTACCGAGCGTGCAGTCAACATAAGTTATTTTGCAATTAATTTGAATAGTCATACCCAAAGGTCCTGATCCTGATCCAGCGCGGAAGGTGCGTAGTGACCCGCCGGGCCGCTCATCGTCAACGATCCGATACGAAATCCAACATCCGAAAGGGAACATTACATCCACGCGACAAATATTCAAATGTCCGCCAGAGATCCGCCGGTGCGGTCCGATCCGATCCGATCCGATCCTACACGCGAGGCCTCTACGGCATCCTGACTCACACCTCCAGCCAAGCACATCCAATGAGCCCAATCCACAGTGGATGAAACAAAAGAAAATGCTTTTAATTATAAACAGTCATCGTGTCAAGTTATAACGTAGAGGCGCGCGGCGCAGCTCGGTGTCGACTGGTGACAGTAAGCGACGTTATGATACGAGTCGAGAGCTGCGTCGCGCGCGGGACGACACGAGAGCGTGTCCACATCGCAACAAACATCTACCGTTAACTCGAATGTTACTAAATAACCGACTTTAACACTAAAATGCGACCATATCTATGTGCTACAGTAGACACTGCCCTCATGAAGGTGTTTACATATAACTTGTGTTGTGGTGGTGCGAGTGCGACGGTCTGTGTAGTACATGGACATGGTCGGTAACAGTGTCGTCCAGCTTGACGAACTAATACATTAATATGCTCTCTTAAGTCTAGCAGAGTGTGGCTCCCCCGCCGCGTCGCCGCCCGCCGCTCCGTCAGCTGTCGAAATATAGACCTTCAGTTGTCATACTGTCAGCTGCTGGCACAAGGCATTAACCACACGGAGTCAACATCATACTTCAGAAACTCACATATTTGATTCGCAAAATTCGGCAAGCGGTTTCGAGTGAGTACTCCATGTGCTTACTACTCTGTGTTCGCTATTCATAGGGGCAGCGAATTTAAGAACGTTTTCTTACCGAATCCAGAGAATAGTGATCTTACCGAATCCAGACTGACTTTGAGGAAGATTGAGTATTACAAGTTTTAAATTAAGTGTGAATTTAGTAAATGTTTTTGTATTTAAAGTGACTCATATGATTATAAATTGATAATAATACATTAAACTATTATTAATAATATATTACTCATATTATATTATTAATATATTATTCTGCCTTATCAATCAACATTTAGAATTAGGTCTTTCAGTTTACAAAACTAAATATTGAGCACACATTTTTAATTCATTTTAAGCACAAAAATAAACGTATTATGCAAGGCAAAACAAAAAAACGAAAAAAATATAATTATTCGTAAAAGCTTTCTCAAGGATATCATTGATAAAGTATGTCTGTATTCCCGCAAACCTGATAAATCCATATGAAATCCATATCCTTATAAGTCCAGAGATATTTTCAATTATTTCGAAAAAGTCCTGAGTAGTCCAGTGTAATTTTCAATAAGCTGTGAACCGCTATATCCAGTGTATCCTTCCTTTACTGTAAATATAGCTGTCGCTTATGTAAAAATATTTCCAAGACAGTAAAAATATAGATAATACGGATTTTAGTCATTAAGATCATTACAAATATATTAAATTTAGATAATCTTTAAAATATTTACATCTAGGGACCTATCAATGTAAAATTAATAATTATGTACTATATTGGACACTGGCCCTGATTCTGTTGTTCACAAACTAAACTAAATTTAAGCTCAGTGCATCTTTTTCTTTCTATTTCATTATAAAAAGGACAGAAGATAAATATTAGTTTATTCCTGTCAAATTAGTCAGCGCCTGACGTAAATTGACGTATTTTTAGTAGCCAATTTTTTTATCACATCTAAACTTGTCTATGGATTATCTAATTTGACGGGACTAAACTAATATTTATCTTCTTTCCTTTTTATATTGAAATAGAAAGAAGAAGATGCACTGAACTTAAATTTAGTTTAGTTTGTGAACAACAGAATCGGGGCCATTGTAGTCAATTGAGCAGTGATAAATCTGTGATACCAAAGAAACCTTTCAAATAAGTCAGTGCTGAGTATTTTTTCAACAATAAAAGATTTTAATCAATATCAAAAATCAACCAGTTACATTTTTTTCACAATATACTGGGTCTTTTGAAATTTCATTATAAAAAATTCTAGAGAATCTAACCATTGAAAGTTCCAATTAAGAATATTGTTTGCATGAGTGTTTTCTGCTATTTTTGATGGACATGGATTTGATTCAAGCTATGTCTTTTATTCATGTTTCTCGTAGAAGATTAATTTCAAAAGCTGTAATTTTAGCTTTGTATTATGCTCTGCATCACATGGAAGTTCCATGATACGTCTAGTTTATCAGACTACAAGAAATCCGAGATAAAAACGTAATAGTCGAAGAAATGCTATAAGAATGGGTACAGTTAGCGCTTTGAGTCGGTGCCCTGTCGAGTGGTGGAGTGGAGCTAGGGATAGGTGTGTTACCGACCTGTGCGCGCTCAGTAGTGCGAGCGTGAGCGGCTGCGCGAGCGTGAGTAGCTGCGCCGCACCGGCGAGTACGTGGGCGAGCCGCGGCGCCGCGGGGAGTACGAGCGGGACCTGCGGGCGGATTCATTCATACAAGTCGCCTATGATTAAAGAGTTGAAACAAATTCATCGTAATGTCTGGTAATCACAGCTGGCTCAAAGCACCAAGGTGGGATATTTGAACACTGATAATACGACGAACAATGTTACAAGCTACAATAGCCGTTACTTTATAATTGTCACTAAACTTCTGTGTAACTTTAATAGGCAGAGCAGTTTTTTTTGGAAACAGTTCTTTATTGCGTCTTGTCTCAGGCGTTAACTGGTATAAATCGTCACGTAAGGAACAAACGCATTCATTCACTCCATGCGACTTTCTCTTATTCTGTGTCTTTCTTATAAAGGAGTGTGTGTGGGTGTGAGTATCGCGTAAGGAACGAGTTTCTCAAGGGGGTCCCCGACCGTTCACTTTTTAAGAGCTTTCGTTCATTTCGGGTATGTTTTTGGAAAGTTTATAGAATGCTCAAAAATAACTAAATCATACCTAATATAATTTACTTTACAAATGTATTGTATGAAGTTCAGTCAAAACTATTAAATTTTAATATTTCTTCATGGTCATTTGTTCAATAAAATTACGATTTTAATCATTTATTTTCTGGCGAAGCAAATTTCCGACCTTGACGATTTTGAGCCAGTTGTTAATCAAAGGTTCCAAACTCGTCAGCTGCATGAACTGGCTGGTGACATTTTTTGGTACTTAGATTCCCATCACATCTGTGAACTTTCGACACAATTTAAAAAGAAGAAGAAACCAAACAAATGAAGGGATGTATTTTTGTTTAATTGCAGGTTTTGCTAAGATCTTGAAGCAAACTACAAAAAAGATATAAAAATATCTTCATGTCTTCTTACAATCTTTTCTTCAGAGCATACACATGCCGACACATTTCAACTGTCATGAAAATAAGAAAAAGAAGCAAGCAGCAGTGTGACTGACCTGTCGCGGTCTCCACTGTAGCGGTCGGCGCCTCCGCCGCCGCCGCCGCCGCCACCGTAGTCCTCCTTCACGCGGATGTACGACACCTCGCCCTGCACAAACAACGTCACTATGTTATCAACTGTAGCAATACATATTACTAACAACATCAAAATGAGATTCAGCACTTTTTGGACGTCAAAATAACATAAGGGTCCTCTATATCGCCCGCCCTTCACTACACTTCCTAGTACATCAACTGGAAAGAAATGGCGCAGCATACTCCCCAGCAGGACATCTGTCTGTATAGAAACGAGAATATACTGCGACTCGTCTGCTAACATGTTTCGGCCAAAACATCGGGAAACAACTCAAGCAAATAATGCAAAACAACCTTATCGGGGAATTATACGAGGAAATAATGCAAGTTACCAGTGTCATATTAGGGTACAAGGAAAAATTGCTACTGGTCTCCACCTAGTGTAAAAATCTAAAACATTTATTTGCTATATGTCTTTAAAACGTGTACTCACTGAAATAAATATCAGTGTGAATGTACAGATAGTGCAATCCACGAAGACGCTCCCCACTCTTCTTCCGAATCGTTAGTGGTTATCGCTAGTTAATTCCACTAGTGTTTTAGTTTTTTCGATACCCACTAATTAGCCCCTAATAATAATTACTGTGTATCGATAAAACTAAAACACCAGAGGAACATTGGACGCTTGTGCTGTAAGCATTAGGAAAAAGAGTGGGGCGCGTCTTCGTGGATTGCACTATCTGTATTACGCTAGTTTGTTGCTCTATAAAATGGCCATTCTAAAGGCCTGCGCAGACGAGGGACTTTTGTCCGCGGACAAATTGTAGACAGCGATAGAATGTATGGAAATCCCCGCAGTCTACTAGTCCTTCTTGTGCGTTACTGCATAGATTTCCATATGTTCTATCGTTGCGGACAATTTGTCCGCGTACAAATTGTCCCTCGTCTGTGCAGGCCTTAATGAGTAGAAGTGATGCATTGACATAACTACGAAAATACTATTATTTATGAGTTCCTCCATTTATCGAGCGTAGTTTAGTCTCGATTCCTCAAAACCATTACTGTCATAAATTCAAATACATTAAACATCACTTGTATCATATTCATCACTCATACAAGTTCATTGGCCCCTCCAATGACTCAACATACTTCCATAGCTTCCTACCCTACACAACACAACTACATTGTAACTTGACGCCATAGATAATAAAATCAATACAGAGCACAGGTACATTACCTTGACGCCTCCATAGCATGGAGGTAGAATGTAGATCAATATAATTGCATGTCTGTCTACAGTATAACTATCTACAAACTTCAGAATTTATGGAATTGGTTTTGAAAAGTTTTTGACAATATCATCGAAACTAGCGCGGTTTTGGTCACGAATGGGGTAGGAAAGTTTAAATTTTATGTGGTTGTGGTCAGGGGTGAATAAGGGGAGATATAAAAAGAGTTTTACATCATAGTTACTAGTCCAAATTTATAACCAGAGATTTTTAGAAGCATGGCAATGCGACTTTTTGAGGTCTTCAATAAACTAATTGAAGACATTTTACTGCTCTGAAGATTTCACATTGTGGATTTTGATAGTGCTACTTCAAAATGTTCCTAACATGACCCAAAGCTACATTCCCAATAACTCACCTCATGACTTCTAAATCTCGAATCATCAAGTTTCTTGACAGCATACTTCATGTCCTCATGCCGCAAGAACTCCACCACGCCCGTACCATCCTTGAAGGTGTCCGCGAAGCAGACATCCCCGGCCTCGCGCATGTGATCCTTCAGGTCCTGCCAGGATCCTGAAGGTGGCAGCCCAGTGACCAGGACGCGGTACTCGGAGCGGCGAGCGGGAGGGCCTCTGGTGGCGGTGCGGGCTCCGAAGCGCTCGGGACCTCCGCGGCCGCCTCGGCCTCCGCCCCCGCCGCCGCCACGCGGGAATTCCACGCGGAGACGGTAGCCGTCGTAATCGTAGCCGTCGCGGGCGCGGACCGCGTCATCTGCATCTCTGTGGAGGATCAAAGCTTTTGCGTCAGTATTTGGTGCAATGGTGCTTTCTGCAGATTTTTTTTGCCATAGTTTATATTTTTATTGTCTTTAGTAATTATCTTTATTTAGCGTTAGAAATTATATTTGGTAATTTATATAGATTAGCACAACAAATGAGAACAATAATTTATTATTTTTAGAAAAAAAAAAAAATAGTTTAAAAACTAAAACCCAATTACTGAAAAGGATAAAACAAGAATGTACAGTCAACAGCAAAAGTAGATGATGAAAATGAGAAATTCAATACTAATGAACGGAGTTCGCGTCAGAACTGTGTGATTGTAAATTATACCAAACATTTACTACTTCGTCGCCACACAGTTCTGACGCGAACTCCGTTCATTAATTAGTATTGAATTTCTGATTTTCATCATCTACTTTTGCTGTTGACTGTACCTTCCCATGGTCGCATGCTACCATGGCTTATAGTATGTTAATACAGTGGCTTATATGTATGTACGTTTGATGAACATACATACCAGTCAAAATCATAACCCTCCTTTTTGCCTCGCCGTAGAAAGGTATAAAGTAGGTACTGCATATAAAAAGCTTATAATACTGACTGCAAAATATTATGTTCACTAAAATGTATTTCTTTGTCATAGACATAATTATGTTTTTCACACAAATTCATGCATTATAATTAGTTTAATTAAGTTTGTTTTTAAGAGTCCCTATCAATTTCGGCGCGCTATTAGATTAGGTAGTTATAGGAGTGCAGTGTGTATGTGTGCGTTCGAACTATAACTGATATCGTAGTGTGCGTTGAAGCGTACGGTGAAGCGGGAACAAATGATCTTGGTCCGTAACCGCTATTATTAGTACTCCATAGTTTTTACTTACTAGATTCCGTAATACTGGATGGATTTATAACATGATAAGTTTAGGTCCCATAAAAAAATATCGTAACCTAGTACGGCATTCACTATAGTAAAAGCAAATTATAAAGTGTGACCAGCTTATACAAAGTGAAACGAATTACACGTGTTATTGTTTACCTAATACAGAATGACAGCGAGGTCTGTAGTATTTCCCTCGCTATAAGACCGCAGACCATGAGAGTATAGTGTAGCGTTGGTGCTCTGTGGTCACCTGTTAGGTCGAAAAAAAATTTCAGTTGCTTTTTCATGTCAATGAAAAATACATTTTCCTTATAATCATTTTAACATATAAATATTCCTTGTACAGACTTTCACCTTCCATTATTTTAAAAGGTGTTTTTATGTATGTGGACTTGGTCATTATACCCAATTATCTAATATCTATATCTATCATATTTATCCCATACTTTTTACCACTTCAATAGTATAGCGAGCCATTTTATCATATTAAAAAGCTAATCAATTTATTTGTATACAAAGTAGAAAAAACGGGCGGGACATGGAGGAAAAGTACTTTATTATTGAAGATAACTTTTATTCAAACGAAACATTGTTTTGTTTTTAGCCCACACTAATCTAATTCAAATTTATAATATCCTATAATTACTTACGTTGTTTATTTCAGATGTAGCAACAGCGTGAAAATAAATACAAAATACTTTTTAGTTTTTTTGATAAATGATTTTATTTCTGTAAGTAGGTTTGCACAAACACTTTTATGCATCAATCATATTTTAAAAACTAGATGATTTTTTTTTTCGTGGTTTTAGGTTTGGTACCATAGTAAAAGTTATTCATAATAATGAGTATTCAGTACAATGACCCCTTAAGAGGATAACGGTGATTAAATTAGTACCTGTAGTAGTACAGTAGATAATAGTGTGTAGAGAAATAAATGTAAAACTTTTTGTTCTAATTTTTAGCATGTAAGTACATACTTTATCCAACTCCAGGACTAAATCTTCTAAAGAATCATCGAGAGAATCAAAGTTCGTTAGGAGAGGCGTTTCTTGAATTAAATCCATGTTCTGAAATTATATTAATCTGACATTAATATTTTGAATGCAAAATGTTAGATGTTTGTTACTTTATCACGACGACAAGATTAAAAGTATTTACATGGAACTTGGTACAGACATAGATCATAATCCTGGTTACTGGGTACCCTATAAAAATATCATGTCCTTTTGTCACACCCATAGCTAAGACACATTATAGTACCTCATTTGCTAGTTAGTAGATGAATATGTTTTAAATAGACATACTACTTAATATACTTTACTTACTTCCGTAGTTTTGTTATTTTTTGTAAGTGACCATGTTCCTGAACTCCCTGGTGACATGTTCTCCTTTTCATTCATATAGAGTATAAAAATAATATTTATTAATTTATTACAAAGAATACAGTTTTTACACAAAAATCAATCACTGAAAAATACCTTGTTTCCCCCTTTTCACCTACTGATAACGAGCCTGGTGAATTGTTAGTGTTACTGAAAATAATGAATAATACATTAATTATAAAACTAGCCAGCGAAAAGGAGCTTGAAGAGCCCCTACATAGATAGTCCCTACAGTACCACCTCAGAACCAATAATTTATATGGTTCAATCCGTTCTCGAGATATCATAAAAAAGCCATTCATGCAAAATGTATGAGAAAATGAATTATCTTCATTATTATTTAAAAATTACCTTGTGTTCCCATCCTTTTCGCTCATTGATGATGTTCCAGGTAATATTTGATTTTTGGTTGATTTCCGCCTATGTAATTCTCTACAAATACAATTAAAAATATTTTTAGGTTATATATATAATAGTAAATTATAACAATATTCTTAATTAAGGTGATGGCAACAATTATTATTTACCTAAGAACTGCATGTCCTTTCGTATTTTTTCAACTTTTTTCTTTTTAATTTTTATTATTCCATGGTAATAAATTTCACTTTTTCGACTCATTTTCTAAAAACATATTCACCATTTTACTAATAGTACAATACAAAACATTAATATGTATGAATAACATTAACAACTCTCAAAGTGTCACACTATTAAAATAAAAAAAATATATACTTACAGTCTCAAAATTGGTTTGGCGTAGTATAAAATCACGCACGATTCGCGAGTTACGTCGGGAGCGGCGAACGTCACAGGCGACACAGGTCCGTCGTCGAGAAGCCCTTGGGCGCGACTGAATGCAACGAGCGAGCGCATCGGTTTATAAGGCATTATTTAGATATTTTATTAGAATTAAATAAGTAGTCAAATTTAAAATATAAAAACTGAATTTGGTAGTTAAACATCTCAAATTTTAAAATATTTAATACTTATTGTTATTTTCAATAAATTCTTACGCGTAGACGATGGTTTTGCACATGATATTATTGGGTTTTTTCAGCGCAGTCAACATTTTTTTAGTAGTACTAATTCATTAAACTTTAAAAAAATAAATTGTACACTTACTAATATACTATATGCCCAGTAATTAGGATTTTTTTTCAGATTGTTATTTGCTACCAGTAAGCTAAGAAAGCAATTGAAAAACATGGTGTTTCGTGCTTATGTAAAAACGTGTGTCATGTTTTTATTTTTCGTTATTTATATTAAAAAGTTATCAAAATTTAAATTTGTAGACTTACTAGATAAATAGATGATAAATAAATGTGTGTTAAAAAAATATATATATAACTTAAGGATACTGAGAAATTAGCGCTGGAAAAAATTGAATTTTCTGTTTTTAGACCGCGAAATTGATAGGGACTCTTAAGCCATCTGCAGGTTTGTGATTGTAAAAATTTTGTTCATTATCATTATAAAATTAGGAATGTTATGGTATTAATGTGAAACTAACAAGGTACTTTGATCTGAGTTTTTATTATTTCTTCTCAGGGATTAGTCAGTTAGGAAATGCTGGCACCATCTAATTTTGAAATATTTACTCACAAAATATTGACAAGTGTCTTAAAAGATCTACTTACCAAAATAAATATTACATTTCAGTTTTTGTTTTTAATATTGGATGAGATGAATCTTTAGTAATAATTAGATATCTCTCTTCAGACAAACATTTCAAATGGGAAGCAAGCTGTGTTGCATTTGTGATGAGCTTGAGCAAGTCAAAGATCAAAGGAATGTTTGATGACAAAATTACAACCTTAATCTGTTTTTTCTGAGAAAAAAAAGACTAAAGAAACATATGGTAGATTCAAAACTAGAGTTTTGAATCTACCATTATATGTTTCTTTGTATTCCTTTTCATTCTTTAATTAAAAAAAAAAAACAATTAAACATGTCTCTTTGAATCAAAATCAGTCTTAGGTATTTTTTTAAATATTGAAAATGCTTTTGACAAGTATTGTACACACACAATGATAATAAAGCCACAACTTGTTATCATTACATGACTAGCAGAAAATAGAATTAAATGGGCATATTATTGTTGAATGATAAATACCATAATTATTATGGTTTAATGGACAAATAATTAGTCTGTAGAATGTGTTTTTTTTTTATGTTTTTCAATGCCCTTATTGCAATGATCATTCTGTGCTATGGAGTTTAATTAAAAAAATTTTTTTCATACAATATGAAGTAAAAACCTGTTTCCTTTTTCATATGAAGCTGCTGAAACAACCATATTTTGATAAAGTTCTCAAAAGAGTATGATTTAGTCTCAAGGGCCCTAAATTCTGCAATAAAATATATGTCTTTGGAAAACACATTATTTCAAAACAAAGCCAAATAGAGTCTGGATGAAACCAGCTTTCTACATTAAAATATATGTGCATAGAATTAGAAACTTCCTACCACCATTAAAATTAAAATCAGCAGTTTTTATGATGGAGCTTGCAGTGTGACAGCAAAATATTGATTGAACATGCAGTTTTTTCTTAGTAGCAAATTATCATGTGCAGAAAGTGAATAAATAAACAATGCAACAAGTCATTACAAAGTTATTATCAGCTAGAGGTACACTGAATGCCAAACAAAATTGAGTGTACTCATATCTTTTGTAAACTTGTTTTTCTTCAAATAACCTAAATCTAGAAGTTGAAACAAGGTTCATATTACTCACTTTTATCTAAAAATAAAGGATTTTAGAGTAATAGGTACAAGTTACAACAGATTATCTACTTATTAGTATTAGCTAGTTTTTCCCCTCAACAAATTATAAATTCACGATGGCTGCAATGTGCATGTCATAGTTTGGCTTTCCGTTGTCAAAGAAATTCAGTTACAACACGAGTTAGAAGAATATTTGCTAAATAGGCCATTAACTGATAAAATGTACACACAACAAAGACTTTATGCAGATTATTTAGTTTCATACAGCGTAAATGCATACTAAAACAAATACCACAAACATCAATATTTTACCTTGGATCCTCAAATTCGACGAAGGCAAAGGGGGGTCCTTTTCTGTTTTTCAGATCAACGAACGTAACTTTTCCGAATTTGTAAAATAGATCTTGAATGTCCTTTGTCCTTATGTCAGGGGGAAGGTTGCCGACGTATATCCTGCACTCATTTCTGTTGCTGCTGCTTCCACCAGACATTTTGACTTATTTAATGAGTAAACTATGAAATATTTTACGCTAATTTTCTTTAATTCTTGAGTAACGCTTCGGCGTTTCTCATTAGGAATTAATTAAATATGGCGACCGGACATGGACCGGACTGACAGGAGCGGAGAGCAGAAGGAAACGGAAACAGAACGATACTGACATTATTGTGGCTGAGTGGCTCAGATAGTTTATGGCTAATATTCATTCGTACAAAAACTATGAAAGATTGCCGCTTCTTTATTTTAAGTTTTGTTATTGGGCCTATTTCAGTGGGCCTTTCCTGAACTTGGATTAGTTCTTTTTCAACTTATTTTTTCTAGTAATTTTGAGTTTCAGCATTTGGTATTCAGTCTAATACACATTTACTACAAAACGTTCTGAAACAATTCGGCTATGCCTTGAATTTTGTCCAAATCGATAAAAATACGAACTTTTTCGTGAAAAATAAAAGTTTTTTATTTATCCATTCATATAATGGCCAAAAATAAAATATTTGAATATACGCCACAAAGTTCATTTTTCGAATATGTTTGAATTTAGAACGCCCTCTATCGCAATTAGAAGAAATCTTCGCTGAAAGAAGCCTGTGAAAGAATCCTCTGGAAAGTAGGCAGCATTGAATTGAATCTCCGGTTATCAAAATCTTTACGTGAGAATTTGTTCTTATCCCGAAGCAAAAGTGAGTATTTCTTTATTGTGGTGATTATTTATTTACTAAAAAGCGTTTTAAATATTTATTGGTGCCAGTTTTCGATTATTCCAATATCCACAAAATGGTGTGCGAAAGTCTGAAGGCGGAACAATTTAAGTATATTCTGCAAATATTCGCAAATATGTGCAACGAAATAGTTTTATTGATTCAACCTCGATGTTTCTATAGTGATAATCTACGTAATGATAAAATATCTTTATCTTCTGAAGCTCTAAGCTAAATTACATGTCGGTGCCTCGTTCCTAATTTCTCCTAGGTATCGGTTTTGATGACGGGCATTAGTGCTAGTGCTTCCGTTAGAATTACAACGAAAAAGCCTTCGCAGATTGTTGAAGAGGTCAGGTAAAGTAGACTGCGCCAATGAGAACGTGTAATAACCAGCATTTTGATTTTTATACATTGCGATATTTCTTTGCGGGTGAGGAACACATTTTGTAAAGGGCGCGCATTGATTCCCGTATTTCGCGCTTGACCTTTTCTGGAGGATATTTATAGCGTTTTGTTGTTCAATATAAACAATCAACGTCCCCTCTTCAGAGGGACGTAGAAAATCAATCATAACAGAACGTTATCGACGAGGTTCGGGAACTATAACCTTTCGCTTTGACCCTATCAGTCATCGATTGCATTAGGTACAGGCTTGTGATCGTCAAATGCACACTTTTTATCATCTTTTTGGTTCTATAGATCCTGACAATAGTGTTGTCAGAAAAACTCATCATAACTGACAGCCCTCCTACTCCTTTTGTTTTATTTCAATCATTGGCTCTATTTTTTAGTTTATTGATAATAAAATGTTTTAGGAATGATATCACGAATAGTTACACAAGTATTTTTATTCCCCAACATGTTTGGCAGAGGTATGCTGTTACCTTACTTGAATTTATAACAGATAAGATAGTGGCAACAAACCCACTACCTACTTATCTAATATTGCGCCTTACTAGGAGTATTTGGTAACTTCAAACTTAAAAAAACAGCAATTCTGATAGTTTTCATATCCTCGTTATGAGCTATGTTATCAGCTCTCTAGCGAGCTCCATATATAAAAACATTGAATACATTTAGGAACAACAACAAAATATATGTTACATATCTCTACTAAGCAACTTAGCTATGTTAATCACAATGTAATTACAACTCTAAATGAGGAAATTCATCATTTAGTATGCCTTTTATGGCAGGGCTCAATTTCTTTGTAAAAGTACCTACCTGATAAACACTTCAGATAATTCAATCTATTGGCTTTAACTACAAAATTATTAACTAGTATAAAGCTGGGATTAGAATCAAAGACGAAAGTCACTTGAACAAGAATTAAACTGAAAGAAATGCTTAAACACCATTCTGTATTTTTGCCACCAATTGAAAAGGGAAATCATTAGGATAAAATCTTTCAATATTTTCTTAGTATAAATATCCTGTTATAAAACATTTAATTTGGTATGGATTTTAACTTCTCAATTGTAGATTTCATGGTCTTCTATTGTTATGTTACCTTTGGCGGGGAAGAGAATTTAAGAATTTAAGAAGAAGAATTTAATTTAAACACTCACCAAAATATTTTTTTCCTAGACACATAGCCGACAAGATGTGCGACCGCAAGGCGGTGATCAAGAATGCTGACATGAGCGAAGAGATGCAGCAAGATGCTGTCGATTGCGCAACGCAGGCACTAGAGAAGTTCAACATTGAAAAGGTAGGTCTCCTTGTGTAACCATTTTGAACTCTATTCTCAGCATTATGATGGGATATGGACTTATGGCCAATCATCTTCATAGTTCGTTGTAATATTTTTACATGTGATAAGTGATCAGAAAGATAATTGGACGTAGTTAAGCAAAAAGGATCCAACCCACAACATGACCGAAAATGAGTTAAGCATACCAAACTGCTCGTCAAGGTCTATATTTTCGATTAGCAAAAGCAATCCAAGTAAAATACGAATATTTTGACATTGAAAAGTCGTATTTTACTTGGATTGTTTTTGCTAATCGAAAATATAGACCTTGACGAGCAGTTTGGTATGCTTAACTCATTTTCGGTCATGTTGTGGGTTGGATCCTTTTTGCTTAACTACGTCCAATTATCTTTCTGATCACTTATCACATGTAAAAATATTACAACGAACTATGAAGATGATGGGATATGGACTTATGGCCAATCATCTTCATAGTTTGTTGTAATATTTTTAGACCTTGATGAGCAGTTTGGTATACTTAACTCATTTTCGGTCATGTTGTGGGTTGGATCCTTTTTGCTTAACTATGTCCAATTATGGTTCACAATATTTTTTTTTAGATAAATTCAAGTAAATGCTGAATGGATCATGATTTCCACATAAATATAATTATAATTGCTTTAATTTCGGAAAAGAGAAACTAATAAATTATATCCAAATAAATACTATGACTAATATACACAAATAATAATGATCTTTACTATTACACACACAAATTACAAACTGACAATAAGCTACGGTGTGCAAAGTTCCCACGAATGATAACTTTGAGGTTTTCCTGTTGTGGTTAGTTTTATTTCTATAATATAATTCACATTATTAATGAATTGGATTACAAAAATGTGTTTGAATATGAATGGAAATTAAATTATTCCATCAGAGCTGGAAATCTCCCTTTGGGCAGTCTGTTTTGCATGGCTTATAGGACAAATTTTGAGGGTGTGTGTTGTATGTTTGCAGGACATTGCGGCGTTCATCAAGAAAGAGTTCGACAAGAAGTACAATCCGACGTGGCATTGCATCGTGGGGCGCAATTTCGGCTCGTACGTAACGCACGAGACTCGCCACTTCATCTACTTCTACCTGGGCCAGGTGGCCATCCTGCTGTTCAAGAGCGGCTAGGTGGGGCAGCGCCTCTTCCAAATTTTATGTTGTTAGCACAGACGCAGTATTACCTACCGGGCGACGAGTGCCCCCGGCCGGCGGCATGTGAGTGTGACGTGTGTCTGAGAGCGAGTGCGAGTGTGACAGGATGGTGAGTGTGTGTGTGAGCGGCACGCCACGCGACTACGACTAGCCTCAAGCCCACAGTTTATTATTTAACGATGCTGGACATAAGCTGCGTCGAATCTCTTCACTTCTTAGTCCCCGGCGCACTCGATGTATGTTTGTACTGTGTTAGCTATACTTAAGAATCGATATTGACTTGGGTAAAAACATTCACTTCTAGTGTATTTATATTAAAAATTTTAGTTAATTATTCCTAGACTTATTACCTAGTATAGCGTAAAAGTCATATGTTAGTATATAACTAAATTTATTGTTTAATTTCTTTGTTAATACACCCTGTGAAAATATTTTTCAATACTTCTTTATTAAAACTTTCTTACAAACCAAACAACATCTTATTGTTTATATTTTATGTACCTTATAGTCCTATCATATATTTTTTGTTGAAACTTCTACACTTTACACCAACTTTTCAAGGAACACTAAACGCTAAAATGCAATCAAACAAAATATTAACAAGTGTCCCCTAACTTCTAGGGGTTCGGGGATGTACGTTTGCCCCGCACGGCCCCGCTGAATTTGCGATTTAGGTGTGCACCAATGCAATGTACTCGCCTCTAGGAGTATATGTACCGGTTTCTTTTTCAATGTACCTCTGTACTTTTGAAGAAATATGCATAAAAAGGGGGCCGTGCCAGCCAAACGTTTTCAGCACGGCCCCCGTGTAACTTGAAAAAATATAAAGCGTATTAAAAAGGTTCATATACTCAAGGAATGTACTCTATTAACACGTTATATGTACCGTAACAGATATTGTGAATTCGTAATAACAAATAATATATAGATGTGGAAAGGGCCGTGCTGAAAAAAAAACATATAAGAAAATATCTAAAAAAGACAAAACAACCTTAGCCAAAAACTATTAAAATATAATTGATGTTTGGCAAGTAACATATGTACCGCATTGGTTTCTCATACAACTAGCAAAATTTAAAATATAAACCAATTTTAGTTTATTCAGCACGGCCCTCTATAGTTGCCTATATCTTTTTAAATATGACATGTTTGTTTACAAAATTCGACTTCCTAAATTATGTATAGGAGTACATTCGTTCCCAATAAATTGCGATTCTGCTGTATTAGTACTTTAAAAGATAAATTGAATCAAAAATATCATATAATACAACCGATAGGGTGACCATGATTCCACGTACACATACATACATAATCAACCTATAATTCCAACTGCTGGGACACAGGCCTCCTCTCTGTGAGAGGTAGCCATAATCCACCACGCGGGCCCAGTGCGGTTTGGTAGATGTCACATGTCTTCGAATTTTTGGTTCTAGGACATGCCGGTTTCCTCACGATGTTTTCCTATGATTCGTGATTCCACGTGAGAATGGATAAAAAACTTCTGCATAATTTGAGTAAATCTTTAGTAAAATCAAAAATATCGTAATCTGTATTAACGATAACTATAAGGGCATTTTCGTCAAAATAGCTACCAACCCTCTTATGGGATGTCCCATACATACAAGTTGCAAATAACTAACATTTTTATGACATGGAAGTATCGATTAATTATTGAATAGATGCGAAAGACTAAAGTTTTCTTTTTTTACTTAAATTGTTAACAGAAACTTAAAACAAATAACAAAATTAAATCCAGAATTGTGGCATCTTACGTCTTGCAGTACTGTCCTCTTTTAGATGTGACTTATGTTAAACTATTTCTTCGCTATTTGCTTCTTATTACATACTCCACATATTTTAGTTTTTGTTATCAATTTGTAGCTTTCAATCATGTTAAACTCTATAATGTTATAATACAAGTATTTAATAACATTTTAAAATTTATATTCTGTCCCCTTGGTATGTGTTAAGTGGACATGTCCTTGCACCGTGACTGTAAATTGAATCCATTTTAGTACTGATTTTTTTCTACTACTCGCCGATTTTTTATTTAGATAACAACACCAAATCAAATATGTTAACACCAGCAGCCTTTTTGAAGTGTCAGTTTTGATCTGTCTTCAGTGGACACTCGAGTTCGACCGGTAACGGCCTTTTTCCGGACTTTTTTATTATCTGGTAACGGTCATGACCTAAACGTATCTAAGTTACTATTTATTTACTTATATTATTTGAAATAAGCGCCTTATAATAAAAAAAAATACATACATAGCAAAATTTGTAAGATTTATCATTCGACTCAACCAAGAATTAGCTAAAATATCCAAAACAATTTCAGTAAGCTATTTTCAAAGATAGATAGCAGTTTAAACGAAAATGCCCATAATAGGTCGCAAATCAACAAGTTTCGCTCAAAAGGCTTAAAAAAATCACAGATATATTTCCAATAAATCACACGGATTGAACCGTACATTACAATAAAATTACAGATTAATTACATTTCACAGATTAGTTACGTTTACCTATAGAATAATCACAGAAAACTATAACTATGTGTCACTAACACTACAGAGCTTAAAAGGCTTTGAAAAATCACAGATACGTTTCCAACAATTCACATCGATTGAAGTACCTATATTACAATAATATTACTTACATTAATCACATTAATATTATTTGGAATAATCACAGGCAACTAATTCAACCTACGTAATCACAGTAGTGTTTCAAGCAACTGTAATAATTAGAATATTGTTATTATTTTTACATAATTATAAGACATCAAAGATCACTCGCGAATCATATTTAGATTAACATACAACCTGACGCTGACCTGCAATTGCAAAAAATCGTATGAAAATTTGTATTTCGCGGGCTACACTGAAGCAAATACCCATAAGTAACGTCATACTCATAAGTAACGTCTAATTTTATAAACGTCTAATATACCTATGGTAGGTATACGCCTATAAAGTTAGGTTTTGTGACTTAAGAATTCTAACCTTAGACTTAATCAAGAAATGATTACGCAACAAGCAATTACTTCTATTGTATACGGGTGTAAGACTTAGCACACTCTCGCTTACACTTCACTGTGCCGTGAGCGGGTGCTTCATACATTTTGATATTTTTAAATTTTATTAAATAAACCTAGTACTTAAGTAAATTGATTTTAGTACATATCAAATCCGTTTCTTAAGTACAAATAAATTATATGATTACTTTCAACTACCTGTTTATTAACATTCCATTTCCGTGCTTGAAATAGAATTCACTGCTCAACGACACGTAGAAAACACGTGAATACTGAAATTAATGGAGCAATGTTTACATTTACTGCTGTAGGTATATTGTGCGCGTAAAGATGTGACTGATCAATAAACAATCGAGCGCAACTGCGCAACATGAAGTAACCGCGACACCAGCGCCACTTCAAAAATCACGGTAGCGTCAGTGGACTAATAGCGACCGCACAGGACAAGTTTTAACTGATTTAATTCCCTTAAAAGATGTCATCGCTAATATTAATTTTCAAGAAAAAAAAAATTGTACAAAAAGAATGTTTATTTCAATGTAGTCACATAATTTAATTATTTATTATTATTTATTTATTTATATATACTTTATTGTACACCAGAAAATACATAACAAAAAAAAACACTTATTACTACAAAACATACAATGGGCGGCCTTAGAATATAATTATGTACCTAATATATGGAACCATGGTCACCCTGTCAGTTGTATTATATGATATTTTTGATCCAATTTATCTTTTAAAGTACTAATACAGCAGAATCGCAATTTATTGGGAACGAATGTACTCCTATACATAATTTAGGAAGTCGAATTTTGTAAACAAACATGTCATATTTAAAAAGATATAGGCAACTATAGAGGGCCGTGCTGAATAAACTAAAATTGGTTTATATTTTAAATTTTGCTAGTTGTATGAGAAACCAATGCGGTACATATGTTACTTGCCAAACATCAATTATATTTTAATAGTTTTTGGCTAAGGTTGTTTTGTCTTTTTTAGATATTTTCTTATATGTTTTTTTTTCAGCACGGCCCCCTTTCCACATCTATATATTATTTGTTATTACGAATTCACAATATCTGTTACGGTACATATAACGTGTTAATAGAGTACATTCCTTGAGTATATGAACCTTTTTAATACGCTTTATATTTTTCAAGTTACACGGGGGCCGTGCTGAAAACGTTTGGCTGGCACGGCCCCCTTTTTATGCATATTTCTTCAAAAGTACAGAGGTACATTGAAAAAGAAACCGGTACATATACTCCTAGAGGCGAGTACATTCCATTGGTGCACACCTAAATCGCAAATTCAGCGGGGCCGTGCGGGGCAAATGTACTACATGTTCGGGGCGGTCGGTCAAGGGTGTTTAGTCAAAAGTCGTTTTCGTCATAATTGTACTTCGTCAAGATCATTTTCAGACAAAGTTGTTTCGTCAAATTTTATATTGCCAAAAGTGCAGTTTGTCAAATTATGCAGAATGTTAGGCCGCTATCCCACTGGCGTTTTACGAGCGTCGGCGTCTCTCGATCGTCTGCGCAGCGTCAACGTTGCGCAGTCGCGACGTTCACGCCGCGTCGTCGCGTGACAAGCATTAACGTCCGCTGAACGCGACTTCAACGTCGCGTTTGTTGGCAACGGTATCATGTGCGCGACGTTAACGTCGCGTTCAGCTGACGTTAATGCTTGTCACGCGCAGACGCGACGTTGACGTCAACGCTCGTAAAATGTCAGTGGGTTAGCGGCCTTAGGTTCTCGAAAACGGCAGGACGGATTGGGAAAATCCTGTTTTTTTTTTTGACAAACTGAAAACATTGACCAATAAACATGTTGACAATACGAGGTTTTGACGTAACGTATATTTTGACGATACGCTCCATTGGCCAAACGTACACTCTGACCAAACACACCCTTGACCGACCGCGCCGAACTCACTTTTATGGGATATTCTAGATTCATAACAAGGATACTGGCAGTTATTTACAAACCATACCACACCATACATCTAAAATATCGTCGACCGTAGGTTCAATTGAGGTAAGGGACATTGGGTATCTTGTCCCTTACCTCAATTGAACCTACGGTCGACAATATTATAAAACTCCCATTTGAGAGCTCACCTTTAAACTATAATAATAATATTTAATTCAGAATCACTTCCATATTTGTTAGTACCATTTATTAAAGTATAGCTGCGTGAGGTTCGCCGGTCCTGGGGAGTGTGTACCTGACTGCATGCAGTCGTATCCACCGCCCCAGGATCGGAGAGCCCCACCTATCAGCAAATGCTCTAAGAATGGTGGTGATTTTTGGTATAAACCAAAAATTCATCCCTCTTTTGACTAACAAATTAAAATTCAGCGTGTCAGGAAATAAAACCAGCAGTGCTATTCTGTAAAAATCTCACCGTGAAAACTAAGGTGAAGTGAGCTGTCATTCCATCTCATGTTAGGGATTGCCTCCATTGATAGTTCACTTCACGCTCACTTCACCTATGTTATCACGGTGAGATTTTTACAGAATCGATAGGCAGCACTTGGGAGTGAGTGATCTCAAATGAGAGTAGAAAAACTAATTATTATTATTATTATTATCTATTTATTTCAGGCATCAAGGCCCATATAAACACATACAATACAATATTAATATAACTTAAAAATACTATAAATACATAAACCATTATAAATACACTAAAAACTAACTAACACACACGAAGACAACACAACACAACACACACAACTCTCTTATTTAAATTGATCAGCCTATCGATTCTGTAAAAATTCACCGTGAAAACAGGTGAAGTGAGCGTGAAGTGAACTATCAATGGAGGCAATCCCTAACATCAGGTGGAATGACAGCTCACTTCACCTTAGTTTTCGCGGTGAGATTTTTACAGAATAGCACTGCTGGTCCTAGAAAACTATCTTAAGATCAGAGACTTATGGTCGCACTCATGCACCATCAGGTCTCAAATCCGGCTTCGCCACACATTTTGTCTCTACCGTAAGCTGTAGCTGGACTAATGTAAATTAACTCAAAATATACAAACCCCTTTTTTGGCCACAAATTGAATCTGCACAACACCCATACTTCCCGTCATTGCAAATTGTATGCTCTTGTGATTATATAATCGTATTTATATATAGATACTTATCTAAGAACTAATTTTTTGTATTATGTACCTAATCAAAATAATAAAGCATTTACTTTGACTGTATTTCAAGAAATATTTTTATTACATCCACCCGTAGCTACATATTCTAACTGCGTGTAAATTATCAAATTAGAACAAGTGAAACGGCAACCTTCGCGCTACTCAGCAATTTGTTAATTGATTACCTAGTAGTAGGCAATATGTTGTTCATTCGTCCCAGTTTGCGCAGGTAATTTGGTGCCTCATCATTGCCTAGGTATAAAAGATAACAGTTTCGTGGCCTCGTGGCTTTCGATAGTAAGCATAGGGTAAAATTATCTAGGCATCTATGGGGCTTCAGAATGAAACAGTAAAGCAAAGCTAGAGAGCACAGGAAAGCTTTATTCCTATACATGCGCAAAGGCAAGCTCTACCCCCCCAATTAAATGGCCCCCCGATTCTGTTGTTCACAAACTAAATTAAATTTAAATTCAGTGCATCTTATTCATTCTATTTCATTATGAAAAGGACAGAAGATAAATATTAGTTTAGTCCTGTCAAATTAGATAATCCATAAACAAGTAAGAGATTAAAAAATTGGCTACTAAACTTACGTCAATTTACGTCAGGCGCTGACTAATTTGACAAGACTAAACTAATACTTATCTTCTGTCCTTTTCCTATTGAAACAGAAAGAAAAAGATGCACTGAACTTAAATTTAGTTTAGTTTGTGAACAACAGAATCGGGGCCATTAGCAGTAGCTGTCTACTGTAAGGTCAGCAGCTCGCACTGTTACCAAGACTAAACCCTCGCTTATACAGCAGCACATGGCCACTATGTGAGGGAGTCTGCTGTCTGAGTGAAAGACGGGAGATCCCGTCTTCCAAGCGACAGCTACCCCAAGGCTGCTATTTTCTAGCGCTAGTTAGACAGACGGGAAATATTCGGTATCAAAAACATGAATAACATCACACGTGCCTGTATTCCCTGATGGGGATGTTAGCAGAGAGGTGTATAGTTAACTCATATTTGTCTAAAATCTTGACTGCCCCGTTGGTCTCGTGGTTGCAAGCGCGACTGCTGAGCGTGGGGTCCTGGGTCCGCTTCCCGGGTCGGACAAAGTGTTATTGAGTTTTCCCATTAGGAATTTCTTAGTAACAGTCCGGAGTTTGGAAGTTGGCGGTTTAATACCCCCGTGCCTCGGAAAGCACGTTAAGCCGTTGGTCCTGCGCCTGATCTCTCTCCGGTCGTGTCGCATTGCCGTCCCATCGGACTATGAGAGTGAGGGAAGAGGGAGTGCACCTGTGTCTGCGCGCACACTTGTGCACTATAATATCTCCTGCGTACCTGGCTAATCTCCGTTGAGATTGGCCACCGTGACCGAAATCGGTCGGGGAGGCTATTATTTGTCTAAAAATGCCGTAGGTTATGCGTGTTCGTACGTGTAAATTAAACATTAACATTATTAATTCTACCTACCTAAATTACCTATATACTAGCTGACTCGTACGTACCGCCTCAGAATCCTATGAACGAATAGGTATAATGAGAAAATTAATTAACTTTATTTTCCTTTGTTTAGTTATTCTGCTATTCGGGGTGGAGACAAATCCAAAAGTCAAAGATTATAAAAATCTGTCCAGCCGTTCTTGTCTTATAAATGGTGTAACTAACCCGACTTTGTTTTATATAAATAGACTAGCTGTGTCCCGCGGTTTCACCCGTGTTAATTTGAGGAAAAACCTACTATTCCATTACTTTAAGAGTATTACTTCAGATTATTACTTACTAGCGACCCGCCCCGGCTTCGCACGGGTGCAATACTGATACTAAGTACAGGTATTTCAAGAATGCCAGCACGCGCCGCCGCGGCCGGTACCGCAGCAACCGCTATGTCCCTGCATTTTAAATCTGTAATATCTTCGAAAATATTCATTTAAATTACATGCTGTAAGGGCCATATTTATCTATATTAAATGCAAAATGTATTTAAGGTACTTAATTGGATAAGGATTAATGCTGTATTGCTTAAAATCGCTTCGTAAATAAGCCATTATTTCTCGTAAAAAGTAAAGGATAAAAAATGATTATTGTGGGTTATCCCTAAGAGATAGACATATACCATCGCGGACTTTTTTGTAGACCTTTTTAAGGTGTACAATACTGTAGTACATTATTTTGACCTATCTCGTAGGGTTCAGCCAGCATTTGAAAAGTAAACGCAAAAAAATGTGTTTATTTACGACATCATATGCATGCATGTATTTATATAAATACATGCATGCATATGATGTCGTAAATAAACACATTTTTGTATATACGGTGACTGATAATTAGTGACCGATACTTAAACACGTGCTTGTACTCATGATAACAAACAACTTTTACTATGGGACCAAACCTGAAATTGTGAAAAAAAAAATCTGCTGTTCAGTCATTTATGTTCGCCTAACTGGTCAAAATGTACTGAACAGCAGATTTTTTTTTATCGCAATTTTTTTTTTTTTTTTTGTGCGCAAGTAATTAATGATAGCTTAATCAACTTTACACTTTCGTACCTAGAATAATAACAATAGCAGTAGCATGTACGACATGCTAATACTTTTATTTTATGCTGTTCACAAGGTCATGGTCGAGAGGGGTGGCAGCCAGGAGTATGTAGGTAGGTAGCTAAAAATAAAATCGTGGGGCGCGTGATATTTCTATAAACATTCAACCGCTCATGTCAATAAAAAGGCTATTTAAATTACTCAGGTCCCCACGATTTTATTTTTTTGTCTAATCAAAGCCCTAGATTGATGAGGAAAGCGGTGTGATGACTGGTACCTAGAACCTACCCAATTATTTTTTAGCTTTTAGTACATTATCTACATCAGGGGTCACCAATTAGTTTCGCTCGGGGTCCGTTTTAAGAAATGAAATGACCATCGCGGTCTGCACAACATTTTATAGAAAAAAATATTTATTAAACGATTGTAATCAAACTAAAGGTGTGTACCTAGGTACTAAATATCAGATTAATCTGCTAACAGGAACGGGGTAAAATCAAGTAAGTAAGTACTAAATTTGGCGCAAATAACAAACAGGGCAAGCTAAAATAAAATAAAACCGTATAAAATAGTACGTACCTAAAGATAAAGGGGTAATGGTTAAATAGGGGATGAAAGGTTGTGTCGAAGTTCGACATTTTCGACGGTGGGAAATCCCAGCGGACACCTTGCATGGCTAAAGTCGGATACCTATTCATAACTGGATTTCATTATAAAATTAATTCGTCGCGTGCCTATAATTTAAAACAAAATGAATGACATTTCCATGCTATGATTAAAAAATAACCGTAAAAGTCTTCCTTTTACATTTGCTCATCGCTGGCACTCGCCGGCTAAATAGGTCAATTATGACGAGCGCTACTACGGCGCTTCGACGATCGACTACAGCCAAGGTGAATCTATGCTAGTTACAATTTAGCGCTCTCCTGAAATCGATAAATCCGAGTACCTACCCACCTAGTCTGCGTTTAGCTATTTTATTGTTCTATAAATGCATGACTTTCTATTCTAGATTTGTTATGGGTGGCGTGGCAGTGCAGGTACTTTAGTAGGAGGTAGGCGGGAGTAGGTACCTACCTACATGCAATCAAACTTTTTATATTTATTTTTTTGGCAAAGGTTTGGATAAGCGTGAGTAAAACGGTCTAATCCGCCTCTAACAGAGAGAGGGGGAAGCTGGTACATCAGGTAAATCTCATTATTGAAAAGCTACTGCATTCGCTCGGAGGAAAACTGTTTATGACGGCGTTTTCTTTAGTCAACCTTGAATAGGTACAGATAATATTTTTTTTGAACGGTTTGTCTGGGAATGCAAAACATTGCAAAAGAGAATATCAATACAACTTGATGCTAATGTTATCAGATGTATAATCCCACAACTAATCGCTTAATCAATCCGATTATAGTGTGAATAGGTAGCGTTTTAAACTAATGTAATGTCCGTTCGATTGGAGAATGTTTATTCCTAACACACTGCAGAACAAACAAGTTTGTTGATATGAAATTATCTTCGGAGAGTACCAGCCGTGGATGTGGACACTATCTATGATAAACCTTTAATTTCAAGACCACGGAAAGTCCATACAGTAGTAATAAATAAAACTACAGTAGTAGTAAATAAAACTTAAAGCAAATGTTAGTATCCAAATGATAATGTTATGCTAGGTAAAGTCTGAAGCCGAACTTTAGACTCCACGAAGTATGTAGTACTTACGTAGATCTATGAAGTCCGACCCAGTGACACGATATTGGTCAATCCTTATCACACAACGTGCTCAGAGGATGCTGTGCCGTGAAACTGGCACGCATTCTGCGGAGGATTGAGGCCGCTTTCGAATGATGACAAGGAAGCCCGAAGTGCTACAAAAACGCAGCAGTTCCACCCGCCACCATCTTGAACGCGTTGTGCACACACAGGGTGTTGCATGTCCCTTGCATCGGTATACCTCCCACAGAGGAGTGTCATATTTTATTTGCTAGTTACACCGTGCAAACCATAAATTGTAAATCAGTAACAAATTTTTGCTATGACAATGAACTAACTCTTGAGAGAGATTCTTCGAAGAAAGACACTGCTTGGGGGTAGAAATAAGTACCTACCTACCTAGGGTGGTACACTGGACTGTTAGGACTTTTCAGGACCGGCCTATTTCAGGCGCTAACTACCTACTACTACAGATTACGAACTTAGCCCCTTTTAGTATGGGTTTACTTAGAAATAATATTTGGAGTTTATTTACCTTATTAATACCTAATAACGTGAGAATGCACTTAACATCTCTACACATGCTATGCGTTGGCTATTAAGTCTAATTAGTTATTAGCAAACCTAAGTAGTTACTAAATACCTAATGTTTGTTGTTTGTGGCGATTGAAATTTTGGCAGTCTTCCTCCATAATAATTTGGGTATGTAGGTATGTAGGTGCATAAAGGTTTTGTAGTAGGTACATGAGGGTCATCAAGCTACCCAAAACTGTCAAATTTTCCCAATCAACTTTGAACCTTATACTTTAGCGATAAAGTTGAAAATCTATTAAAGAAATTTTGACAGATTGTAGTAGGTTGATGTGCTGGCATCTGTACCTACACCATGTAATTAATGATGCATACTTTGTAAGACACCCAGAATTTGTTGTACAGAACAAAAAAATCTGGGTGAAGCGTTGCTCTCTTAGCTAGATTACTGAGTAAGCTGTATTTGGAGAGACAGTTTCAACTCCCTTATTGGCTGAAAGTTGCATCATGTTAGGCGTTGCGATGCTGATTTTCTGCCCCTCCTCCCATGAATTTTGGCCGTCTAAAAGTAGTTCAAAATACCAATAAAAAGTGTACCTACCATACATAATTCATGTCATGAGGACAGAGGCCTTCATTTGGACTCATATAAGCGTTCTAGCCTTTATGGCTAGGTCGAAGAAAATTTTATTTGTAAGTACGAGTACTTATAAAAATTTCGTCGTAGCTTACGGGGTTAGGACTTTATAGGTACCTACCTACCTACCTACCTAGTTACTTAGACGGGTATCGATTTTTACATATTTTTATGGTAAGTAGTACCGCAATGCTATGCTTGTAGCGTTTCAGAATACTGAAGTAGATGCGTCAGATATGTGGGTGTTGATTCAAAAATAAAATTCTAAATGGGTATGGATTTTTTAATAATAAAACCCCATAAGTATTGCATGGAACTTAGACATAACATTTACGTGGGTAGGTACATCTACTACATACAGGCGTGGTGTGATGTTATGATTTAATTATTGTTCTTAAATAATACTGATCAATGAACATAATATTATAGGTAGGAGTCATTATTTTTCACAGATGACCAAATTAATTAACTCTTCGCACGTCGAGTGTACACCATGTGTACCGATAACAATAAAATTTCTATTGTTTCTGCTAATTAGACGCGAATTGCGTAACACACTATCAATTACAATCTGAATCATTTTAAAGGATACCTATTGCTAATCCATTGCTTCACTGGTTCAAAAAATTTGTCTGCTTAACAACGTAAATACCGCAGTGTATGTTGTTGAACTACCAAAATTAAACCCATTGCTACTGATAGTGTGTTCCACAATTACACCGCTTGTCCATATATTTTGAACATAAGCCTCCCTCAATTCTCCAATTGCTTGCCATTTATTTAACTCAATACTCGGGTATTCTCAATACGTACGTACGTAGCAATTGTGGTCTCTCCATTGTGATTTATTATATTTTTGTAGGTATGGCAAATCTAGCAAAAACACAATGGAGAGAGCATTGCAACGTTTGTTAATTACTTAGTAGCCTTGGCCCCTGGTATCTGAGGGTGTCATACCTTACGTTTGCCAAATCGCGGTCTCTACTGAAGACCACATCTACACCAGTGAAATGGGTATGGCCGGCTTTTGCTACTTCTGCGCTACGAGGCGATTCACAGGTGGTCAAATCAGGCTAACCAAGTCCGCTGCTGGATGCTGCCTTTCTCAAGTCGTCATACCCACATAATCAGCCTATAATGTTCCTACTGCCGGGACAGAGGCCTCCTCCTCCGGGAGGGAGCAAGTCGCCACAACGACAGCAAAACACCTTATCTAATTCATACTAGGTAATATTACATAATGTTTCAGTCCTGTGAATTTTGTGGTTCCGATAAACTGACCGCGAACCGCGAATATCCTTCCATTCCTTCCGGAGTCCCGATTTATCAGAATGGTGTTTAAGTATATGTTTGCACACGGATTCCCTGCCGTGTGCAAACGCTTATGGGTATAAATAATGTGTTCCAGGTTTGAAAGTCCATAGTCGAGCCGTGGACAACACGGCTTGAAACAAAAAAAAAAAATAGTTTAATTTTTTTTTGTTTAGTGAAAAATCTTGTGGTAAGTGCAGTTTTGATTATTTATCTATCTATATTTCTTGTATGTCTCTTTGTTGTTCGAATTTATCATGTCGCTTTTCGGAGATAGGTGAGGAGTAGGTACTTATAGCAACTTATTCCCGTTAACTTATTATGTCTCCATTTATTTATATTTGTTAGATGGTGAATTCGGGACACTGAAACAGACCCCTAAAGTAATATTCAAATTAATTATTATCATTCAAATAGAGAATAGAAAAACTTGTTGCAATCATATTCCACAGTTATATCATACATAGGTACTTGTACATAGCTCATTAGTATTCCGACCATGCGTGACTCTATTGAAACTATACCCGGGAGACGTGGTGACACTTAATATTGTATCATTTAGGTATTGTATTGTACTTAATAATAGAATGTTCTCTACCAATGAAGGTCGGAAGGTCTCGACATGGTCTATGGTATCTGGAAAGATTAGCCATGCAGGCAGCAAGGATCATTACTAACGTCTATTACTTTCAAGTGTTATATTATAATAATATCTTAAACCATAATTAATTTTAATATTTACTTATTTTTAAAAGCTAACCTCAAATAGCGGAAATACTACAATCTTTTTGGGACTTACTTATATGTTCGAGCCTTTTGGAGTTGAAACACTAGGGCCGAGGCTGAGGGTCCGAGTGCCTAGTTAGTTTCTTGAGACATCGCCAAGCGGTTGGTCGACTCTTCACGTGACCAGAGAGCTGGCGTATTTTTTTTGGTCAAAGAATCAGCATTCCCATACAACGGGGCAATGCTGTCAGCATTTTGGGCACTTTTCCTGTTGACAGCGATGCAGATGAATTTTGTATGTCCTTTGATTTGATTTAGAAAGATGATAGAATAGAGACACGTTTTGTTTCCAGCTTAGTTCTGGTTTGATAATAATAATGTTGTTGATTCTTCTTCCAGTTAACAAGATGTCGGACCCTAAGCAGAACCTGTTGTTGTTCTTCGACCGGCCCTCGGAGCCGTGCTTCATGCAGAAGGGAGAGGAAAAGGCTGTCTTCGAAATCCCTTCGCATTACTATGTAAGTTAAGTTTTAAGACATGAAATCATCGTCCACATTTTTTTGAGTGTCTCTTTGGACTGTACACACTCATAATGAAACGACATAGGTAGGTACCTACATATACCTAATAAATATAATTTATCTGCTTTTTTTTTGTGGATGGGAAATCATCAAATGACCCCTCCCGCTATGGGTGGAGCAGAAGGGAGTGTCAGACTCTTACTGACTAAAACCCACCCGTGTTCCTTCCTTAGCCCTTTGTGTTCCGGGTTAGCGGTAACCCTTTCGGACAATCCCGCTGCCTCGGCAATAATTTATCTGCTTGCGTGGATATTTTTGTTTAGTGGTTGCACGCAATACTCGAAGCCAGCGCGGGTAAAATGTTAGGTATTCGATTTTCCATTTGGAATTCCTTAGTGGTAGTCCGGACTCTGGATTTATGATCGGTTCTTATCAACAGGCTCGCCACCCATTGTTATCAGGCTTAATAATATCTGGCAAAATGGGGGTGTTCTAATTCACCCCTGCCTAGTTGCTTACCCCTTTGGGGAATGCAGGCGTGATTTTATGTTATTATATTTTTTTCCAGCCCGACAAGTACAAGGAGCTGACCACCACCATCGCCAACCGCTTCGGCGACGACGCCGGGCGCAGCATCCCGGTGCGGAACATCGCGCTGCCCAACCTCAACCTGCCGATGGAGCTCCCTTACAACGACAACTTCTCGCTGTTCGTGCCCAAGCACAGGACTATGGCCGGCAAGCTCATTGATATCTTTATGGGTAAGTGGCAAACATACATGGCTTTGGGTACAGTCGAGTTCATTAATATATTGGCAGTGACAAAATTTCAAAATATTGTATGCTTTAAAATGTTCTTACAATGCTATACAAACTTAGACATAAATAAAATATTAACATACATTTAAAGTTTCAAAATATTATAAGCGTTATAATGATCATCATTTAACGCTTATAATATTTTGAAACTTTGTCACTGCCAATATATTAATGAACTCGACGGTACATCGACGCGCCAACTGTTACCATGAATTCAGCAGATGATTCTAGACCTCCTAGCTTAGAAATATTTCTACGTTTAAAAAAAACAACAGTGGTTTTATGAAAAAGTGTAAAGTGTATGGAAATGCCAAAAACAAATCGAAGAATTTCAGCTCTGGAGTGTCTAGAATGTAGAAACCATGGTAACAGTTTTCGTTATCAAGTCTTTTCCATCGTGTATGTTCTACACTACATACCTAGCTGCCTAGCTTAGCAGCGCCACCTGTTGTAAATTGTTCAAACTACTTGCTAAACTTTTTCAGTATCATCAACACATCTCTAGTCTTTAATATGGAGACTATACACTATAGTAAGCAGTTTCTTTCAGTAGTTTGTAAAGACAGACCCCATAGTTTAGCCACCAAAAGTCACAATGTCGCCTAGCTAGGTTCCTACCAAGCTGCCGTATGTTCCAGGTATGCGCGACTTAGAAGACCTGCAGTCAGTGTGTTCGTTCTGCCAGCTGCGTATCAACCCCTACATGTTCAACTACTGCCTCTCCGTCGCTATACTGCACAGGTAAGGACATATTTTTTATAGCTATACGACCATGTATTTAGTGCAAAAGAAATACCATACACTAACGCACAATTAAATTAACAACCTCCACGAATATAAAGGAAAACAAAATACTAATATGCAAAAAAATACGCATTTCGTTAAATATTATCATTCTCTGACATTACCTATTGCATTTTATTAAATTTCATAATTATAATAAGAAGAAATGACATTGATACTATTGAATTATTATAAATTAATTTACCTAATTGGCAAACGCCTTCCATAAATGTACATTAAATACCACAACATAGGGAAACTATAATATAATTGTAACATCTTACACACTGTTATAATCTATGTTTACAAATAAAAGCTATTGATTGATTTATTAATTGACAAAAACAATGACATATTTTATAGAAATAAAGTAACACTATGACTACGATATACTTAAAGAAATCAATCCAGTAATGCAAAGACGGTTATAAATAATTTTAAATTCTGGGAGCAAATTATTGTGCGTTACTTTTCAAAGCTTGGACCCAATGACGAAAGTAAAAAAAAAACAGAGTCAAGTTCTATCGCAAGGCAATGCTGTGTAAATATGGAAATCGGGTAGAATACCACAATACATGTAGTACTGTCGCTACGAAGAGATGCAGAAGAATGTGTGTAATTGCGTAACACACTAATAGTAGCCGTTGACAGTTCAAAAACATTCATTGCGTTATTTATGTTATAGAGCACACAATTTTGCGAACATATGAAGCAATGGATCAGCAATGTCCTTCAAAATTATTCAGATTTTGATTGATAGTGTGTGACGCAATTACATAGGTTGCTGGTTTTGCCTTTTGAGGAATAAACCAAGCTTTTATTTTTTAAATAATACTGTTTTGTTACTTTGCAGGCCCGACACGAAAGGCATCAACATCCCGACGTTCGCGGAGACGTTCCCCGACAAGTTCATGGACCCCAAAGTGTTCCGCAAGGCCAGGGAAGTCAGCAACGTCGTCACGTCCGGAAACAGGGTGAGGAAACTATACTAGTAACACTGAAGATATTAGGGACTCGTCACGACTCTCGTGGAGCCGAGGAACGGCTTTCAAAAGTTGAAGAATTTCACCACCTAATCACATAATTCTTGTAAATCTTTTTCAAACCACACACGATATAATTTATTTAGAAGATGATATTTCAAAGATTTATGGCATCTATTTTGGAAAAAACTACATTCAAAACGGAATCCGAAAACTTCCAACAGGAGCAAATTTGTTATTAAACTTTTCAGCAAAATTACTGACTCATCGGAAACTTTTATCCCTTAGATGCCAGTAACAATTCCGGTAAACTACACTGCAAACGACACAGAACCCGAGCAGCGCGTGGCGTACTTCCGCGAGGACATCGGTGTCAACCTGCACCACTGGCACTGGCACCTGGTCTACCCCTTCGACTCCGCAGACCGCGCCATCGTCAACAAGGACCGCAGGGGAGAGCTGTTCTACTACATGCACCAGCAGATTATTGCCAGGTCAGTTATTACGAGGGGCATTTCGAGGCCTACCATAAGACTTGGAGAGTAAATCACTCAACATCCCCAGGGACTTATGACCCAAAATCTCAGTACATGTTAGTTGGATTACGCAAAATGAAGATCAGAGACTACCATTAATCCAATCAAATTCATATCAAGATTGTTTATGGTGTTCCTGATTCCCAACTGGCTCGCTGACAAAGCAAAGTTAAATCGTTTATTTCAATTACGCACATTTGAATGTCAAAATTTACAAGAAAATAAAATAGATTTTATTTACCCCTTCCTAAGGGTAGTTTCGTATGGAGAAGAATGGGCAAGAAATTCAACCGTTGCTCTTTTAGAGTGTTATACAATTTTGTATACAATCATTATACAGTTTGTCCCTGGAAGTATGGACCAAATCAAATAGCGGCGTGGGCAAAGTCATTTCCAAACTTTTTGATCCAGAGAATGTTGGTGAATTTTTTTACGGTTCAAAAGTTATGACCAACTTTTGTTATTTTCAATCACTTTGCATAGTGCTCAAAGAACAAAATCATTAAAAAAAAACTACCAAGAACTGTAAATTTAAGTTTTTTAGACAACCCTGATAGTTTTTTTTAATGATTTTTTTTCTTTGAGCATTATGCGAAACGATTGAATTTATGAAAATGTGTGTAACCACCAGTTTCCCCACAGATACAACATGGAGCGCCTGTGTAACGGGCTGGCACGCGTGGCTCGCTACCAGAACTTCCGCGAGCCCATCACGGAGGGCTACTTCCCCAAGCTCGACTCGCAGGTCGCCAGCCGCGCCTGGCCGCCCAGGTACGACCGCCCGTGGGGAGCTGGCCTTCAATGCGATTGAATTCTTCATTGCTTATCACATGTGTTTTACAAGATTAAATAATAATTACAAGTTCAGATGGACCCCTATCGGGCACAACAATTTCCTACAATATGAAAAGAAGCATAATTTAAAATCGTTAAAGCAAATTGGAATTAAAGTACATCATAATAAAAAAATAGGATGTATTTAGTTACCATTAAAAATCTAAATAATGAATTCAAAATAAATGATTAACATTTTTACAAATTATAAGTTCTAGTCTACGTCCTTTTAGAAATTATATTGAATGAAATACTATGGTGTGTTATAGGTTCGCCGAAACCACAATCCGTGACCTGGACCGCCCAGTGGACCAGATCAGAGCTGACGTGTCACAGCTGGAGACCTGGAGAGATCGCTTCGTGCAGGCTGTCGAGAACCTGAGTATCACCATGGTGAGACGTCTTGAAGATATACATTCTTATAATCAATATCAAAAGTGTTTTACGCAAATTAGGCTGAGAATTACCACTTTCTAAACGTCAAAATTAGATCAGACGTTAATTAGAGGGCGTTTCTGGGGATTTCTCACGTAATTTTGACGTTCAAAAAGTGATGATTCTCAGTCTAATTTGAATTAATGGCTTTTGATTTTTATTTCCCAGTGTTTAAGCTGGGAAGAAGTGGTGCAACAATCTTCCCAGCAATACCTCTGTTTGTTAGTAGAAGAACAAGTTCACAGATTTGGAGTCCAATGGAGATGCTTACTGTCAGACCAGTTCCGCGTAGATGTAGATGGCGCTAAGTGTTTGTTACATTATTACAACTGAACGCTACGCCGCGTGAGGGTGCTGTGTTTCGACTCTATGTTGATTTTCGTTTCAGATGATTTTGTGTAAATCAGTTTGATAAGCGAAATATGAAGTTTTCAACAAGGAACCCCATTATGAAAGTCTGCTAATTATGATCTTCTTTTCATATGGATTATTGAAGCTTTAGGAGTATCTGTATCAGTGGCGAAGGTACCATACAACTCGATTCCCACCGGCTTCCCTTCGAAAATTCAGAACACAACCATTCTATAGTCAATTCATCATTGAAATATAATGAAACGTTTTATTAATTTTTTTTTTCTCCGGTTTGCCTCGTAAATTCACCCTTCGCCACTGATCTGTATGATTGTGAAATACTGTAATAATATTGACTTGTTCTTTGCAGCCGAACGGTAGCCAGCGGCCCATAGACGAGGAGCGAGGCATCGACATGCTCGGCAACATGATGGAGTCATCCATCATCAGCCCCAACCGGCAGTACTACGGCGACCTGCACAACATGGGCCACGTGTTCATCTCCTACTCGCACGACCCCGACCATCGCCACCTGGTGAGTGAAAGTAAAGCGGAGAGGACAGTTCGACCAATCACAGTGGTCGGAATCTCATCTCGACCCTATGGTAATGATAATACTGTTCAATCTAACCCCTTCTTCTGCCTCCCCTCAGGAGCCATTCGGCGTGATGGGCGACTCAGCGACGGCGATGCGTGACCCGGTGTTCTACCGCTGGCACTCGTACATCGATGACCTGTTCCAGCTCTACAAGTACAAACTCAACCCTTACACTGACGATAAGGTGAGAGACGCTTTAGTTGAGACGATTATTGTAGTGGTGGTCTTCAGGATTTTTCCAGTACCAGCCTGGATTAGTGCCCGGTTGATTGCAATAGGCTCGCCCCCTTTACCTGGGACTTAAACATGTGGATACATCTTTGTAACTGCACCACTGTAATTTACACACTTCTGCGCAAAATGTCAGAACTCCCGTCCAATAGTAAATTGAAAGAATTCAAAAAAGATGTTTATTACTTACATACAAGTTATTACCGGATAGTTTATATATTCATGATCAAAGAAATGGGAAATTACCTTTCTAAATAACCTAGTTACTTCCAAAAAATATATTAGATAGATATTTTATTCTCCATGACTTCCCTAGCCTGCAAATCAGAAGGCCAATTCTCGTAATTTAAAACGTTCAAAATTTAGTCGCAGTTTTATCTCGGCGACAAACAAAAGTCAAAAACTTGTCAAAATGTAGCGAAATTTGAAGAATTTTTGACAGATTGAGATTGAGATCAGACTGTGAACGTTCTTATAATTGTGAGAATTGCCTCTCAGATGCGTTCATCGGAATTATTTTGTTTGGTGTACATAGTATACATAACACTGCATTATAAAGTTTGGTTTTCACCATCACACAATACAGACACTTATGGTCCAGCTTTGAGTATGGCCCTACAGATGGTAGTTCCAGATCTGAGTATTCTTGCGCTGTGAAGATTTTTATTCCCTTACTTTTTGTTTTTTTTTTCCAATTTTGGAGCAACGTTTCTAAAACAGCTTCTCTGACCTCCCAGCTGGACTTCGCCGGAGTCCGCGTGTCCAGCATCATGCTGGAGGGCGCGGCCGGCACCAACACCATCGGCACGTTCTGGGAGCTCAGCACCGTGGAGCTGGGCAGGGGGCTGGACTTCACGCCCAGGGGCTCCGTGCTGGCTCGCTTCACGCACCTGCAGCACCAGGAGTTCAACTATGTGTGAGTAGCGATCGCTTGTACCATCTAGTGAGAAATCAAAGAGTAATTCTCAATCCGATTTCAGTTTCAATCTGTCAAAAATACCACTAATTTCCCTACATTTTTGACATTGATAGTCGCTGAGATGCGATTGGGACTAGGTTTTGAATGTTTTTAATTGTGGGAATTGGCTTACAGTTTTTGTAATTTCTTCATTATTGAGTACCGCGGCTTCTTTTCATTGATGTATAAAGAATGGATTTCTATTGAGTACGGTGTTTGATTTGACGGAGTGATAGCACTGACACTATGAATTGTTCAGATTTCTGAAGACCAAAATCCGCAATTAAAAATGTTCAAAATCTTGTCGTAATTTAATTTCAGCGACAATCAATAATTTCAGTTACAATGAGGAGAATCCTTTTAAGCAAATAAAATTTATTTGTGTTAGGATACTCTCCCTAGGTTATATAATTGTTTGTTCTAGTATTTATTATTTTTAGAGTTATTTGTCCCTTATATTGCACCTGCTATATTTTGTCGCTGTATCACCCTAAGGTTGACTAGTAGAAAATGCCTTAGGCATTAAGTCCATCTTTGTAAAGTATTATCTTACTTGTGCATGAAATTTTAATAAATACATTTATATAATTTTTGATCCCGTGGGAATATCGGGATAAAAAGTATCCTATGTGTTAATCTTGGTTATAAAGTATATGTGTGCCAAACTTCATCCAAATCCGTTCAGTAGTTTTTGCGTGAAAGAGTAACAAACATCCATCCATCCATCCTCACAAACTTTCGCATTTATATTATTAGTAGGATAGTAGGATTAGTAGGATATCTCGTCAAAATGTAGGGACAGTAGATTTGTTTTTCGCGATTTCAGGTTTTGTCCCATAGTAAAAGTTGTTCATAATGATGAGTACAATGACCTCTTAAGAGGTTGCTGGTGTTTTACAAATAACACTGTATAAATAAACCGTCAACAATAATGAGTATTTGGTGTGTCCGTCTCAGTATCGAGGTGAACAACACGTCCGGGCAGAGCTTGATGGGCACGGTGCGTATCTTCATGGCGCCCACAGTGAACGAGAACGGAGAGCCTCTCGCCTTCGACGAGCAGAGGAGGGCCATGGTAGAGCTGGACAAGTTCACCACTGGACGTAAGTACCTATATCATATTACGGAATCCCAAGACAAGCTATCACTGTGTTTGGATCTATGCGAAATTATATGGCTTCGAACGCAACATTAGGCAAACTTTTTTGTCAATTAACTTATGAAACTGTTCTTCTGAATGAGTTTTCCGATTCTTGTGGTAAAAAAAAAAATCCCTACAGCCCTTTCACAGCTATTTTTCCTGTGCCAGCAACAAAAACTTACTGTAACGCAGATAAAGATCATTGTGATTTTGACAGTGATGTAAAATAAGATGTAAAATAACGGCGCGGTTTTTTCATATCTGACATTAATTGAATTACAGAATTAGAAGTTGAATTTGATTGGATCTTTTATTGTATTTTACGGGTTATTTTTAGGCAAACATTATTATAATTAATTATATTATGTTTTTAGTTCGTCCGGGCAACAACACCATTCGTCACCGCAGTTTGGATTCCTCCGTCACCATTCCTTACGAGAGGACCTTCCGTGACCAGGTATGTAATATTAACAATACAGAGTGCTATAATGTTTTATAAACTTGATATAGATATATTATGAAGAAGGAGAGGAGTTAGCAGAATGAGCTCCTGAAATGACTTGACCTTAGAGTACTAAAATAATGAGAAAATTGTTACAAGACAACTGCAATTATTGTATCTTTATTTTATTTTAATTATCAGGGTTTCGTACTTTAAAAGGAAAAACCAAAAACCTTATAGGATTACTTCGTTGTCCGTCTGTCTGACAAGACCCTTGCTTTTGTGTCGGCGGCCATTTTAGATTTGAAATTTTACATAGTGTGAAGTATTCTACTAATCAAGCCCTTTCATTTGATACCCATATTGAGGGGGTTGTGAAAAAATATGTAATCCGCCATTTTTTAGCGGCGGCCATCTTGGATTTAAAATGATACTGATTAATTTATATTGTATTGTCATCAAAACTAAAGGTGTGTACCAAATATCAGATCAATTTGCCAACAGGAAGGGGGTAAAATTTCAAGTACTAAATTTGACCCAATTATATAAATAACAAATACAGCAAGCTAAATAAAACCGTTTAAAAACGTAGGTCTATGGTCCCTTGGAGCTATAAAAATCAAGCTTCTAAAACCATGCAACGAAAACAAAAACGGCATTTATGCATCATAATTATTTACATAGTTACTTACATAGAGTACTTTTTGTTCACCCAGAATCATACATTTGGCAATAAATAAGGTCTCATAGTAGAAGTAACGGAAAAAGACTTATTGAAGCCTTTGGAGTTCATTTAACTTTTACGGAGTTCATTTGTAATTATATCTTTATTAAAATTAAAATTACACATTTACATTTGTACACATGCAACATGTTTTTCAACTACAAATTTAAGTTTGTTCTTGGGATAAATTCATCCCAACTACGGAACCCCTTTTTGTGCATGGTCCGACTTGCAACTTGGTTGGCTTTTTCAAGTTATCTTTATCAGGAATTCTGTACCTATTATTGCACTGAGCCAACATAATGTCAATAAAGATTAAATATTTCAAAGAATCGAGCAGACAATCAAAAGAATTCTCCACTATTTCTCAATCTCGACAGCCCTAAATTTTTGTGTTAACTAACATAAATATTAATAAAAAAAATAAAAATGTTTATTTCAATTACAATGGGCGTTTAGATACATATTTTTTGGAGATCACCTTTTAAGCAAGGAATTGCTTGTATTAGGAGTCTCCGCACTTCCACTTATCAGTAATTACTATGCAATTGAAAAAACATTTTGTGATAATTTGCCATGACCAAACAATGATTCCACTGTTATTATTCCCCGTCGCGCAGTCGGGCCGGCCCGCGGACCCGGGCACGGCGGAGGCGGCGCAGTTCGACTTCTGCGGCTGCGGCTGGCCGCAACACATGCTGGTCGCCAAGGGCACCGAGCAGGGCTACCCCGTCGAGCTGTTCGTGATGCTGTCCAACTGGAACGACGACAGGGTATGTACTGCTGCGTACTGTTTGAGGCAGGGGTCTACGTCTAACAGGAACAGGGTAAAAGGTGTTCTGCAGAAAGCTTTGGAAAATGGTTGACGAAATGTTTATTAGCTAAATTTTTTAAGAATTTGAGGTCGTTTGTTGTTATTTATATGAATAGACACAAAATAACAATAGGACAGGTCAGGGGCATCGCAATCTAATCTCAATCGCAATCTGTCAAAAAATCCTCTATTTGATTGACAGTTATTTATTTATTTATCAAAATCTCCCTTACCACTATCATTACAGGTGTACACTTAATGCGATAGTGAGGTCTTACTTACAATTTAAAACTGTATTTATAATTATACCCAAAAATAATATTATGTATTAGGTTCCTAAAATAAAACAAAATAAAATAAAAATAACAAGATAGCCTACTCTAATCTACATTATAACATAAACAGAACATCAGTATTTTTGCGAGTTTTTTTGTTGAATGTCGTTGAGATGAGATTTTGATTCGATTTTGAATGTTGTATTTACGGGAATTTCTTAAAAACTGACAGTCTACCTACAGTAGCATGTTTCAAAATGACTGTTTAAAATCCAAAGTCTGAAAAACGCACGTCGCTTTTTACTTTCTGGATTGTTAGAAATTTTCACTCCAAACACTCTGTGCCACATTTTTTGGCGCTCGAATGACATTTAGAAAAGAGCGTCGTCGGTATTTTTGTGAATTTATATTGAAAACAAAAGAAAACGCGCCAAAGGATCCTGGCACAGTTCAACCTACTGAGTTGTGAGCCCTTTTTTTTTGTGGATGGGAAATCATCAAATGGGTGGAGCAGAAGGGAGTGTCACACTCTTACTGACTAAAACCCACCCGTGTTCCTTCTTTAGCCCTTTGTGTTCCGGGGCAGCGGTAACTCTTTCGGACAATCCCGCTGCAGTCGTGAGCTCTGAAGTTAATTTATGTACCGACGTTCCCAGATCGAGCAAGACCTGGTGGGGTCGTGCAACGACGCGGCGTCGTACTGCGGCATCCGCGACCGGCGCTACCCCGACCGGCGCGCCATGGGCTTCCCCTTCGACCGTCCGGCACCCAGCGCCACCACGCTCAGCGACTTCCTGCGCCCCAACATGGCGGCGCAGCGCTGCCAGATCCGCTTCTCCGACACCACGCGCCCGCGACAGCTGCGGTAGGTGCGCGGGCAGGGGGGGGAGGGGGAGCACACATTCAATGTACAAAAAATGATTTAAATCACAGTTAGACAGTTTTGTTGAATTCTGTAGTGCTATTCTGTAAAAATCTCAGCGTGAAAACTTAGGTGAAGCTGTCACTCCACCTGAAGTTAGGGATTACCCCTATTGATAGCTCACTTCACCTAAGTTATCACGGTGAGATTTTTACAGAATCGGCCGGATGGTCTTGCAAGTTGTATTAATATCAACTATGATGCCTGCCAGCCTGGTCATCAGCTTGCGATGTGAATGTAACTACCTGAACGTCAATTATGGGACATGATAATAACTTGAAACTAAGCCATGTAAAGCACGTGAACACTCCCCTCTCAATAGAGTATTTAAAACCCAGTAATAACTTGATGCCTCAAACCAATGTAGAAGATATATTTTGGTACCTATATGTAGATGGCACCACATATTATTACCTTAAACTATTAAAAGTTTTTATTAATTTTTAGATAATCCTATTTACCTCACTTTTATTCTCTTAAATATAAGTTCAATTTACTATTTCTCTTATAAGTCTAGTTTTAAGCTAGTGGTGCCATCTATATGTGGTTAACCTCAGTATTGGGTGCGTAGGTCTGCCTTGCCCGTGTCCCGTGACACTTCTGTCGCTCGCGGGCCCCCAGCGGAGCCCCTGCGCAGGCCCTGCGGCTGTCCCGGCGATCTAGCCGCTAGTATTAAGAAACCTTATTACTATACCAAGTGCAATCACCATAACAAACATCATATCTTTTAATAACTTACTGTTGGGCAAACTTATAAAAACCTATTACACATATAAACATAGCTGAAACATTGATTCATTACTTTACAAAGATTTAATAATCAAAATCATATTTTCTACACTATTTTGTGTCTTCTTGCATCCGCTGTGACCTAACAGGACCACTTCAAATCATCCCCTTACTTTGAAAATTGTCCTGAAAAGGTTATTCCAGTCATTTGTTCTTATAGAGCGTAACTTCAGCCTTAGGCGCAAACATTCAGGCTCTCATAACATCGGGCATAAAAAGAGTTATTAAGAAGTCTATAAAGTAACACTGTTTTAACAAACATACACACAGACATGCCTAACTACCACCTCGATAATTAAATACAAATCAATTACCTAACGACTTGAGTAACGATTACTAAAATTAGAAACATTAATGTCATTAACATCACTTTATTTTACTATAGATAAAACATAAATTTTTATTAAGTAACTGTTAGTGTGTAGCATACACTTCTATATTAAGGGGTTTATTTATAAACAATGATCAAAGTTAAGTGACGTTATTGAATATTCAAAAATGTATTGTTAAACAGTTGCTAATCACTACTTAACTTTAAGCAACGTTTATGAATAAATGGGTAGATTATGAGTAATATCGAGGTGCGCCGACGGAAAAGGACCCAATTCAAAAACACGATCAAGTAACGGGTTCAACTTGGCATATTTCAAAGGGACTTTTGTAAAGGTAACGTCTAAAATAAAACAGACATACCTACAGGGAACAAAACATCGTGATGAAACCAGGACTTATGTAATACTTTAATAGTCTGAAATCCAATGTGATGATCTAGCATTTAAAGCATGCCATTTGACATAAATGTTGTATTTTAGCATTAAATGCATTGTAATGTTATTCATGTATTAGGAACTTAATTATTGACTTATAAGAGCAACACTGTACCAATACCTGTTGCAAATAAATGAAATGATCAATGTTCGTTCGCTCTGCGTATGAGTAGAGGTTTTGCCCTGCAGTAGGAAACTGACGCTGATATAAGAAAAAAAAACAGATATTTCTCATAACATACAGTTTTGTTGTTACTGGACCGACCTCGGCTATTTCTTAACGGATTCTGATTTCATTTAGTTTTTAGTATTATGTATAAGTTTAGTTTTAAGTAAACGGGTCTGTAATAAATTTAATAGTTCTTAATTTTATGTACATAGTGTAATATACTTGTGATTCTTGAGACTGAATAAATTAGCCTTTTACCAATTTGTTGTTTTATTAAGTTCTTTATTTTTCATTGCACGTAGAAACACGAGTTTTCAAAAGGTCTCACACACACAGACAATCACACTAGAAAAAAATACCCTTGGAATAAAATAATAATTGTTTGTTTGGATTATCAACCATTTTGTCATTTAGTGAAAACTTTGACCATAGGTCGGTGGGAAGCTGATCCCAACAGAGTTGGGAAAAGGCAGCAGATGATGATGAGGTAGATAGGTGTATTTTTTAAATAGGTACATTATTATTTAATACTAGCTTCTGCCAGCGACTTCGTCCGCGTGAAATTTTTTGCTCCCCCGACCCACCGCGTCGCATAGCATCGCCTGCCTGCGCTATTACTTCGTTTTCTGACTTTTTTCTTTTTGCTCAACTCCTAAGGGTTCTAGCGTGATGTTTAAAGCCTTCCTCAAGAATTGGGCTATCAAATGCAAAAAGATTTTTATAAATCTGATCGATACTTCCAGAGATTAGAGCTTTCAAACAAACAAACTCGGCAGCTTTATTATTAGTAAAGGTTTTTCCCATTTTTGCAACATTGTTCATTGATGCTCCGCTACTATTGGTCGTAGCGTGATATTATATAGCCTATAGCATTCCTCGATAAATGAACTATCTAACGCAAAAAGATTTTTTCAATTCGAAGCAGTAGTTCCAGAGATGACCCCCTACATACAAACTTCACTTCCCTTCACTGCTCTGCTCCTATTGATCGTAGCGTGATGAAAAGTATACTATAACCTGCCCAGGAGTATGAAGAACAATTGTATCAAGTTTCGTTGAAATTCGTCGAGTGGTTTTTGTTTCTATAACGAACATACAAACAGACAGACAGACAGACAAAAATTTTACTGATTGCATTTTTGGCGTCAGTATCGATCACTAATCACCCGCTGATAGTTATTTTGGAAATATATTTCATGTACAGAATTGACTTCTCTACAGATTTATTATAAGTATAGATGTACAGTCAACAAAAGAGATAAGTATGCAGGATCGTCGGATTATAGTTGAAGTTTAGTAAGAAACCGATGGAAGTTGTCGACTGAAATTTAATTTGATAAATGAGCTGTTTGTTTTATAATAATACAATTAAATTTTATTCGAGAAAACCATCGCTTTCTTACTAAACTTGAACTATATCCGAAGAACCTATATACTTATCTCTTTTTTGACTGTACTTGCATACCTTCTATCGTATTTTACTAATACCTATTGATCTCGTGGTAGTGCAACTGCTGAACATGAACATTGTGATCTTGGTTCAAAATCGAAAACAACATCAAAAGTTATTTATTCAAACACTTTTCGAACGTCAAAAGTACATACCTAAGACAGTCCCCCAAAACGTCCACCCTTGACCACTTCCTAGTGCTTTCGCTGGGGAGAAGAAGTGGCGCAACAAACTGTCCAGCAGCACAGCTGTCTGTTCAGTTAGGCCCATAGGACACGGCGTATTTTAAACGCGCAGTCGACGCGCGTTTTGGAAACGTACGTCGACGGCACGCTTTTATCCTACAGAAAGTCTACAGGCTGCGTCTGACTCGCGTGTATATCGCGTCTGTATCGCTACAAACGCGCGTCGTCTGCGCGTTTAAAATACGCCGTGTGCTATGGGCCTTAGAAAAACTAAGTTCAATTTTAAGATTCAATAAAAATAATCTGGGGGCACGGTAGTGCCCCCGACAAGACGGGCCAAGCGAAGCGTAAGGGCACTACTTACCTTTTCTCGAAGCGTTTCGTTGTTTTTTTTTAAGTTTCAATTGCATAGCTCTTAAACTTTAGATTTTATTGATATCTAAAAAACCCCGATTTCGAATACTTTACTTACGAATACTTCCTGAAGTCCTAGAAAGCTGAAATTTGGTCAAGGAGACCCTGTGTCAATTTTTAGAGCTAGAGGTCTGAAAATTGACACAGGGTCTCCTTGTTATCTATATATATAAAAATGAATTGCTGTTCGTTAGTCTCGCTAAAACTCGAGAACGGCTGAACGGATTTATCTTATCTTGGTCTTGAAATGTTCGTGGAGGTCTAGAGAAGGTTTAAAAGGTGAGAAAAATCGAATAATTCCCGGGAAAACCCTAAAAACAGCCCTTTTCTATTTCCCATACAAACGTTTTCTAAATAAAATGTAGAGTCAATTGTCTTTTATTTATCGATTGAGGCAGTACGAAGTCTGCCAGGTCAGCTAGTAAATAATAAAATACATATTTCAGGATTTTTAGTAAATCAGCCCCCACCCTTTAAATTAGGGGATGGAAGTTTCTATGGGTTTTCCCATACAAACTTGATTTCATGCTAGAAATCTGAAAATTATACAAGTACACAGACTTCTTATTACAAATTAAAAATACGTGAATCAGGTTTTAAAAAAAAATATCCTTCACCCCTTAAATTAGGGAATAAAATTGTCATCCAACATGCAAAAAGAAGTGAAATCCCACCAAAACCTTTTCATGTAAAATGTTGCCAAGACGAGACCATAAGTCTCGCACTGTCAAAAAGTTATCAAATCTCATGTAGAGCCAAGCTTCTAACTCTACGCGCCCTAACTCTACAAGCGCTAACTTCACAAACTCTACATCTTAGTTAAAAGAGGTGGCTTGGCCGTTTCGCTACCATCAATGGGCGTAAGGTGAAAAATTTATTCACTGCTCATTTCTTTTCTGTTATACAATAGTTATTGTAAAAACGAAATGGCCAAGCCGCATTTGTTAGCATTTTAAAAGGAACTACAACACGGCTAATACTCGTAGATAGAACACACGTCGCTAACCTACAATAAACAACTAACTAACAACGTTCTATTTAGTCGCGTTGAATGACTCGTAACTTAACTGTATCTGTCTGCCTTATAATTTATGTATTTAGATTTCTGTGGGTATAATCATAAACTTATGATGAATATGACAAGGAACTTACAAAGTGTAAAAAAAATAACCTGCAAAACTTGAGAGGTGCTTTAGACTGTAGCGGTATCTACATGCGAACAACGCGTCATACTGACGTCACAAAATCCTGCATCTCGCAAGCAGAGTTTACCGCGCAACTAGCATAGATACAACGGCCCGACATGAATCATTGGGCAGTTGCCCGCCAGACACAACACCCGTCTGGTCGGAGGATCCTCCCTTTTCTATAGAGTATGAGTGAACTTTACACCCTGTTTCTCATATTTCTATAAGACCATCTAACTGAACAAGTTTCACTATGGGACCAACTCTGAAATCACCAGCATTTAATAAACAGCGCGCGTGAGATTCGAACCCACGGCTCGCTACGCAGAACGCACTTACCCAAATATGATAACCGCTAAGCTATCATGCCATATACCGTAGTGGTTGAATTTATGAAATATGAGTATTGTGTGTCTATAGTAGAGAAATGACGAATTAAAAGAAGGTCGTTAGTAAAACCACAGAGTCAATCTGTTGATTTGTGAAATTGCTACTATTTTATGACCGTGACCGTACCTACTACGCTTTGGAACGGTCAACTAGCTTCATCTTTCTGACTGACCGACCCCTAGACAATTTAAAAGCACCTGTAATTGGTTTATTTGAAATAAATGCTTGAAGTTTGAGCTGGTGAGAACCTTCTGCAGGCTCAATTATTAATTACTCCGGGTCCTCTTAAGAGATCAGCTCAAGAACCTTCTCTGTGTAACGCTTGACAAGGCATCCCTAGGACGAAGTCGCGCAATCCAAAGTCGAACAGTTAACATTGATAAGCGACTGAATGTTAAAGAGATATGTATGAAAAATACTTTAAACTCCATCCCACAAGAGGCCTGCCTGCTAGGTATTTCCTCATAGTTAAACGTTAACAAAAAAAGAATCAACATTTTTGGATCTAACGGCAAAGTCATGTTCATACTCAAAAACCTGACCAAGTAAATATCTCAGCAATGCTATAAGTACACAATTAATATCATATTAAATACCCATCGAGTTTGGTTTGACAGTTATCTTTTGGTAGTAATGTATTGTCTGCTAATTAGAGACTTTCTTTAAATTGTTGGCTCGACCACTTTTGGAGCACAGTTTATGGAAATATGGCGAAGACTGCACAGGTAAGCTAGATAATAATATTATGTTAATTGTAGGAATTGTGGTGTGATACCCCGGTGAGAATAGTTGCGATATAAAGAAGTGGAAGTGTGTTGTGATAAAAAGGCTCTCTTACGGAATATTTGTGCATTATTGGTGAACACTCGAATAGTCCAGAAGTTCCTATTTGTTGAAATATTTATGAAATCAGTATAAAAAGGAATGGAAAGAAAAGGATCATTCTATTCTATTTCATTTTATTCATTCTATTAAATTTCTAGATTTATGTCTGTAATTTATATGGTGTACATAATAAAGAGTATTTTATTCTATGATATGATGGCATTCGAACATATGACGACTTCGGAAAGTGGTCTGCTAAATTAGCATACTTAATGCATATTTTTTATGTCAGCTTTGCTATAATGTCCTTTGACACTGGACCGCACTCCACGTGCCTATTTAATTTTGTTTTGTTTTGCCTTTTGTGGTTTACTAACTCTCGACATCAGAGCCATCGTGCGATGTCCACTTTTTGCAAAAAACACTTTTTAACTAATTTGTATATATTTTTTTTCTCTTTCTGTCTATCTGGGTGATACCTATATTTGTGTCTCACTTTGTGAAAAATTTCGTTTACGTCGATATTCACGGTCCACTAGATCCAAACAGTCTGAACTTCATTTGAAATGTTATGGTCCTGAGATAAACAAATAAAAGACAATTATTTGAAAAGTTCTATTAAAAAAGAAAGTGATTTGTAGGTCGTTTAAACAACTTACCTACTCTTTGGCTAGGAAACTATTCTCCTATGAAAAGTCATTTATCAATAACAGTGCATATGTTTCGGGACCTAATTGAGAGATTTCACCGACAAAGAAAAAGCACTATTATTTTCACTGGATGAAAACAAGACAAAACATAAACATACGACCGGCGCCGCCCCCCTGCGCCACCTCCGTCGCCTCACCGTGCCGGCATTATGTTCATAATTTGGCTATTTATAGGACGTCTGTTGTTTTGATTTTTGTGAATCAAGCAAATCGTGATCACAGGACAGGAGTAGCCAACCATCTGATTCACCTCTGATTCTATAAGCAACATGACCTCAGAATAATCTTTGCTTATAAAACAGCGTTTACAAAACAGCGTCCGGCTACCATCGAAATCTAGATAAAACAAAAAACATAAAATCACTACTAAGAAAAGTGCGTAAAAAAATTTGAGAAGTGCCTTGGATAATCGAGTTTTATGCAAAAACCACTGCATAAATCAATCCTATTCTACTCCTACTATAATCCTACTAATATCCTACTAATCCTACTTCCTACTAATATTATAAATGCGAAAGTTTGTGAGGATGGATGGATGGATGTTTGTTACTCTTTCACGCAAAAACTACTGAACGGATTTTGATGAAACTTTACAGTAATATAGTTTATACATCAGAATAACATATAGGATAGGTACTTTTTATCCCGATATTCCCACGGGATCAAAACATACGCGGGTGAAACCGCGGGGCGGGGTGAAATAAAATTTAATGATCTCTTTGATAACTGAGCTTTGTCGGTACTGACTTTGTCGGTACTGACTTTGTTTTGAAGGTTTTACAGGTCTTTTATTACTTATTTACACTCAAATTTACGTTAAAAATAGCAAGAAAAACGAATCTTTGTTGGCTAATAACTTTCTAATGGCTTTTTATTTTACTACCTATTCTGTTTCCGTACAGACAAAATTAATAATAAGACAAAATTATATCATATTCAGCTTTGGATGCACAATGTCAAATAGTGGAGTAATACTCTCCCGAAAATATAAAAAAAATATTGACTAGTGGCACCTTAAGATGCGATTGATTAATAAACATCCAATCACATGAAAGCGAGTTCCACATTTAAAATAATAATTATGATCTTGGTAGTAGGATTTTAGGCCATCTACACGGTAAATGGCCTAAAATCCTACTACCAACCGGCTGAATACCAGTATTTTACATGGAGCGACTGCCTATCTGACCTCCACAACCCAGTAACTGGGTAATACGATACCTCTTGGTAAGACTGGTTCTCAGACTTTCGGGCTTCTTACTACCCGTAACGACTGTCAAAGATCCACAAATGACAGTCGGGACTAACGGCATACCGTGCTTTCCGAGGCACGGAGGGGTCTCGGTATGTAAAGATGGTCACCCATCCACAGACCAAAAGCGGCAAGCGTAGTTTAACCTGATCGATCGACCTTTTTTAACACACATTATTTATATTTTTTTACCAAATGGTCGGATTTATACATCATCCAGAATATTTTTTTAATCCAAATAGTAAATTTTTAGAACCAAAACGTCTGTTAACAACATTGTCAATATTTTTACATAGATTGCAACTGAACCTTAAAAATTGAGTCTTATGTAAATACCCTTAGACATAATATGTACCTAGTTGTTTTCTGAATTTATTGGAGGAATCGCTTTAAAATTGGCTTCCATAGAATATCAAATAACTAAGGACATAAATAATTATAGCCGTGTTCTCCTTAATTACAATTATTTATTAATTTTCAATGTTTATTTTTGGTCTCCAGAAAAGTTTCAAAAATGGATATCAGACCAGATGGCTCTGATGTCAAAAACTTAGTTCCTAAGTTCTTACTAACACAAATATGAATGTCCTCTGAAATAAAGTTATTATCATTTGCCAGACAATTTAATGGTTCTCTATTGTGTTAGGTACCTAACTTTTTTATTCATAATCTAAAGTGCCCTAATTTTTTAATTAGTCAAAATTAGTCAGCGCCTGACGTAAATTGACGTATTTTTAGTAGCCAATTTTTTAATCACGTCTAAACTTGTCTATGGATTATCTAATTTGACAGGACTAAACTAATATTTATCTTCTGTCCTTTTCTTATTGAAATTGAAAGAAAAAGATGCACTGAACTTAAATTTAGTTTAGTTTTTGAACAACAGAATCGGGGCCAATATCACATACCATAAAATTGAAAACCCTAAATAGAATATGCCCTAAATTTGTTTGTCATAAATATAACAATCAATAATATACAAAAGAAAGTTTTCAATAAATGTATGGGCGGTTGCCCCGGTTGCCCGTCATCATCAGAATCAGCCATGTCTTCATTAAGTGTTTAAGTGGGTAGCAACCAACAAAGAATCACTCGAGTCACAATCAAAAGTTATTTAATCGCACAAAATATCTTCCTTACAGAATCTCACTAAAATCTATTCACTAGTAATTACGAAATCACTTAATCAATCGGTTTTAATTATTTTTGAAACAAAAAGGGGCAAGATTACTCGGAACAAAAGCGATTCGTCGGATACGTGGTGCGCTCGCCATCCAACATGGCCGCGCTGACCATCGCCTCGACGCTCCGCCAGACTGACAGTTGTCTAATCTCTTTCCGACGTATCTCTCAACAGATGGCGCTAGCAATGCGCCGTCAAATGTAATAAATCCTAAATTCTAATTATTTAATGTTTATTTATCACAATAATGTTTTTAAAACAAATTTGTATTACAAAGCTTTTGCTATGAATTTCCCTCAGGTGTAAGAAAGCATGCAGCAAGTGCCGCATGCAAGCAATCATGCAGCATGCAAGCAAGCATGCAGCAAGCATGCAGCATGCAAGTAAGCATGCAGCAAGCGTGCAGTATGCAAGAAAACATGTAGCAAGCATACAGTATGACAGCAAGCAAGCATGCAACACGCAAGCAAGCATGCAGCATGCAAGCAAGCATGCAGCATGCAAGCTGGCATGTAGCAAGCATGCAGCATGCAAGCAGGCATGCAGCATGCAAGTAAGCACGCAGCATGCAAGCAAGCATGCAGCATGCAAGCTGGCATGTAGCAAGCATGCAGCATGCAAGCAAGTATGCAGCAAGCATGCGGCATACATGTAAGCATGCAGCAAGCGTGCAGCATGAAAGAAAGTATGCAGCAAGCAAGCAGTATGCAAGCAAGCAAGCATGCAGTATGCAAGCAAGCATGCGGCAAGCATGCCAACAATCACGCAGCATGCAAGCTAGCATATAGCAAGCATGCAGCATGCAAGAAAGTATACAGCAAGCATGCTGCATGTATGTAAGCAAGCAAGAAAGCATGTACCAAGCATGCAGTATGCACGCAAGCAAGCAAGCATGCAGCATGCAAGCAAGCATGCAAACAAGCATGCAGCAAACAAGCAGCATGCAAGTAAGTATGCAGCAAGCATGCCGCATGCAAGAAAGTATGCAGAAAGCATGAATATGCAAGAAAGTATGCAGCAAGCATGCAGTATGAAAGCAAGCAAGCAAGCATGCAGCATGCAAGCAAGCATGCAACAAGCTTGTAGAATGCAAGTAAGCATGCAGCAAGCGAGCAGCATGCAAGAAAGCAGGCAGTAAGCATGCAGTATAAAAGCGAGCAAGCATGTAGCATGCAAACTAGCATGTAGCAAGCATGCAGCATGCAAACAAGTATGCAGCAAGCATGCAGCATGCATGTCAGCATGCAGCAAGCGTGCAGCATGCAAGAAAGTATGCAGCAAGCATGCATTATGCAAGCAAGCAAGCATTCAGCATGCAAGCAAGCATGCAGCATGCAAGCTGGCATGTGGCAAGCATGCAGCATGCAAGCAGGCATGCAGCAAGCAAGCAGTATGCAAGCAAGCAAGCATGCAGTATGCAAGCAAGCATGCAGCAAGCATGCCAACAATCACGCAGCTTGCAAGCTAGCATATAGCAAGCATGCAGCATGCAACAAAGTATACAGCAAGCATGCGGCATGTATTTAAGCAAGCAAGAAAGCATATACCAAGCATGCAGTATGCAAGCAAGCAAGCAAGCATGCAGCATGCAAGCAAGCATGCAAACAAGCATGCAGCACGCAAGCAATCATCCAGCAAACAAGCAGCATGCAAGTAAGTATGCAGCAAGCATGCCGCATGCAAGAAAGTATGCAGAAAGCATGAATATGCAAGAAAGTATGCAGCAAACATGCAGTATGAAAGCAAGCAAGCAAGCAAGCATGCAGCATGCAGCAAGCGAGCAGCATGCAAGAAAGCAGGCAGTAAGCATGCAGTATGAAAGCGAGCAAGCATGTAGCATGCAAACTAGCATGTAGCAAGCATGCAGCATGCAAGCAAGTATGCAGCGAGCAAGCAGCATGCATGTAAGCATGCAGCAAGCGTGCAGCATGCAAGAAAGTATGCAGCAAGCATGCATTATGCAAGCAAGCAAGAATGCAGCATGCAAGCAAGCATGCAGCAAGCATGCATAAAGCATGCAGCATGCAAGCTAGCATGTACAAGCATGCAGCATGCAAAAAATTATGCAGCAAGCATGAAGCATGCATGTAAGCATGCAGCATGCAAGAGAGCATGCAGCAATCATGCAGTATGCAAGCAAGCATGCATGCTGCATGCAAGCAAGCTAGCAGCAAGCGTGCAAACAAGCATGCAGCATGCAAGTTATAATCCGTGGAAAATGTCGTGGGTTATATACTTGCTCACTCTGTATGAATTGTTTGTATATTACTGTAGTGTGTAACTGTTTATTTTCCTAAATCAATAAAATAAAATAAAGTATGCAGAAAGCATGCAGCTTGCAAGAAAGTATGCAGCAAGCATGCAGTATGAAAGCAAGCAAGCAAGCATGCAGTATGCAAGTATGCAGCAGGCTTTCTGTCACGGCTCCTGTGCTTTTCCTCATCACCGTAGCGGCCAGCCTCAGCTGCGGCGCCTCGCTCGCAGCCTTCTGCTCCTCAGCCCGCGGGCCGCTCGCCCCTACGCGCCTACACGATTCTAAATTACACTCTAGGGGTAGGGCAGACAAGACTGCGTGGAGTCGGATTTTTAGCAAATGTTTTAGGTCTAACAATTTTATTATAAATGAACATTCGGAATAATACATTTTATATAATACAATATTTAGGATTATATGACTTTATTTCATGCAAAATTAGGAGATTCAATTATTAAAGTCCTCGATATTATGACAGAATAGTTTTAGAAGTAAAGATAATTAAGTAAAACAAAATTTCGAATTTTTGAACATTATGGTTATTGAAGTTTATAGGAAACGTGATAAGGATAATGATTTTCGTACAAACAATTTTAGGAGAAGAAAGCTACGCATGTATTAAATTGGGTACCCAATTTAATATTGGGAGGCCCAAGATGCCATAGGAATCTTTTGTGACCTCTCTAAGGCATTTGACTGCGTTAACCATGACACCTTGCTCTTAAAACTTAAGCATTACGGATTAGGTAAACTTGCGCTCAGTTTAGTAAAATCGTATTTAAATGATAGACAACAAAAAGTGCAAATAAATGGTGTCAATTCACTTGGTCTAAAAGTAGAAATGGGTGTTCCACAAGGCTCGATATTAGGTCCTTTCCTCTTTTTAGTATACATTAATGATTTACCCCATTTATTAAAAAAACAACCACAAATGGTGTTATTTGCTGACGATACTTCATTAATTTTTAAGATAAGTAGACGTGCTCCAAATCTTGACGACGTAAATAACGCCCTACTGCAGGTGCATAATTGGTTCACTGCTAATAATTTAGTATTAAATGGGAAAAAAACTAAATGCATACGATTTTCTTTACCGAATGTTAAAAGTAGTGATTGTGACATAGTATTGAATAAAGAGATACTAGAATTCGTCGATAAAACTGTTTTCCTGGGGATCACGCTCGACTCAAGGCTGCAATGGGGTCCTCATTTAACATCTCTTGCAGGACGGCTTAGTTCAGCAGCATATGCTGTAAGAAAAATCCGTCAATTTACTAATGTAGATACCGCGAGGCTAGTCTATTTCAGTTACTTTCATAGTATCATGTCTTACGGTATTTTATTATGGGGACGGGCTGCAGATATCGAGTCTATTTTTATTCTGCAGAAAAGAGCCATCAGAGCAATATATGGCCTCCGCAGGCGCGATTCTCTAAGGGAACTGTTTAAAGACATTAATATAATGACAGTACCTTGTCAATACATCTATGAAAACATCATGTACGTAAGGAAAAATTTAAATCTTTTCAGTAAAAGAGGTGAAAGACACACCTATGGGACTAGAAATAGGGACCAATTAGTTCAACCAGGTTTCAGATTGGCTAAAGTAGACTCATCCTTCATGGGGTACTGTTTAAAATGTTACAATAAAATACCCCCCCACATACTCCAACTCAATGAAACGAAATTCAAATCTTGCATAAAACGCACACTATGCAGCCAAGCATATTATAAGTTGGGGGATTACATCGCTGACAAAAATGCTTGGCTGAACGCTGGTCCTGCTCCACAAGGGCGCATAAACTAATTAATTAGCATTCGAAATTATAGTTGGAGCTGCTGAAGATTGAAAAACTATCTTTGCATTGTATAAATTCCATTTACTCGGTACGTCTTTAATTGACTTGAATGTGCCCTGGCAGCTGAGAGTATGTCATGCTCACTCAAATGTCTCGCTGATGGTGGCGTGTGTGTTGGATCATTGGGTTCCCTTCAAAATGGTTGAGCTGAATGGTGCTGATCCATACGTCATGTTCGTGAACGGGCGCCGTCAGTAGGGACTGGTCATCTCTTAGCCGCCACGGCTTATTTTAATTTATGAATTGTTCTTTTTAGTACGGACGCCTTTAACGTGCACGTCTTTCTGCATCGTTCTCACATGTATAATTTCAACATGAATGATGTAATCAAGATTTTTGTAACAATTTTATGATTTAAAAGAGTGTCCGTGGAGTTTCTTGCCCGTTCTTCTCCACAGGGATCTACGCTTTGGAATGGGCAACTAGCTTCATCTTTCTGACTGACCGACCCTTGACAATTCAAAAGTGCCTATAATTGGTTTATTTGAAATAAATGCTTTGAGTTTGAGTTTGAGTTTGAATACATGCGTAGCTTTGCCTAGTCTACTTTCATTTTAAAATGCCTTGCAAACAGATTAGGATCTCTTTTGTGTTAATTGAGATGATGATGGCTTTATTTCTTGTGATCATTGTTATCATCAACGTTGTTAAAAAAACTTTTTACAAAAAAAATAACCGACTTCCAAAAAAACATTACAAAATGAAAAATAACTTTAATTTCGGAAGTCGGTGTCGTTGGTTCCGCATTTTCTTTTATTCACACCGACTTCCGAAATTAAAGTTATTTTTCACTTTGTAGTGTTTTTTGGAAGTCGGTAATTTTTTTTGTAAAAAGTTTTTTATTTTTCACTTTTTAGTGGGCCAGTTTGTAACTTATCTGAGTTACAATAGCCTAATCTCAACTGCTCACCACCTTTTACAAAACATTGATATTCCTGATGCAGGGACGTTGCTTGTTTAGGAGTTCTCCTTGTAAAAACCAGGAGAACTGGATGATTGAGAAGTCACCATCCGCTCCACTTCACGATACGCATTGTGCTTAGCAACCACATTAAAGTACCTAATCGAATTGCAAACCGTGAAATATTTATTATTGAGTAGTTCCGATGGCCATCTGTGTTCTTCATCATCAGTTCCACTTCACCGAATGGTGCTTTCTGAGAGCAAATGCACGAGTTACTATGAAAAATACCCAAATCGCTATAGGTGTGCCTACAAAATTTGAGGGTTTCCCTCGATCTCCACGGGATTCCCTCATCAGATCCCAATTTGGTGACAATGAGACCGCCTCGGGAGCATACCCTTTCAAATAAAAAAGAATTTAAAAAATCCGTCGACAATTGGCGGAGTATTCGATGAACAAACATACAAAAAAAAAACATAGAACATAGTACCTCCTCCTTTTTGTGAAGTCGGTAATAACTAAAAGCTAACTGTAAATAAGGTGACCATTGAATGAAAAATATTGTTTTGTCATCCCTATAACCATTACACAGATGGCTGCTACTGAACGTACGATTAAATAATTCTTTATTCATCCACGAGATCATATAGAGGGGCCTATTAATAACCGATGCTATATGGCATTCTTTGATCATGCTCCAATTAGTTCATTTCTTTTAACTCTATCAGAATTTCATCATAACTAAAGAATTCATTGGCAATACTTTACGAGACTAATATGTTTCATCGGGAGACTTCTTTATATGACGGTTCATCTAAAATGTATGAGGAGATTCGCCCGCGGATTGTGTGGTGAAATTCACGATATAATTGTGTGCTAGATATAACCTTGTTTCAAACTACATATTTCTGTGGAAATACTCGTAACATAAAGGATCTTGTTATAGTGCACTTAATCGAACTTTCTCGTCAAAGTCAAATCATTTATTTCAAATAGGCAGATAGAAGGCACTTTTGAACGTCAAAAATTACAATAAAAAAATATAATTGATTCTAGTCGCCCCTTCCAAAAGGTAGTTTTCGTATGGAGAAGAATGGGCAAGAACCACCGTTACTCTTTTAAAATGTTTTACATGGTTTTCTATACATTCATCATACAATTATATGTGAAGACGATGCACCTAGAATAGAAAATAGTCTACCACAAAAGGTAAAAATCGTAGACATCATTTTAATTTCTTTCATCTTGAGATACTCGTCTTTTTGGTTTTACCAATTCTATTCTTCAGTTTTGGATTTAACGTACTCGGTCGGTCGGTGGGTTTGGTTTTACGTATCTTTAACATCCTCCTAAAGAATCTTGTACTTTCAATTCCTTTATTAGCCAACTTAGCCGATGTTAACTTTTGAGCTGGTAACTAACATTAAATTAATTAATTAGTGGGTGATTGTGTTTGATTTGATTAAATTAACGATAGGTGTGAACTCGTTTATTATTAATGTAACGGTAATGTTTTCTCACTTGACTTAAAAAACCAGGGCTGAAAGAAACACTGCAGTATAAGCTACTGATGTTCTATATAGTGGGGCGCCGCGGCCGTAAGGTTTATACCTCGGAATCCAGGGCCAGTCAATGAATCTTTATATAAACTCAAACTCAAAGCATTTATTTCAAGTAAACCATTTACAGGCACTTTTGAATTGTCAAGAAGTCGGTCAGTCAGGAAAAAATTAAGCTAGTTGCCCATTCCAAAGCGTAGTAGGTACCTATGGAGAAGAACGGGCAAGAAACTCCCTGGACACTCATTTTAAATTATATTTTTACAAAATTATTAGTTACATCATATGTTGAATTTATAAATATGTGAGAACGATGTAAAAAATAAATAAAAAACAAGTACGCGTTAAAAGTGTCCAGAGTACAGCAGTAGCAGTGTCCAGAGCATAAACTTTGGAAATGTGTTTTTCATAGTATAAAAAAAAAATTGTGCGATATCAATTTTTTAATTATTATTATAAAGAATTATTAATAAAAAAAAATAGTCCCCGACCGCGAAACCGCGAAATTGATAGGTGATTATTGTGTTTAGTCCTTATCAATTTCGCGGACTAAAAACAGAAAATTCAAGTTTTTTCAGCGCAAATTTCTCAATAACCTTAAGTTAACTAGTTTTTTTTTAAATACACAGTTATTTATCAACTATTTATCTAGTAAGTGTACAATTTAAAATTTTGATAACTACTTAATATAAATTACAAAAAATAAAAATCTAACATACGTTTTTACGTAAGCACGAAACACCATGTTTTTAAATTGCTTTCTTAGCTTACTGGCAGCAAATAACAATCTGAAAAACAATTATAAATACTGGGCATATATTATATTAGTAGGTAAGTGTACAATTTTGTTTTTTAAAGTTTAATGATTTAGTACTTGTAAAAAATGTTGATCACGCTGAAAAAACCCAATAAAATCATGTGCAAAACCTTTGTCTACGCGCAAGAATTTATTGAAAATAATAATAAATGTTAAATATTTAAAAATTTGAGATATTTATCTACCAAAATCAATGTTTATATTTTTATTCTGACTACTTATTTAATTGTAGTAAAATATCTAAATAATGCCATAAAAACTTAAATTCGATCGTTCGTGTACTAAAATTTAAATTCGTAGACTTACTAGATAAATAGGTGATAAATAACTGTGTATTTAAAAAAAGAAACTAGATAACTTAAGGTTGTTGAGAAAATTGCGCTAAAAAAAAACTGATTAAGTATCTGTTTTTGCACTGCGAAATTGATAGGGACCCTTAAATATATATTTTAAAAAGAAAAACTATTACAAACTTGATCTTGGGTCTCAAACTCTCAAAGGACTGCAGGTATACCGATGAAGGGTGGGGAGGAGAATAGAGGGGACAATAACCTAACAGAATAGTACACGTGGCAACTTGCTAGGCTTAATACGAAGCTGTTGTTGTTCGCTCCGAAAAAAAAATCTGATTTTTATTTACAATTAAGTAATGTTTATATTATTGTGCAGTGAGTGTGATAAAACTTAGGTAATTACTGAACATTACTGAGTTTTACAAAGTTTAAAAATAGTGGCATAGATAGTAAGTATTTGTTTGTAATTTATATTACATGCTTTTGAAAACAATAACCAAACGAAACAAACGTATAGTATACTAGCTGACCCCGCAAACGTCGTTTTGCAAAAAAAAAAAAAATAGATAGTAGCCGATTCTCAGACCTACCCGACATGCACACAAAATTTCATACAAATCGATCCAGCCGTTTCGGAGGAGTATGGTAACTAACACTGTGACACGAGAATTTTATATATTAGATAATAAATCGATGTTAAAAGTTAGAATGTAATAGTAAAATTTAATAATATAAATCATTAATTATGATATAAAGGTTAGTTATTAATATTAGTAATATTTGTTGTTACAGCCTCGTATCAAAATGGGTGAACCATCGAATAGTGATAATATAAGTAATGGTTGCCTCATTTGTGATAAAAACGGATGTGGTTCTAGATTAAGCTCTGAACTAGGAGATATTATAAAAGTCACTAGAGGAATACCAACACTAAAAGCTGCTTCTGCGGAAAGAGCGGATGGATTTTCTCAGTATTTAAACACTCGCGAATTTGTCTACGTGCATTCAGTATGCAGACAAAAATATATCAATAAAGGATGCATTAATTCTTATTTAAAAAAAAGAACACAACATCAGCATGCACTCCACCTAAAAAAAAACTTCGAATGGCTACTTCAATTAATTTTGATTGGAAAAATAGGTGATTTTTATCTAAAAAAAAAGCGGACCCAATGAAGGAAAGAAGAAAGTCCAAATCGTCAAGATAACAAATCAGCTACCTACGACACTACTTTTGATTTCAAGAAAACTTTTTAAATTTGATAAGTGAAAAGTGAATATTGTCGCAAGTCGCAATATTCATAAAAGAATCGTAGGCGTGTTGGATTTAGTAGCTCAGGAAGCTAAGTATCACGCGGATTGTTACATGCGTTTAAGAACTACCCTAAAGCAGACCCAGAGGGAGAAAAAAATTCATTCAGTAACAATACAAGTAGATGTAGCAATGGAACAGATAATTTTTTGCGCATGCAAAACAGGATGTAGAACATCTTGTGGGAAAATTGGATTAAAGTGCACTGCAGCTTGCTTAGAATGCAATGGTGACAGCTGTACTAATCCTTCACCTACAATCTACATCAACGAGGTCGACGACGACGGCAATAATGGACAATAATGTATATAGTTAATGACGAACTTTTTTTTTGTAAATAATTATTTTTTGCGAAAATCTAATAAATTGACATTGAAGCTACTCTGCAAACATAATTTATTACATATAAAATAGTTTTTTTTACTTTAAACATTTTTTTCACCCTTCCGCCCCTCATTTTTCAGTAAATTGTAGTCAAAAATTGTAAAAAGGAACTAGTACTAGGTATTTTTGTTGATCTTAAGAAAGCTTTTGATACTATAAGTCATTTTATACTATTAGAAAAGCTAAATAGCATTGGAATCACTGGTAAAGCCTATAAAATATTCGAATCTTATCTTGCAAATAGACATCAGATAGTATAAATTAACAGCTTTGAAAGTACAGCTGCTGAAGTGGTATGCGGAGTTCCACAGGGATCGGTTTTAGGACCACTGCTTTTCTTAATTTATATAAATAATATAAGTAATGTTGGGTTAGCGGGTCATATATCACTGTACGCAGATGACACGTGTCTTTTTTATTTTGGTCACTCCATACTTAGTTAATACTTCACACATGCAGGCAGACATGCAGATCCTGCTGTGCTTTAGTAATAATTTACTGAAGCACAGCAGGATCTGCATGTCTTAAATGCGTGGCTTAAGCAAAATTTACTGACTATTAATATTAACAAAACCGCATCATAATATTTTCTCCTAAGAACAAAAAGGTTCCTGCTTTCCCTCCTCTTACGGTAGATGGCCAACAATTGTTAAGATAAAACCATGAGAAGTACTTAGGTCTGATCTTGGACAGTAGATTGTCATTCAGACCTCACATTGATTACGTAAGAGGCAAATTAATCCCGTTGACTGGAGCTCTGCGAAATATCGCTAAATGTATACCATTTAAATTACGCTACATAATTTATAATACCCTCATCAAACTGCATCTAGACTATCTAATACATGTATGGGGACAGGCCGCTATTACACATCTTCATGACTTACAAGTAACACAATTTAATAAAGCAATCAAAACTCTGTTTAATTACAATTACTTAACACTTACAAAAGAACTTTACACTAAAACTAAATTATTTAACCTAAAAACATTATATACATACCACACATGCATACTAATAAAGAAAATTCTAACTAACAAAATACACTCACAAATTACTTTCAAGCGCAAAACTTACCACTACTACGCTAGGAATAGGGATAGTATAGAACTGCCTTCAGTAAGAACTTTGTACGGAAGGAGAACCATACAGTTTGAGGGAGCGCAGCTTTATAATAAGTTGCCTAAAGAAATAAGAGACTCCTCATCAATGAACATTTTTAAAAATAGATTAAAGTTGTATTTGGCCAACCAACAATAATAAACGACTACCACTGTATGTACGATAGATCGAACGACAACTATGTTTATTATAAGTAATAATATTTTATTTTCGTTAAGTTTCTCATATTTAAGTGAACTGTGTATGTTCTTTTTGAGAAATAAACTTCTTTAAACCGAATTCCGATTAAGAATCTCGGTAAAGGACCCAAAAACTCTTCTCAATAATCATTACATACCTACAATGTTTGTACTTTGAAATTACCGTGGCCGTTGTTATTCACAGATCCTGCTTCTGCTGCTAGTCACAGTAGCGGTGCAGTCGTACGGCGGACGGCGCTACTTTCGTGGTAGGTCTCACGGACGATTCCGTAATCCTAACGAATACTATCGCCACCGAACGCATGCCGAAGATGAACGCCCCAACTACCTAAACAGATATCACCAAAGAAACCCACACAATTCCGGTGATCAGCCAGCAGTTCATTCATCACGGTGGAGAAACTCAAACGTGCCTAATGATAGACCACTCGCTGGTTCCAATCACTACAACGAAGATTTAGAATCCACAGCAACTGCCGAGCAACCGCCCTTAGTTGATACGGTTCCGAATAACAACTCATCACCCAATGATGACGGGGACTCTGATAGCAATGAATCAGTTACTAATCTAGGAGTGGATTTCACAGGCGCTGTGAACAATGCTAAGCCAGATGATGTTATTAATATAATAGGAAATGGAAAAACCCCGGATCTTAAAGTACCTGATCATATCGGTAGTAATATCAACGAGGATGAGCCTTCGTCGGGAGGCAATCCTGATGGTACTGTAAACGTAAATGGTATGTCACCAACGGGTTCAAATGAACAGCCAGAGGGTGATGGATCTACAAATGGGTTGTCACCAGGTGAAGATGAAGATAAAACTAATCCTAGTAACCCAGATAACAACTTAGATGGTAACATAGACGGAAACCTTCCGATTATTCATTTAGATAAACCAACAGGTAGTATCAATATAATTGGGTTAGAATCTGGTAAAAATAATGGATACTCATCAATTAAATCACCAAGTAGCGATCATGATGATGCTTATTTAAGCAATGATGGAATGTTACCCGATGATAAGGATAAACCACACAATAACAACAATATTGTTAACGGTGCATTGCCACCAAATGGAGATGATGGCAATATAAACGTTCACGTGGGTTTTTCAACGGGAAATGATAAAAACGAGCCAGACGATGAGGGTGGTAGAATAAATGGAAACGGATTATTACCAAACGGTGGTGATAATAAATCGAGTCACGGTTCTATAAACGTTAATGGGCTGTCTCCGGGTGGTGATGATAGCAAACCCGGTGATAACAATATTAATATGAATGGCTTGTCACCAGGTGGGGACGACGCCAACGGTCACGGCAACAACGGCCATGGAGGGCTGCCAAGCAATGACTTAGGTAAGCCAAATCAGAATAATATAGACGCACATGGGCTTGAGCCCGATCATAACCATTATCATGGTCATGGCCTACATAAACCCGATACCAGCGATTTAAATGACGGTGAATTAACCTCAGGTGACGGATTCATTGGCGCGCACGTCAACTTGCCGGACATAAAATACCTTCCTAAGCCAAAGCCAGAGCCTTCAGAACATATCATTGATCATGGTGGTCTGGAGCTAGATGTAAAACCAGATCTATCAGGACATATTAACCTCGCTTTTCCTGGCGACGCTATTATACCTAAACCTAGCGACCATACGATACCCGGACCGATGCCAGATGTGCATGGAAGACCTGATGATATTCCATCAATCAAAATACCTGATAAAGTAGACGACAAGGGTGATGGCAAGGAGAACAAATCATTGATGATACCAGTTCTGTTGCCAGGAGGCGGCCATATTATGGTGCACGCTAATGATTTGGATAACATACCTTCCTACGTCGTCGTGATGATCAATGGCCAGCCTACAGTCATACAGAATCCTGGCCGTCTTGGCATCGGAGGTGGAAATGCAGGATCTTTGGATCTCAACAAACTCCTTCTTGGAAACAATGGACTGTCAATTGGCGGTATTAAAGGTGGAGCTGCGCTGCCCAGCATGCTTAACTTAGGAGCACTTGGTGGTAATGGTGGTGCAAGTATTGGCGGCGGCAGCATTGGCATTCTGCCCAATATACAACCTATTTGGGTTGGTACTCAAATGCCCAATTTCGGAGGCGGCGGTACTACCGGTGGCTCCTACATCATTCCAAACAATGAACCCGTTGAACCTGTTCCGGTTCCCATTCCAATTCCAAGCCCGATGCCCCCTTCACCACCAATTTATCCTATCCCTCAGCCAATCCCTATGCCTGAGCCAGGTTTAAACATTAATACTTATCCCGGATTCTCTTGGCCATCTATTTGGAACTCTAATAATCCTGGTGTGAATTTGAATATGACACACATGCCGTTGACGCCAAATCAGGGATCTAGCAATGACTGGAAAAGTCTGCTTGATCTCCTGGCTAACATTGATTCGCGTCTGCCGCAGCCTACATCCCCGTCACAACCCAAAGTACCCTTACCTACCCAACAACCAGACTACCCTTCATACCCGTACCCACAGTACCCGTACCCACCACCATATCCTTACCCGCCTTACCCTTACCCTCCTAACTATCCCTACCCTAACAATAAGCCTCTTGGGCAAGGAAAAAATGTTCCCAATATTAGCGGAGATAAAGACTCTGTAAATCCTCGCCCAGAACCTCAACCGTGCCCAAATGTTCCCATAACACCCAGTCCGGAATCCCACCCGGAACCCGACCCGGAACCCCAGCCTGAACCCCGCCCGGAACCCCAACCTGCACCCCGCCCGGTACCTCAGCCTGAACCCTTCTCGGAACCACAGCCTGAACCCCGCCCGGAACCTTTGCCTGAACCCAACCCGGAACCCCAACCTGAACCCCCGGAACCCCAGCCTGAATGCCGTCCGGAAACCCAACCTGCGCCTCGCCCGGAACCGCAGCCTGAACCCCGCCCGGAACCCCAACCTGAACCCCGCCCGGAACCCCAACCTGAACACCGTCCCGAACCCCAACCTGGACCCCGCCCAGAACCACAGCCTGAACCTCGCCCGGAACCGCAGCCTGAACCCCGCCCAGTTCCCTTAGATTCTCACAAAGATGTTCCCCGTGAACCCTACCCAGGGGGTCCCTTCGAATCCCTCCCAGAATCCCGGCCTGAACCCCGCCCGGAACCACAGCCTGAACCTCGCCCGGAACCGCAGCCTGAACCCCGCCCTGTTCCCTTAGATTCTCACAAAGATGTTCCCCGTGAACCCTACCCAGGGGGTCCCTTTGAACCCCGCCCGGAACCCCGGCCTGAACCCCGCCCGGAACCCCAGCCTGAACCCCGTCCAGAACTCCGGCCTGAACCCCGCCCGGAACACCGGCCTGAACCCCGTCCGGATACCTGGCCTGAACTCCGCCCGGAACCCCAACCCAAACCCCGTCCGCACCCAGATCACCATCATCATGACAGGCCATTTATAAACCTACCCGACCTTCACATCACACTTCCCAAGCCAACTCACATTGGCAAGCCGAAACCTGGCCATCCTGAACTTGACGGCGGCCTCCTTGACATCCTCAACATCCTCCTGAAGTTCCCAGACAGGAACTCCCATCAACAAACGAACATTGAACCCCTCATCAAGTTACTACTCGCTAACTTGAAACCTGGTGACAAAAACCCGCCTTTGATTCCGAACCTGGACGAGGACAGTAAGGGCCAGTCGGACCTGAGCAACCTGGGTCATCTTCTGCTCCACCTTCTAGATGGCAATAAGGAACCAAACGTCAACGTGCTGGTTGAACCAGGAATGGACGAAGACAGACGAGCAAACCTGATTCTGCTTCTGCAACTTTTGGCCAACAATCTGGGATGTAGTAGCACCTACCCAAGCTTGGAATACTATCAGCCAGAGAACCCACTGCTATACTTCCTGGGCCATTTCCCTTGCGATCATCCGAATATCCAAGCGCTAACTGGAATGCAGTCCAACTCCAACCTTTGGCAGCTGTTGGCCAACATGTATGGCCACAACTACGGGCGAGAGTTGAGGTTTGGGAGATCAGCGGAGGAGACTCATGATAAGCCCCCCGAGGCTGAGCAGAAGACCGAGACGACGTAGAAGAATTCAATTTAGTTATTGAAGTAGTTTTTGTGGAATGTTTAAACTCATGACTAGAGTGCTTTATAGTAGAAGGCACAATTAAACGTTTTTGTAAAATAAAGAGTTTTTGTTGCCCCCAAGTAAATAAAATAAGTTCATCGTTCATTGAAGAAGGATTTTATAATAATGTAATTAATAATTATTACTAAATTAAATAATAATAATAAAGAAGAACAAAGTTGTAAATTATCTCTCGTGAATTACAATGGTTTTTACTCTTTCGAAGTTTTTTATTGAAATAGTAAATAAAAAACCGCTAATTAAGCTAAAGACTGTTCTAGCTGTTAACATTAAACATTTAGTTTAATTGTTTGAATTTTGAAACTATACTAATATTGTGATAGACTAATAAATTACATATATTGTTGTTTTTGACATAAGTTTTGTATATCGATATTAGTATTAGATTTTATTATTTTTTTTTGCATTCCTTTACTTCGTAATTATAAATTGACAAAATAACAAAGAAGGCTCTTTATAAAGTTATCATGTTAGAAATAATTAAATTTCAGTTAAATTTAGAAATTATTTGTATTCTAAATTCATTACATTATTTCCACGTGAAAGTTTAGTCGCTTTAGTTTAGATAATCAAATCTTCTTACTTCATAGTTAGGTAATAGGATTCCAGAGAATTGATGTTAATGGGAAAATATCACCCGAATCTGTCGTAACAATGGGGGTTTCCCAGGGCTCAATTCTTGGTACTTTTTTGTTACTTAATGACTTGCCTTACCTCATATAGGATAATCATGATATAGTGTTGTTTCCAGATGACACTTCACTTTTTATACTCAAACGTTAGCAGCTGGTTACTGACAATGTAAGTAGCGCCAGTAGTTACCTGGTTTAATGTTAATAACCTACTGCTTAACGAGAAAAAAAAAACAAATGTATTTAAGTTTACGATACCTCACGTTAGACAAGTAAAAACTAGTGTGCTCTGATAGGATGAAGTGTTGAATCCCGAAATACCACCGTGTTCTTGGGCATAACTTTGGATGCCAAGCTTCAATGGGCCCCTTAAAGATAAATTGACAAAAAACCTTAGCTCCACAGCATCCGCATTTAGAAAAACGCGGTATTCTGTTTTGGTAATGCCGCCGCTATTAAGATATTTTTTTTACTAAAAAGGGCGATTCGTTCAATTTATAAATTAAGTCCCAGACACTCCCTCAGAGACAAATTTAAAGAGATTAATATAATGACTGCCTTCTCATTATATTTATGAAAATGTTTTGTACGCACATAAAAATATTAATCTGTTTAAAAAATACAGTGATCCATAACATAAATACTAGGAACAAACACAAATTTGTTGTTCCTACAACCAGGCTTAAGAAAATAGGTGGCTCGTTTAGACGCCAATGTAGGTACCTTTACGTTTTTATAATAAACTTCCTAGCCACATTCAAGAACTAAGCCTTAATAAATTAAAATCTTTTATAAAGCGGAAACTATGTCAGAAAGCCTTTTATACTGTTAAAGACTATATTGTGGTCAAAAATACTTGGGATTGAGCTGCTCCAATAAATTTGCACAGTGAATCTTGTTTTGTTTTTGCTTGCTATTTTTTTTATCTCTGTATAGACATGTATATTTACTTTGTAAAGTATAATATTATTTTAATTATTGTGAATGTGAGAGGACTATAATTATGGGTCATTGTTTTGTGTTCCCTTCAGGTCTGGCAGTTTGAGTAATTTAAATGCGGCCTACCCAAATGTCCCCTAATCGTTTAGCTCCTTAAGTTCTGAGTTATCCGCACGATCATAAATAATCAATAATAATAATTAAAAACAAATAAATAAATTAATTAATTTCATATAATTGTTGGTTAAGTAGTTGCTTTAATTTATGGGTACTGTTTGTTTTATTTTATTTTGTTACCTGTTAAGTACGAATCATTTGATCTGACTTGGTTTCCGTACGTCCTTTTCGGGTAACCACTGAAAATCAGCGCTGTGCTGTGAGCATCATGCTGAGTGGAAGCCTTCTTGTCACAGTCATGACGTGCAGCCGTCGACTATCTATGCTTTGTGCTCATGTATAAAGATATATTTTTTTTTGTTTTTATTATATATGCTATCATTAGAATTAATTATCTTTTTGTTTGCACGTGTTTCTGTGACAAATAAACCCATTTTTTTTTCTTTCTTTATCATTGACAAACGACTGACTGGACAGGTCCACTCAAATCTGTGTGGTTAATTCCTCGAAATACCATTTCAAACACCAATCTACATAGTCTTCACATGATCTGACTAAACCCGCCGCACTTCACCTAAGTTATCACGGTGAGATTTTTACAGAATCGACCGGCAAAATAGAAGAGGATTTTAACACATTAGGGTCCCGGTCTACATCTATCCTGTAGTTGCTTTTGCATTGTTGAAGGTGTCAAAGGGGTTACTTGTAACAGTATGGGAAGATGAAAAAAAAAAGGAAAAGTATGGACCCATGTCCAGTGTACGTTGCTCTGCAGTCATCAATCCATTATGGCACAATCTCTGCTTTCAACGCTCTCTTGGACGCCTGACTGTGGTGTGTTCGCGAATGAATGGAAGAAGATCTTACCAGTATGGCTGGAGTATTATGAGAAGAGCGAATGTCTGTCGAGTAGTTGTATACTTTTCGTTACTGTGCTTATGCGTTTGCGTCTTTACCTAATGTAATTGGTCTTGGCCGTTTTAAGTTCAAATAAATAAATAAAGCATTGTAATAATGATAAGCAGTCAGTCCCATGAGTAGTAGTGAATGTTTTCGGAGATAGGCTGATGTGAGAAAGTAGGTACCTACTGTAATAGTGGGTTAGGAATTTGGGATTGTAATCTTTTAATACTCTCTTTTTTAAATTCATATTTAAAATAGTAGCTACACGAAGTTAAAAAGTGTAAATCTAACCTTATGTTAAAAGAAAGCAAAAACGAAGGATCTACATTCAAATGATTTGAATCCCCGGTAGAAAAAGAATATCTTGATCCTTAACCTAATCCTAGAAAAAACAAGACGCGTTTCGACGCAGTTTCGTGGCAATTTGACTCCCAGATCGATTTGGGTTTATGTATTTACATATCCAAATCAATCTGCCTCGCCTTTTCCCAACTATGTTGGGGTCGGCTGCCAGTCTAACCGGATGTAGCTAAATGCTAGTATTTTACATGGAGCGACTGCCTAAGATAGGTATCTGACCTCTACAACCCAGTTACTGGGTAACACGATGCTTCTTGGTAAGACTGGTTGTCAGACTTTCAAAACTATAGAAACGGGAGGATCTTCCAACTAGATGGGTGTCGTTTCTGGTAGGCAATTATATTGCCCTACGATTGATGTCGCGACGTAGTATCTATGCTAGTTTCCTAGTTGCGCGGTAAACTCTGCTTGCGCGATGCAGGAATTTGCGTGACATCAGTATGATACAAGCCCTCCATAAATCCTCAACTGTTTCAGTAAAAAAACTCAACGTTACGAAGTAAATCCTCCTGAAACCGATTCCGATATAAAACGTAACACCCCATGTGTTACGTTTTATATCGGAATCGGTTTCAGGAGGATTTACTTCGTAACGTTGAGTTTTTACACAATCGGCTTAGGACGTAAGGTTGCAGGGTAGCAATAGCATGATCTAATAACGCTAGCTATAAAATTTTAAGAAAACAGTTTGGTTTTATTCAATAGCGATTTTAAATTAATTTATATCAACAATAAAATTATAATTTAAAGATAACGTTGTTCCCAAACTAAATTTTAAGCAATCTGTAGTGTGTGTCTGCTTCTAGGTCAGAAAAACGACGATAAAACTTTTTGCAAATAACGTCTGTTACTTAGACTTTTCAAACACCTCTACGATAATAATTAAGGATACTGCTGTTAGTAAGAATAATGCCTTCCCAGACTTTGGCTTCAAGTTGGACACGGAGTAATTGTGTAAACTATCAGTAGGAATTGCATTAATTTTGACAGTTCAACTATATTCATTGCGTTATTTACGTTGATGAGCAAACTAATTTTTCGAACACATGAAGAAATGGATTAGCAATACCTTCAAAATTATTCAGTTTCTGATTTATAGTTTGTTAGGCATATTGGGGTGTAGGATAGTTTATCAAAAAAATACTCACCTTGCATGCCTGACACTGTTGCTTACTGTACCAAAGCCAAATCGGCGTGAATGTGCATCGCGTTGCCTATACGTCACACGAGTGTTAGGTACCCTCGGGAAATTACCGGCCAAACGGCCGGGCAGACCTCTGGGAACAGGCAACCCTGACGTGTGGCCAACATGCGCCTGTAACTGGATGAATATGAATAATTAATGTGTGTAAACATTGTAGAAAATGAATTTGGAATCGAGCAAAGGTGGGTTTGTCTGCTGGAACAGTTCATTCATGTTTAAACCGGTAAATAGCGGTTTTTGTGTGCTTTGTTTAAGGTGGAGATTGTTTGGAGATGTCACCAACTTTTGACTGTAATGGTGTTTATTTATCTTTGCTTACGTGTAAATGAATTAACTGTCTGTGTTGAAACTGCATTGTCGTTGGTGATGAAGGATTACTTCTTGTTTGTATAATTACTTTACATTATGTTGCATCGAGGCACTCTGAGCAGTTAACCCCGTTCCACTAATGACCTCTCCAGCTCACTGGCTGGCTTTTCAGCAGCTTTGCTTGAGGAATGAGAAAAACCTATGTTCGTCAATATCCTAACTTAGCTTTCTGCCTTTATAGATGAATAGACCAATTAAAAAGATACTGTAAAGTCAGGGTAAATTATTGTTTATTAAATGGACTAATAACTTGATTTGCCTTCTATTATAATGACAACAGGTGTCATTCTTTGGCAGTTGTCTGAAATGGATTTAACACGGCAAAATTACGTAGTGTGTCAATTTAATAAACTATTTATTATCTGGGGAGCTATTCTCTAAGGATACAGCCTTGCAGGCAGCGCTGTCGCAGCGGTGAAACTTATTGTTTTCACCGCTGCGACAGCGCTGCCCGCAAGGCAACCAGGGTTCCTTAGAGAATAGCATGGCTGGACTTAACTTTAAGCGGTATCTACAGATCGGCGGAGTATTTAAGTAACACACTAATAGTGGCAATGGGTTTCATTGTGATAGTTCAACAAAATTCATTGCGTTATTTAAGTTGTTGAGCAGACACACTTTTGGAACTTAAGATGTAGTGGATTAGCAATATCCGTTTCATAGTAACGTAGCCTTGTGCTGGCTGTGGGTAGGTGGGAGTCGGCTCTTTGGCTTCATGCACTACCTTCATCCAACCTAGACAATTTGATCGACGACACTACTTTTCGTCTCGCTGCTTCTCTGCGACTAGTAACTCCTTGCTGTTCTCCTCATCGCTGTCACTGTGGCGAAGATGTCAACAGCCTCGGACACCACGGCCTTTCTTGCAGCCGAAGTGCGGGTCGTTTAGCGCGGCACGCGAACATTAATGACATCATCCGACGAGCTCTTGTCACCGTCGACGTTCCAGCTGTATGAACCCAATGGATTGGCAAGTGATGATGGCAAGAGATCGGACGGTTTATTTCCATGGAAGGTGGGTTGGCCTTTAGTGTGGGACGCAACGTGTGTCGATACCCTTGCGCCATTCCAGCTTCCTGGCTCGGCGTGCTGTGCTGGCGCTGCTGCAGCGGCTGCGGAAAACCTCAAGCGGCGAAAATATAATAACCTTATCGGAAATTATATTTTCGAGCTGTTTGGGGTTGAAACCCTCGGGCCGTGGGGTCCGATTGCTCATGGTCTTTTTAAGGAAATTTCCAAACGGCAGGTTGACACTTCACTTGTTCCCAGAGCCGGCTATTACCTTGGCCAGAGGCTAAGCATTGCCATAAAACGTGGTAATGCCGCCAGCCTCTTGGGTACATTACCAGTCGACAGCGAGGCGGATGAACTTTTCGACGCTATATCTTAGTTTTTGTAGGTATTACTTATTATTTTTAATTTACAGAAGTAAATATATTACACTTTCATATGCTCTACATCTTCCTTAGACTCCGAATATGAAATCTTACTCCTTTAGGTATACAAGGTCAAAATAAATTAGATAGCGAAACTGTTCAGACGTGATAGGCATCGTTATCTAAACACGATACAATAAAAATAAAAAATATTTGATGGATATTTATTGGGTGTCAACTACCGCTGGTAGTGTTGTTACTTGAAGTATAAGTTGAGAAAATCTGTTTTCATTTGTTTTACACAAAAAAAAAAAATAATGGTAATTCAAGTGTCTTCACAAACTGCGGGCCAAGAAGCATTAAAAAAAACCTAAATTATTGTTTGTTTTATCATGTTTAGATACCTATCTACAGGGTTATTTGAAAAACACCAGCAACCTCTTAAGAGCTCATTGTACTCATTATTTTGAACAACTTTTACTATGGGACCAAACCTGAAATCGTGAAAAAAAAAATCAGCCGTTCCCTACATTTTGACGAGATAGACGAAGATACATAGCCACAGCTGATTTTTTTTTCGCGATTTCAGGTTTGGTCCCATAGTAAAAGTTGTTCATAATGATGAGTACAATGACCTCTTAAGAGGTTGCTGGTGTTTTACAAATAACCCTGTCTATCCATAACGTCGGCGGAGTTTCGCTAGCTAAGTTATTTTGACCCTGTATTTCAACCACTCTGACACATCACGTTTACGAGTTACGTATTTATTCTATTTGACGCATCATCATGCGGTTCATTAATATATAATTAAAGCGACATTATATCGGTTTGTCCATTAGGTAGGTCGGGGTTTCCATTGTGTTTCGTTTAAATTATCCACTCAGTGATTAAACTATCATTTGGTGGCTCGACATGGCGCGTATCATACAGGTACCGTAATTGATTTAATTTATTTTTGAGCGTTAATCAGAAGAATGCATGATCATTGTTAATGGTTAGGTGTTTGAAAATCCTATTATCCTATCCTTCTAATCCTACTAATATTATAAATGCGAAAGTTTGTGAGGATGGATGGATGGATGTTTGTTACTCTTTCACGCAAAAACTACTGAACGGATTTTGATGAAACTTTACAGTAATATAGTTCATACATCAGAATAACACATAGGATACTTTTTATCCCGATATTCCCACGGGATCAAAACTTACGCGGGTGAAACCTCGGGGCGCAGCTAGTAATCAATAATATTATGTTAAAGTTTTGGGGCCGTTTTTAGGTATCCCTAGAAAAATGTTTTTAATTTTTTGGCGCAATAATTAACTACCAATATTTCTATCTTCTTCTTTCTAGTGTTCTTTTTAGCCGACTGCGCCAGAAGGAGGGTTATATTTTTCGAGTGTAGGTATGTATGTATATTTCTTTGGCACGCTCAGCTGTAGCCTAAACGGCTTGATCGATTTCAGCTTGCGAGGTGCCGTTAGATTTGTATTAATTGTGAGAGTGACATTGGGTATATCAAAATTGAAAAAAAAACAAATAAAAAATGGCCGATTTCTGACGCCATGTCTTCAAAATTTTTTTTTTTCAAAACCTATCGAGTGGGGTTGCAAAATAAAGGGTTTTAAAAGGTGATTACAAAAATATAATACAACTTATATAGTAAAAAGTAATTCAAAGTGACAAATCGTAAAAAAAAACACTAACTAAATCGTCTGCGAAATCTTTCATTCAAATTTGTAAATTAAAAAACTGGAAATTTAAAAAATTAGTAAACCCGATTACGGCTTTTCAGTTTTTTTTATTAACTTAAGTTTTTTACCGCAGTTGGGTTTATTCATTTTTTAAATTACTTTGTAACCCCCGTTTTCTTAAGTCTTGTATACATGGACATTATGACATTAATTTATCAGTTAAATTAATTTACCTATAATTTAATTGAAAATGATGTCCTCTAGATTAACTTAACCTAACGACAAACTAAAACGATAAACTAAAACTGGAAATTTAAAAAATTAGTTCCCTAATAATGTGCGGGGATGCATGATTTCCTCGTTGAAATTGAATACTATTCTAATTTGCAGATTCTGTTGAATATAATCCATCAAAACATTTTTTTTCATATATCACAAATATCATATATTTGAATAATAATAGAATACATTTTTGTTTTATGCCTTATAAATAAAGAAAAAATACTGGACCTAATTAGTTTTCTACTGGAAACAAGTCTGAATATCTCCGTACTTCCGCATCATTTTCACTTAGTATTTATACCCAAATAGTCTTCAATAATTGTTTAAACAATACAAATATTGATACTTTGATTTTTATGTAAATAAAATAAAAGTACTCTAAATTTCACTACGTCGGCAATGCGCGTTCGCCCTGGCTGGAGGCCTTAATTTATTGAGGCGTCCACAGGCAATCCTGGTTAAAAAGACGACAATCTCATAGGTTGAACTGCGAGATGTCATTTATAACAAAAAAAAAGATGTGCGCTGAGTACCAAAATGCAAGAAGGCTCTTAAGGGACAATGTGAACGAATGAGTGCCAAAAATTACAAAGTCAGCTTGTTTCTTGTTTTTTAAAACGTAAAACAGTGTTGACATAACATTAAAATCGTTACCTGGATATATTTATCGAATAATGATAATTCATTAATTACATTCATAACCGACATTCAAAGGTATTGTCAGTGTGAGGTAATTATTATTCGGATGCAATTTATTTCTCGGAAGTAGTTAAACACAGATTTATTTTTATAAATAAATTACATTTCCCGCTCAGAGGGAGTTGAAGGGACGGCACGTGTAACTGTACAACTCTATAAACTATATATGTCATTTTTATTTCAGGTTCTGCTACCTCTGGTATGCTTGGTTTTAGCAGAGGCTCAGCTGCACATGCCATTATTTGACCACATCCCAGGGCTTCATCACCCCCCGCGACCTATAACAGATAATACCAGAAACAATGCCGGCTATGGCACATGGTTTCAACATTTCGGTAATCCAGATGAACACTCATTTAATTCTGACAGCCACGAAATAGATAAGTCTTATGAAGATTATGATCTGTTCTATCATGGAGATCCATTTTTTCAAGGGAACGGTTGGAATCACATGCCAGGAATAAATAATGTGTTTAACATTCCACATCGAGGCTATAACAACCATAGACGTCAACCGTTACATAAGGGAAATAACCCACAAAAAAGGCCAAAACAAGATCATAAAGATATTTCAAATGTCCAAAAACCCGAAAAGAAACCTATGGAAATACCACCAATTGACAAACCTAAATTAAATGAAGAAAATATTCCAGACGAGAAAGATAAATTAAAAGAAGCTATCATTGCAGACGTAAAAAACAATTCCGACTTATTACCGCCAAAAACAAATAAGATCAAGAATGAAGATGAAAAAGCCGATAAAGACAATAAGCAATCAGGTTTGAACAAAAAGAAGGATTTCTTACTGGTTGGTCAAGGTGGTAATGGGAACAACGTATACCTCTTACATGAAAACAACCCTAACCCGAATACAGTCGTTATACCTAACAGTAATCAGCCTGGCAGCAACATAATGTATGTTCCTTACAATCCAGGACAATCTAACAATCCAGTTTATCAAGTTATTAATGGACAGCCCGGTTCTTTACCAGCAAATGTTCAAATGACAGAAGATAAGATGGGAGTGTCAAATGAATATGATAATGCCAGACAATCTACTACGAATTTGAATACAGCTAATCAAAATCCTGGATATGTTACAATCTATTCCAACGGACAGCTTATACAAATACCTGGTGTTGTTGTAAACTCAGTACCAAATAATGTACCTGTACAAAATGAGAACCCAATACAAGGACCCAATTACATCATTGCAAATACAGTCCCCAATAATGTACAAGCAGTACCAGCCTATCATAATCCAGACACAAACGTTATTTATGGCATGATCCCAAATCAAGCATCCAATGGGCCAATATATGTTCAAGTGCCAAATTGTGTTAATGCCCTGTCTAATGGTTGTGGTTCTGGGACTGTTCAAGGAGTTAATAATGGTATGTCAAATAACGGGTTACCTAGCAATGTGGTTGTTTATCAGGCAATTCCAAATACGGTTGCTCAGCCGGCAGTATTACCAAATGGCTACGGTCAGCCGAACGTGGTAGCAAATCAAGGCCAAGGACCGATAACAGTAGCCATTCCGAATCAGGGTACTGTCTTTAGCAATCAAAATAGTCCATACCAGCTAGCAGTTGATCTCCCAGTAAACAGTGGCACAAACGGATACAATCAGCCAATAGTATCTAATCTAGGACAAGGACAAAATGCACCATATCAAGGAGGTATGATGGACAACCAAAATGTGCCAATACAGACAGCGGTTCTAATGCCAGTTGGCAGTAACAACAATGGTTACAATCAACCAACGGGAACAGGTCAACAACAGGTTAATACGCCAGCCCAGGGAGTTATGTACAACCAATATACGCCTCCACAGCCTGCAGTCCAAATGCCAGTGAATAATGGCATAAACGGGTACAATAAACCTATGGTATCAAATCAAGCACCGGGACCAAATGCACCAAATCAGGGAGGCATAGGTAACAACCAAAACAAACCATTACAGCCCGCAGTTGAAATACCAATCCCAAAAGGATACAACGTTAACCCTCCAGTCACAAATCCAAGTCCAACAGTAACTGTAGAAAACCGGGGTGACATGTCCAGCAACCAGAACGTGCAACCACAGCCATCTATTACATTAAATAGTGGCTCAAATGGATACCAGCAACTACAAGTACCAAATCAAGGAGATCAAGAGACCAACACCATTGTCAATATTCCAAATAATGGTGAAGTAATCAACCAAGATTCGGATAAGGCTCAACAACTAACAACATCTTCTCTAGTTCTAGACAGTAACAATTTGTCATCCCTAGGCGCTCAGCCAGCAATCATGATTTCCGACTTCAAAGACAAATTGGGAGACAAAAAAGACGAAAAGAGTAAAGATAAAAAAGAAGAGACAGATAAAGGAAAGAAGAAAGATAAGAAACCTAAAGACAAACCAAAGAATTTGGAGCCTATTACTAATAGTAAGGAAGATGTAAAACGTTAATTAAGATGTTAGTTAATTTCTACCCATACTTGATATTATTTCAAACTTTTGTATATTAAGATAATGAATAAGTCTGTATAAATATATTTCATGTTAATGATATTGATTTTTGCTATATTTAATTTAAGTCACATCCCATTATTAATCGGGTCAAAAGTCTGAGTCTTTATCGAGTCAAAATATCAAACAGTACGCATAATAGGAATGGGTGAAAAGGAGTCGGTCATCTAGATGGATATTTAGTTTGCAAGCAAAATAATGGTCTGTCAGGTGATAGGAAACAAATGAGTAGTCATTGAATTAATTATAAAACATCAATTAATTTTACTTAAATTAATGGTTCTCTCTCTCTCTTCTTGTTTTAAAAAATACCTTTTTATTAAAACAGGCTTTTATCAAAGTCAAAGATTAAAGTCGTTATTTTATTTCAGGTGCTTTGATTTATATCACTTCCGTGTTTTCTATCGTTAATTTAATAAGACCAGTAGGCCAATTCTGCTAATTTAAAACGTTCAAAATCATAGTTAAAACGTTCAAAATCTAGTCGCAGTCTCATCTCGGCGACAAACAAATGTCAAAAACTTATCAAAATGTAGGGGAATTTGAAGTATTTTTGACAGATTGACACTGAGATAAGACTGTGAACGTTCTTAAAAATTACGAGAATTGCCCCTCTGATATAAAATATTAGTGATCGATGATTCTCTTCTTCAATTTTACAACATTTTAGAACTGTGAAAATACTGTTAGTTATATACTTTGTGCCTGTTTCATTTTCTCGCAATCTAAGTGTACTTAAGTCAGTGTTTCAGTCGTTTATAATACTTAAGTCACACATCGTGTACTATTTTAAAGCTCGTGTGACCTAAGCCCGCACTTGAGGGCCTATACTACCTCAAATGGCTTAGCATGATCCTCCATTATGTCGAAAATACTGCAGCATTAATTTTGAAATAAATATATGGTAAAATTGAGGATTAATGTTATGTCTTATGTTAGACGAAAACACGATTTCATAAAATTTTCTCGATAGAAAAAAATTCCAAAGTTACCTCCAAACCGAACAATAAACCGCTGGTATTCAAAAAAATACTTCAAATTAGATCATGAAACTTTGTATACTAACCGAAATAACTATAAAGCAGGTCTTATGTTATTTACTTTTTTTTAATTACCATTATTTTCACCGTAAAATGCAAATACCTAAACTATTGGCGCTGCTTGCCGCCTAGCACCGCACTCTGTCTCGCTCGCACTCAGTCCGTGAGCAGTATCGTGCGAGCGAGATAAAGAGTGAATTTTAGCTGAGGTAGTGTAGGCTCTTAAGTCACACTTTGCTGTGTAAAAATCGAGTACTTAAGTCGCGGGCTTAGGTCACACAGTGTTATAAATACTAATTACATAATCAACCTTGAGAGCTTAATCAGCATCAATATTTATTTATTTTACTTCGATGGTCCTAGTTTACCATTCACAGCCATGTGAACTGAACCCAGTATTGCATACATATGTAACCTGTCACGCCCTTTATACCTGGAGGCTTTTATTTAGGTAGCAAGTTTTTGTTTACATTTTTAATTTTTGCTTGAGTACGTATTGTTTTTTATTGTATTTGTGGGTATATTGGCGTGGCAAGCTGACATAATATGGCAAATAGTTTAATTTAATTTTCTGTAACGTCAATAGCTTTGCATACCTAGTATCAGTGGCGAAGGGTGAATTTATGACTGAGGTAAGCCGGAGGAAAAAAAAAAAAGTCAATAAACCGTTTCATTATATTTCAATGATGAATTAACTATAGAGTGATTGTGTTCTGAATTCTCGAAGGGAACCCGGCGGAAATCGAGTTGTATGGTACCTTCGCCTCTGCCTAGTATTGTATACAATTAAATATTTTCTAACTGAACAGACAGCTGTGCTGCTGGGGAGTTTGTTGCGCCACTTCTTCTCTCCAGCGAAAGCACTAGGAAGTGGTGAAGGGCGGGCGTTTTGGGGGGACTGTCTTTTGTAATTGACGTTCGAAAAGTGCTGATTCCCAGCCTAGTTTGAATAAATGACTTTTGATTTTGAATAAACACAATGCTATCACACTTTACTCATTAGATCCGATTTTTATTTTATTTTTTTCATTTCTCATCAGTCCTCCACTCCAACTACTGACCACAAACTGTCCGAAACTTAAGACAATCTGTTCTTAGAAACTTCTCTCGGTATGAACAAATTGCTCTGAAACTTGTTCTGTGTTCCGCTCCCATTGACCGTTTTCAGTTGAGCGATCAAAAACAACGGAGAATCGATCGCTGTGCCTCGGGTTCAATTTTGTGTAAACGGGCACGACACAACTACTGACGAACCGAGTTGTCTGTGTACCTACTTATGTATGTTGTATGTGTTGTATACTTATGTACCTAGCGTATGTTGTATACACAAGCTTCGAGTTGTGTTTCCTTTAGCATTACTTAGGATAATGGTGGCTAAGTAATCTCTGCTGCAATTGCAAGTGAGTGCTTTGGGTGTGTCCTGGGCCTCAAGTCTGCTATTACAATAGTGTCAGAATGGTCTATCATTGATTTCATGATTGTTGATTTTGACAAGTTTGGTAATCTACTAATAAAGTGGCGTCATTATGACTTTCCAATGCGGTCAACCACTGACACTGCATTGAAAGAAATGGCATAAAAATGACAAATGAATAAATGTAATTTTTATTGCTATTTAAGAACTTCTTACCACTTCAGATTGCAAACACTAATACGTAATATGTAAAAATATATATTAAATGAAATCTAGCATTAATTTTAGTAGTAGTTTTTCTCAGACCATTGAACGACCAATGATCGACCATTGTGAATTTAGCAGATTACGAACTTTTAGCAAAATGACAATGGGATCGTGTTGGAATGACGAATTTATAAAAATAGCAGACTTGGGCCCCCGGTTATACGATCATTGTTTTGAGTTCATTCTGTGTAACTTTGGAGGCTACTGTACTGTTTAATTTGAGATTAACTGGTTAATCTAAAGTAAGTTCGCATTGATTACTTCACTATTGCTGTAGTGTTTGGAACTGGTCAACTATGTAGCCAGTCCAATTCAAAAGTATGCCAGCTTGCGATTGTCTCACTGAAGTGCAGGAACCTCTTCTCATACAAAGAAACGAGCACGGATCACCAGTTAACCATATTTGCTCACTGCGTGTTGGCAATTTGAGGATACAAAGTCCAAGTATCCATGCTGTTTACCTTTTAGTTCTAGTAGCACTGTCTAAGATTAACATCGAAAATAATAAGATAGGTACCTACAATGACACTTCAATATTTCCGTGTAATACTGTGCAATGTAATGACACGGTCGTACGCACGTCATAAATGTACGTGACCTACGAGTATACGACAGAAGATAGGTATTGCAACTGTAATAAATATAAGATGTAATATTATTATTTTATTTATTTATTTATTTATATATACTTTATTGTACACCAGAAAATACATAACAAAAAAAAAAAACAATTATTACTACAAAACATACAATGGGCGGCCTTATCGCTTTCTGCGATCTCCTCTCTCGATTAGGTCCTTACCTATGAAATTGCCGATTTTTACCGACTTCACAAAAAGGAGGAGGTACTATGTTCGGATGTTTGTATGTTTTTTTTTTGATACTGGCTATTGTGAAGATCGATACCTAGATACCTTTCATTCTATTTAGATAATATACCATGACATTTTATTTTTTCAAAATCAGTTGTTCATTTTGCGGCTGCGATGAATAATGTTTATCTAATTAATTAATATTACTAACCCTTAGTTGATAAGTTATTGTTGACTGTTGTACTAACCACTGGACCAATGTTGTCAAATTAAATAAATAAATAAAATTATTATTTTGTTTTTCTGTCTTTGGATTTTTTTTTTATATATCACTGTTTCTGTAAAATTGCACGCTATTTTCTAATACCAGTTCCGCCAAAGCACTAACGCAGCACAGGCAGCACGCAATATTAACGACGTGTATAGACAAGGTACCGCATGTGAACGCACGGTCCGTTTTTGGTTTGATCGCTTCCGTTCTAGAAATTTTGATCTCAACAATGAGCTCCGTGGCCGACCGAAGACGAAAGTCGATAAAGATTGAAAAATTATTCTACGTAGGTAAGTGATAAATCGATACTAAAGTATCCGTCACGAGAAGCTGTAAATTTTGTAACACACATTTAGGGGTTCACAACCTTTGGATCAAAACAGAAAAAAACAGTTTTGTAATGATTTTTGTTTTTAATTCCGAGTATTCTGCATCTGCATTCTGCAGCATTGACAGCGTCAGCGTGAACTTACTTCAAAATGGCGGCCCAAATCACTCAATCCAAATGCACATAAATGTTTACGGTCCATGAGTTAGACGCGTTCCAGTACCTCAAAACATTAGACGACAGCGCTTTAAAATATAACCCAAACAAGTGAAATTGCTCGTTAGTTTCGTATTACACGTATGTTACTTTGAGTTGATTAGATTTGATATCATTTGTTGTTGATTGAGTTGTGGCTACGTAACTTAGTAGAAGTTCTTTATTTACAAAACTCGTATAGCTTTTCGTGACGGATACTGTAATTTATTTACTTCAACTTCAAATTAGAAAGATAAAAAGCTCGGAAACTGGGAACCGTAACCGTGTAAACTCACTGAACAATAACAACAAAATCGCGTCGAAGCACCGTCTCAAAAGTATACCACTGAAAACTCTCCGTCACCCACCATACTCACCAGACCTTGATCCAACTAATTTCCATTTTTAAATCCAACGAGGCGGTGAAATACGCCTTTAAAGAGTTTATCGATTCCTGTTCCCAGGATTTTTATAGTCTCAGCCATCAACGCTGTACCAATACTTATTGCAAATGATTATAATTATGAACGAACTTTGACTAAAATGTGCATCTTCACTAATGGCCAATATTTCGTTTAATGAAATACATAATTATCTTTAAAAAAAAAGTTTTTGTTCTATGTAAAACAGCAATTTCATAGGTAAGGACCTAATAGATACATTTTAGAAATACTTACATATTTCTGCCGCCAAGCAGCGTCGCTGTGTACCGGTTCGAAGAGTGTGCGCGCCGGAGTATTATTACAGGCACAATGACACTTTTCAGCTTCGTCGCTTGGATCTACTATCTAAGCACAAAACCCTTAGTTTCAGACGAAGTTACGGGCGTTTCTAGTCCGTATCAGGGAGGTATTATTATTATTATAAGCACGGAAACTGTAGTTTCTGCCGAAATTACGGGCTTTTGATACCTACTCCGTATCGCCTACGGTAATGAGATTAGTTAGAACTAAGAACAAATGACAACACAATTTCGATTTGACAGTTGTCCTTACTCCCGATTATTTATTTATTTATTTAATACTTCAAGCACATAAATGTACAGAGGCAGACTTAATGCCATAGGCATTTTCTACCAGCCAACAAATGTCCGCACGCCCGAAAGTTACCACGAACATTTTAAATCACTGTAATTTTGTTTTTAGAGCTACAACTTTCGTTTTATATTTTTTTCGATAGTAAAATTAACGTAGTTTAATACGCAAAACATTCTGAGGCTAAAACGGGTCTACGAAATGTGAAATATATAGGTTGAAAATGAAAGAGGAATAACGTTGTCGTGCGGTCGACAGGTGGTCCGGTGATATTATTTTTATCGTATTTCAACGCGCCCGTACTACATCAAAACATTTGTATGCGATTTACGAAATCTGATAGCGGTACCTGTCAGTGGTTATTAAGATAGAATAGAAAACTTTAATTTCAGTCAGGGGTCCATAGGAATCTAATGGGATGGTTAATTTATCGGGACCTACTCCTCCGTATCGCCCCTCGCCTGCTCTAGTTCGATAATTCGAAATTACCCCTAGGTAATTTCGAATTATCGAACTACTTTCTGACGGGCGCGGTGGGTACACTGGGATGGGAACGCATCTACGATACCGGTATTACAGATGTACATAGCCGATGGTGGTGTTTATAAAATAAAAGACAGCAATATTTCGAAAGTGTTTTTATTAAATTGTTAAATATGAAATCTCAATAAAATCAACAACTCATTGTTATAATAATTGATCTGATTTAAAACTTTCTTAGCAGTTGTGTTTGTGTGGAGTATTGTGCGACTAATGTTTACGACTATTATTATAAAGGGACATTGCAGAGACGTTGAACGGTGTCAAAGATTGGTGGAAATAAATAAATAGTTTAACACCCAGCATAAGATGGATTTTAAAACAAAAATTCACTAACACGCTGTCAAATCTCAGGTTTACAAACTGTGATTGGCGGAACAAAAATTACACCAGCCAATCAAATCAACTGGCGTGAGATTTGAGAACAACGGGGTAATTGCGTAACACACTAACAGTAGGAATTTGACAGTTCAAAAACATTCATTGCGTTATTTGCGTTGCTCTGTAGACAAATTTTTCAAACATATGAAGCAATGGGTTAGCAATATCCTTCAAAATTAATAATTGATAGTGTGTTACGCTATTAGGGTGCTAATAAAATTCAGTTGGGCTTACGTAGTCTGTGTTTCAGGGTTTATTATTCGGCCCGCTACGAACTCTGCGGTTAAAACCTCCTCCAGAGTTCCAGTGTCCTAAATAAAGCTCACACCTGCCTTGATACATACGCATTCCTTTTACCTCGTGTCAGCACGAGCTTTACGAAAATATTAACTCATTCCACGATAACATACCAAGTGTTTTATTAAATTCGCATAACATTAGGCAGCCGACACACGATGTTTTTCTCTGCTAGACTACTGTGCTAATACTGACAACGTTCAACATCAATCCAGAATGTTATTTTAGTTCAAACATTGCATAAATTTATATTCATATTCAATTGATAACAACCCAAGACGTTATCCACAATATTTTACGTAAATTAAGCAATAACATTACTTACAAAATGAATCAAAAAACAAAAAAACGAACCATTTAAAAATCTTATATTAAAATCTTCATCGCGAGATTATTTTAATTTTTTTTTTTTCGTTTAAGTATATCATAATAATATTTTTTTAAAATCTGAGAGTTAATATTTTTAAAATCTTTTTTTAGTACTATTTAGAATTAATATAAGCATACCTTCGTTCTAGACTATCACAACATTCAAAGGCATAAGTTTGGACCTTGGCTTGCAAAGGATAAAGGGTGTTCTCTGACCCTGGCTGACCTTGGGCAGGCACTTTGCATACTTAACCACTTCTGGATGGAAACTAGTAGAAATGGGACCGACGGTTTAATTACGAGAGAATAGTTGTGATTTTAAAGCTTTTTGATCTCAAAAGTATAAGTTAAAGGCATGGTAAATAGATATATACATACAAGTTCTATATATCCATTTATGGATTAGGGTTAGGCAGAGGTAGATATACAGGGTTACTTTTCAATGACCAGCCAAATTTAAGAGTGTGGTATAGACCATCAAACTAAACAACTTTCTCCATGGGACCAACATCGTAATCGCAAATAAAAATTCAGCCGTCCCATACGTTTAGGTCGAGTAGGTATCAAGTTTTCTATGGGACAGTTGATAAATTTTTCGTGATTACGATATTGGTCCCATGGAGAAAGTTGTCCAGTTGGTCTGTACCACATCCTTAAATTTGGCTGGTCATTAAAAATTATCCCTGTGTATAATTATGTATAGTAAACCCAAATTTCGCCCGTTATGTTATGTTTGAGTCCCATGTGATAGAGGGCGAACCTATTATCATCAACTGGACACAAATCCATACTCCGGACTGCTACTGAGAATTCCAATTAGAAAAACCCAATAACACTTTTCCCGACCTCGGAATCGAAGAAGTAGCACTTGCTACCGCTAGACAAAAATAGTTTGATAAAAATTGCACTATTATAGTTGCACAATTTGGGAAAAAGGAAGAAACTACTCGTAAGTAGTGAATGGTTTGTTGACAAGAGAAAGTAAAGGTCAAGCTACGTCGACTTTGTCTCAAAGCAACATTTACTTGCAAAAGACTGAGCAAGAATGAAGTCCAAATCAACTTCAAGTAGCCAAGTATGCAAGATGCTTTATTTTTACAAGAATTTCATCGAGGTAAAATATTTTTCAAACAAATTCTTCTTCTTCTTTCGTCTCGGACCGTGAAACTTCATGTTTTTTTATATTCCATTATTAATTTCTGTGAACAAAATTGATTAATGTCTTAAGAATATTTTAATATAGTTAAATGGTTGTCGATTAATCAATTTTTCTCAAAGAAACGATTACGGGTGACTTGCCACGGTCGATACTTTCTTATTTAATATATTTTAAGGAGACAAAGAAAACAAGTAATAAATCTACTGGAAGAGCAATAATATTAATGAACACCTTCTTAATAGCGAGCTATTTTGGGGTTTTAAGACACTTTAACATGAGAAAACATTTTAATTGTATTAAGAGGATGCGCTAAGGTGACCCACAAAATTCAAATTTAGAGGTTTTTTGCAATTTACAGGTCAGGTTGTATGATGATTAAAATATGATTAAGGTGCCACTAGTCGATATTTTATCCATAAAAATGGGGGAGTATTACTCCCCAGTTTGACATTGTGCATCCTAAGTTAAACATGATATCGTATTGTCTTATGTATTATTAATTTTGTCTGTACGGAAACAGAATAGTAAAATAAAAAGCCATTGAAAAGTTATGAGCCAACAAAGATTCGTTTTTATTGCTATTTTTAACGTAACTTTGGGTGTAAATAAGTATTATAAGATCTGTAAAATCTTTAAAACAAAGTCGGCAATGACAAAGCTCAGCTATCGAAGAGTTCAATAAACTTTAACTTGTAATTGATTTATGCAGCGGTTTTTTCATAAAACTTGATTTTCCAAAGCACTTTTTGAAATTTTTCACGCGCCTTTCAGTTCCGAACGGTGTTTCTGTGCATGAGAATTAGACGTTGTGCGTTTAGACTAACGTCTAAGTGCTCATCACTGATACTGTCTCTGTCGGACACGAAGCCAGGTGAGAGTGTTTTTTGGCCATGACCACCAGTGAGTTCGAGCTCTCGACTAATTCCACCTTAAAGACCGTATAATCATTATAATCAGCAATACAATTCTACTACACTAGCACACACTTGTCACTAGTGGCACTAGTCGATATTTTATCGATAGGTGAGACAGCGTGGTTTTTGGCCATACCAATGAGTTCAAGCTCACGAATAGTTCGACCTTAAGTTAGAATTCGCCTCAAATGTATTAATAATTTAATAATTTAGAGAAATTGTATGTACATATTTAATTAGGTAAATAGTTGTATTGACGATTTTTATGATTACAATTATATAAATAAATATTTGTTACTGCCGCGAATGATATTTAGATCAATATAAAATCTGATACTGACCTGCAAATTGCAAAAAAAAAAAAAACGTAAAAAATAAATAAAAATTTAACTTTGCGGGCTACCCTGACGCTGTCACCTTAACAAAGACAATAGATTTGTTATTAACATTTCTCAACAATTATAATCTTTTGAAGAAGCATAACTGAGCAAAAACATTATTATTAATGAACTTCTTATCAAAATATAGAGAAAATATGCAAAAATAAAATTATCGACTAAGAGCTGATTTTTCAATCGATAGATAATTTTAATTCGTGGAATAATATTGACGTCTGAAAGTTTTTGTATGGAAGAATTGTCAAGAATTCAAAATTATTCCTCCGATAAAATTATCTGACGTTTGAACAGCCCTAAGATTATCTATTATATCGAGAGAGAAATAAATGCGTTTAACTTCAAGCGCGCTGTTATTTGCCAGTGATATGAAAAAAAAAATGATCTACGATCTATGTGGTCTATGATTTGATCAACGTTATTGTTATACGAGTTATATTTTTGAAAGAATAGTAAAGTGTCCGTCAGAGAACATCGCAGCAGAACGTGGACAATAAAATTCCTTTCACCTAATATAGCTAGCCTAGCCTAGCTTGGACTTTGTTAATTAAAATATTTAATAATAAACTTTTTTTCTCTTATTTTACCCAAAAATCGTAAGTACTTCGGTGATCGGGACCCTGTACGCTAACATGAACCCACTCACCCTCCTTATTTATGATTTGGTTATAACCTGTGCATTGTTATATCTGTAAAACTTAAAAACATCATGTGTTTTAATATGGCGGGAAAAGGTTTGTACACATTCGTATGTCAGGTACCTTACAAAAATCAATTGTAAATTATCTAGATAATAAAATACATTCCAGCAACCTATACATTAAAAACATAACCTCAATAAGTACCAAATCCTTACCAAAACATCAAATTTCCCTCAGAATAGTTGCCACAATCGAACACCTGAATTTGCCAGTAACTTCCGCCATTTTGCTCGATTTTCGCGCCATAATTTCCGCTTGACATAAATGTCAGACCTGTCAACACAATGCACAGACTATAAACGCGTTCACGACTCAATAGATGGTCATTATAATTGAAATTAATTTGACAGTGAAAATTGGTCAATCTCTTAACGTAGCTGCTCGCTTTAAATATGCGCTTTAACCTCTAGGTAGAGCGCAAATATCTAGGGGTCTAGGCAGTTTTATATACTTAACATAATTTTGTTCATGTCGTTTGCCAAATGATAAGGCAGTAAGCTGTTGCTATTTGCCGAACTAGTTATTTTGAATTTGATCAGGTATTCTGGACCGTTTCCGCGTGGTTTCCGCACCCGGGTTTCGGAAGCGCACTATCAGTGATTCATAAGGTGCTCACCGCAAACCACCGGCTCTTCCAAAGCCACATTGCCACAGATCTTGCTCCGGAATATCGGAAATTTCCGGATTAAACGTCTATTAACGATGCAGATGGCATTCGATGAATAAATGCAGTATAAATTTGCTCTCATCAAGCAAATCATAAAATCAATTCAGAAATGAAAATGTTAAACCCTAACGAGGCACAATATTTTGCAATTTAAATGACATTACGCTCGTGGTTGTTCTATGAAATTCATTCGTTATTATAAATGCCCGCTGACCCCTAGAATTACTTATAGTATTCATAATTAAAAAATAAAGTTTCATAAAAATACAGAATACCTACATATTATGGAAATATGTATTGCATATTTGATTTCTGAGAGTAAAGTGAATGAACACTGTGCAAGTGTTAGGGTTTGGTTAATATTTTTTAGATTCTTCAATCAAAACCATTTTTTTTAAATAATGGTAATGGTTAGTAATGTTCAAAACTGTGTTCCACATTCGTAGATCTTAAGATCGTTGATCTTGATATCGTTTGACAGCCCAAGCGACATATCAACACGAACGAGCCCATTGTATTTTGTATTTTTACAAAACTGTTGTTTAACCTAAAAGCTTATAATATGTACAATGATATCAAACAAGCATTGAGCAATTTTTTATGAATTAATATTAAAAATATGCTAAAATATTTACAATATAAACGGCCTTTGTAAAAGTTTGCTCTGTACGAGGCCGCCTCGCGAGGCACGTAATGTTCCACACAGCAACATTTTATCTTGTTAGAACAGTTATTTTTTTTTATGTGTTTGCAGAATATTCGTGTCTGTAAGCCACGTGTACGAAAGATAACTTTTTGATAGATTCTTGTGGCTTGTATTTGTATAGAAGAGTATATGGTTCGGATAGTAGCCAAGAAATTACTATTCTTAAGAGGATCATAGATAGTAGGAATGCACCAGTAGCATCCAGTGGAGTCTTCTGTGCCTCACCAAGATAGCCTCGTCATATAGACCTAATTATCTTATTAAAAATATTTAAGTGCTTTTTAAGTCAAAGAGGACAAATGTTATTTAAAAATATTTACAATATTAAGTAAGTGAATAGGACTAGCGGATGAATGAATTAGTAATTTTAAGTGAAAAGTTTAAGTTTTCCTCGAAAAGATGTCGTCAAAATCTGAGTTATTTATAATTGAGACTTTCTTAATTTAGCTTACTCAAGTTCCGATTTAGAACATTAATCACATAGCAGCCTAAACTCTCAAATTTTGACGTCAACAAGATAATTATTATAATTTAAAATTATTAAAAAAATATCAATTCAATGCATTTTTCAAGTACGATGTACGAATGAAAAATTTCAATGCTAGCAACATTTCTATCAAAGCTGCAACATTGCTGTGCCGATGTACGATGGGCTATTCGAATTCGAAGACGAGCTGAATGCGGAGCAGCCATCGGTCGGCGCGCGGGGGGTATCACCGCGCGCTCGACGAGTCTTTCTCTTGTGGGCTCTGAGGACTCTTCAAGTCCTTAGAGGGCGCGTCCACACTCTGGTCTCGGGATTCTTGGACTGATTCTAGCCCAATGTCAAATGAGGATTGCCTGCTGAAATAATTATTACACGTTTTATTTTATTATACTTATTTTATTAAACATTTATTGCTATGGTCCTCAAGTGTCCTGTGTGTGATCCGGTAAGGCTGGAAGCTGACCCCAACATACTTGAGAAAAGGCTAGGCAGATGATGATGGCCCTCAAGTGTCCTACAAAGAACTTGAGGTTCTTTATGGTAATCAATGTGTTACGAACCTTTCAGTCAAGTAGTTCCCAGGAGCTGATAGCGAGCGGCCAGCTCTTGCCAGCCCCCCTCGCTTGGTGGCTGCGGTGGGCTTTTCCAGCTCGCCTCGAGCACTGGTGGACTCTCTGCGAGACGTGCTACCTTCTCGGCTGCGGAGGAACGGGTTCTGGGGGCAAGTGTTTAGATTAGAGAAGCCATAAGTTACTTTTTAAGCAGCTTTTGAAAGAAAGCAAAAAGGTGAACGCAAATGAAGTTAATACGTTAGGTAACTGTCAGAGAAACAAACAAAATGGTTAAACAATCGCGGTGACCCATATGTTAGTCATGGGTTAAGGAAAAGAAAAAGAAAAGAGGAAGGTCAAGAGGAACCAAGCCCTTCTCACCTGGAAGCTGTGCTTCTTCAGCATAGTCTTGATGAGTATCAGCGTGGACAGGTTGGGGATGGAGGTGACGACCTGCGCCATGTCCTCCTCCGTGACTTCCACCAGCCGGCAGTTCTCCTGTTCTGACGGCAGGGGATCCTTGCCTCCGTCTGTTATCCACTCATGTTCCTGGGGAAGAGAAAGTTCAGAGCTAGATTTTTGAAGAATTATAGAAACAAAAAATAGACAAACTTCCTATACTTGGCCAAGCCTTTCTTGAGGGGTCCTAACTGCTTTTTTTTTACAATGAGATTTTACTTCCACGATAGCTGTAAAAAGAATGAACCAAAAACTAAAACTTTTGCTGCAATTGTCAAGATTAACATATATACTCGAAGCTGCTTGAGATTAAATGAAAACATAAATTCTTTTTCTTTTTTTTATCGCGCACGGACGTGTATGTTGTATAAAGCGCAAATATGTGGAGTTAGGAATGTTTGTTCATTAGTTTGAGAGCTTTTATTAATTGGTGAGCTTCTGATCAACTTGGGAAAGACCAATGCGCATATAAGGCAACTATGATAAGCTAGAAGGTTGAATAAAAAGAAAATTGAACATGGACTCGCTGAAACGATATTTGATTTGTTTGTAGGTCTGGCAAAGGGTATCCCATCTAGACTTTCGACGGTTGATGTCAGCTCGCGAATGCAAATAAGTGTACTAAGTATAGCTACTACACCTCTGTCTAACTCTTTGGGGATTACAGGCGTGCTATGTTTGATTTGTAATAATAGTCCGAACGCGTGTGTCCACTCTCAATTTGGCAATGATTCCAAGCGTGACATAGAAAAAACCACCATAGGAGTGCTGATGAAAGCTGTAATAATAATTAGAAAATGTACAACAGCCGTTACTATGATTAACATAATACCAGAACCAAAACATTTCTCGTTCGAAGCCATTTGCTATCGTTCTTTTTCCAATCAGAGCTTTTGAAAAGGTCACTCCTAATAATATAGATTGGTCAAATTGATCGACTAATTGCGTTGACTTAGACAATTTGATTATTCTTGGACGAATTCACTTTGTTACAACGGCGCGGGGGTGGATTCGAATCATTTGAACCTTGATCTTTTGAGCGAAATTCTCATCTTAGTTAGAGTAATGAACTAATGCCATCTTAGCACTTAACGGTACGGATTATATTCAATAGAGTTGATATTATTGTCAATGAACGGCTTGTGTTGCGCAGCCTACGTGTTTTGTTATTGCTACAACCATAAAGGGTAGAATAGGGATGCGCAGTATCTTCCTGGACTTTGGTACAATTATTCGCACGCCAATACGTACCTTGAAAGCTTCTTTCGTATCCATATTGTTGCCGAGGCGAGGATATTAATATATTTAAGCTCGTGAATGTTCTGACTTGTGGTTGACTGTAAGTATTTTTATACTATTGAAGTTCCCTGCAAAATACATTATTGTCAAAATCACAATCCTACCTTAACCTCCTGTAGGTTAATCCTCGTGACCGGTTCCTTGTCCAGCATCCTGCTGAGCAGGTGTCGCAGCTGCTTGGAGGGCTGGATCCTGCCCGGGTAAATCAGAGGTTCTGCCAGGACCTTTCGCTGCAGCTCCACCGCCGAGCTGCCGACCCACGGCACCTTGCCGGTCACCATCGCGTACAGGGTCACGCCGAGAGACCAGATGTCTGCTGCCTGGGGGTAAATAAGAAGTGTAACAACGCTGCAAAGTTATTCGGGCGCGTGGTTAAAATCGGAACTAAAGCCGACATCATGTTTTGTCTATACAATTTCTGTGAGCTGTACATGATAAAGCTACTGCTAGCCCGATTTCAACAGGATACATAATGTTTTCACGAACTTATGTATAAGATTTCTAAAGAGAACGTGCTACAAGTTCTTTTTGTAATGCTACCTGAGGGGTAATTCTCGTAATTTTTAAGAACGTTCACAGTCTGATCTCAGTCTCAATCTGTCAAAAATACTTCAAATTTCCCTACATTTTGACAGTTGTTTGTCGCCGAGATGAGACTAGATTTTGAACGTTTTAAATTAGCAGAATTGGCCTACTGATCTTTGCTTACATTATCTAGAAGACCTAGTTACCTACATAAATAATCATAATTTAATTTCATCTATTACTACTATATTTACAACTTACCTCTCCACTATACTTATCAGCGGGCGCGGCGGCCTCAGGGGCCCGGAAGGCGGGGGTGCCCACGGTGCCCGAGACCCGGCCGGCCGCCGCCAGCTCCCCACAGGCGCCCAGGTCTGCCACCTGCACGCGACCCTCGCCCAGCAGTAAGTTGGCTGGTTTGATGTCTCGGTGGGCTATGCGCTGGTAGTGTACTGGGGAGTAAGTGAAATGGTTAAAAACAAAACTTTTTTTATCATTACTTATGGCCACGTTATCTACCAGGATCTCGCCTGAGGAGTGACTTATAGATTTTGACAGGTAAGTAAGTCAGTGTGTCGCTGAATAAATAATAAATGTAAATTATAGTCATTGGAATCAATATTATAATATTATGTAATTAGATATAAAAATTTGCAATGCCCTTCCAGGGCACATGTATTAATACTGTGTCATGAAATTTCAATGCATGCCTATTATCCAGTGTTTGTATATTTGAGCAAATAAATAAATAAATCAGAGTTCATACGAGTATTCTCTGAAAAAAAGTCATGAATTTTTCAGCAGATAGATAAAACAAAGAATAGGCAGTAGTAAAATCCAATTCTATGTATCCAGTTTTAGAGGATTACCTTTGTATCCCCAAGATCACGATGCGTACTTGTCGGTAGTTCCTATCAAATAACCAAAACAAAATGCAATAATTGTGCTGAAAATGATGCGGAAGGAAATGTTATTTTTCTTAAAAAGTCATGATCGAAGATGTACAGTAAACACTTTTTAATTTTCGTTTATGTACTTTCCAGAGAAATGAAACACAGAAAAAAAAATCCTTACTTGTGGTATACAACAGAACTGCTCGAAAAATGTCTGTAGCTTTTGTCCTTATTATACAGGGTTACTTTTTAATGACCAGCCAAATTTAAGGATGTGGTACAGACCATCAAACTAAACAACTTTCTCCATGGGACCAACATCGTAATTGCGAATAAAAATTCAGTCGTCCTATACGTTTAGGTCGAGTAGGTATTGAAGTTTTCTATGGGACCGTTGATAAATTTTTCGCTGGTCTGTACCACATCCTTAAATTTGGCTGGTCATTGAAAAGTAACCCTGTAGGTATATACGAGTACAGGGTGACACCGACGCACAAACTGTTACTATGTATTCAAGACATGATTCTTGAGCACGCGTTGAATTTTATCGTCGGTTAATAAAAAAAAAAATGCTGTTCCATACATTTTTACCACGTAGGTATAATTGCACTATTCTATGAAACAGCAGATTTTTTTTTAATAACCGACAAAAAAGTTCTACGCTAATCAACGATCAAGAATATGTAGGTAGTACAGTCAACAATTAGGTATGAAGGCAAAAGACCTTTCCATTGCGTTGTGAATATTCGCCGTTAGTTTTAACTAGAGGGCTGGCCAAAGAATCAGCATTGCCATACAGAGCAACGTTGCAATGCTGTCAGCCTTTTGGCACTTTTCCTGTTGACAGCGCGATGCGGACGAATTTTATGATTCTCTCCCCTCCTTTGTTATATACAGGGTGGTCAAAAAGTCGTGGATCAAACGAAATAGGGAGATAAAGGAGGTAATTTCCAACAAAAAATCTTTCTACAGCATGGCCATAATTCAATTGCCCCTAAAGTTATGAATATTTTTGTATACCGAGTTCTTTTACAATTAGACTAATTAAAAAAAAAGTGACATAAAACAATAAAACAAATGGTGTTGTATTATTACTAGATAATGTTTCAGCATTACGAAAGTTCTATTGCGGCTCTGGATACCAAACAAGAGCAATTAATTTTTTTTCAAAAATTTTGAAACGTTATCAAAAAATATTTCTTACTTTAAAAGCGTTGGAAATGACCATCTTTATCTCCCTATTTCGTTTGATCCACGACTTTTTGACCATCCTGTACATGTACATATGAATAATATTATTTTAAGATTGTTAGCTTATACGTTTACGATGTTAGTCGCATGGAGAAAGTTGTTCAGTATGACTGTCTCTACCGCACACTTAAATATGACCAGACGAAGATACTTGCTGTATACAGGGTTACTGGAAAAACACCAACAACTTCTTAAGAAGTCATTGTACTCATCATTATGAACAACTTTTACTATGGGACCGAACCTAAAATCGCGAAATAAAAATCAGCTGTTCCCTACATTTATCTTCGTCTATCTCGTCAAAATGTAGGGAACAGCTGATTTTTTTTCGATTTCAGGTTTGGTCCCATAGTAAAAGTTGTTCATAATGATGAGTACAGTGACCTCTTAAGAGGTTGTTGATGTTTTTCCAATAACCCTGTATAATATAAATATGATCTATAATAAAGATAGACAGTTTTTTTGAATGCGATAATCCCCAAAACTACCGGTCTGATTTGAAAAAAATATATTTGCATTTGATAGCCTAATTCTTGAGGAAGGCTTGAGGCTATGTCATACATATAAAATGTAAGATACAACGCTAAGCGATAACGAAGTAATAGAGCGGGCAGGCGATGCGATGCGACGGGGTGGGTCGGGGAACAAGAAATGTCAAGCGGATGAAGTCTCGGGCAGAAGCTAATCTTAAATAAAAAAGTAATCCTTTATGATACATTCAAAAGAGCGATGTCAAAGACTTCATCACCCTTCGCGGAAACCAGGCGTAAAGTTATGTTAGTTATTAAATTGTCATTATCATGATAATACAAACACACAGTTGCAAGTAAGCTACTAGTCTCTTTGGTTGACTGTATGTTATCTAAAAGTTTGAGGACAAACTATATTTTTCGTGAATCAACGTCCTCCTTTATATCAATTAAATCATTTGTTCATAAGATACTTTGATCAGAGGGGCAATTCTCTAAATTTTAAGAATGTTCACACTTCACAGTCTGATCTCAGTCTCAATCTGTCAAAAATACCTCTAATTTCCCTACATTTTTGACAATTTTTTGACATTTGTTTTTCGCCGAGATGCGACTTGATGTTGAACGTCTTTAATTGCGAGAACTGGCCTTGGATCTGTTCATCTCAAACCATGGTAACACAATGCCTCGCTATGCTGTTGTGGGACACAGTCACCTACAGTTCATATTCCTTTTCAATGACACATTTTGTAGTAATTGTGCATTCAGTTTTCAATTTATTCACGTAAAATATTGAAAATTGACGGACACATGATTATTGGTTTCAACTGCCAATTCACACAGTATTGGCATTATACGGAAATATTACCGACCCATTATAATGAATGGTTTGAGCAGTTATCATAAGTGTGTAGGTATAAACTGAAATTGTTGAACAAAATGCATTTGTTTATTTTTTTAAATGTAAAATGGCTCTCTTGACCTCGATCTCTCCTGATAGAAAGCAAGAGATGATGTCTAGGATGGAACGAGCGTGCCCAGAAGATGAATACTGACGGGTTATTATTATTATTATTATTGTTTTATTTTATATATCTCGCGACCATGGGGTCCCGGTCCTTTGGAAGGCGTACGAGGGGCCGAAGCCAACTCGCAGAGGCCCCTTAGAAAATTTTAATGAAATGTGGCACCAACCGACGATTATCCCTATATGCACTATGAAAGTGCACCCAAGGATAACCCTCGGTTGGTGTAGGACTATTGCAGTATTGGAAAAATAAAAAGTTGTACTATGGGTTTTTGAGGTTAAAGTGGATTGGTTACCAAGAACTATGGAAGAACTATGGCCCCTGCCTGATCAATGTTTTATATATACACGGATAAAATGGCAGGGGGTGACTTGCACACTCAATAATGGGCCCCCGGAAACTGTCGCTAGCACATAGTGACGTAGTGACAAGGGGGCAACATGTCCTGAGGTGCTTGAGGAGTGGAGAGGTATTCCACGGCTTTCAGAACAATCCCAGAGCCCGGAAGATGGTCAAGATCCCTACGAGCACTTACTGGAATACTTCCTTCCCCCGAGCACGTTTGCTCTTGCGAATCTCCACTCAAGCCGGCCAATAAAGGCAAGAATGAGGTGGGAGCTCTGTTCCTCATCAGTGTTCACTCCAGCCAGCCAATTAAGGCAAGCCAGAGGTGAGGAACAAGACTTCTCCCGGGAGATAGGGTCCGTGGGGTCGCTACTGCCCAACAGCTCGCCACATGCTGCCCTGCGGGTTTCTGTATCTCTCTTGGTCTGGCTCCTCACCTCAGACCTGTTCCGGCAAAGTAAACTCTTCCGGCACAGGCCTAGAGTTCGGAGCGCGCAAGCCCCACCACGACGTCAACGTGGAGATACGACGATGGGGTTATTATTATTATTATTATCTATTTATTTCAGGCATCAAGGCCCATATAAACATATACAATACAATATTAATATAACTTAAAAATACTATAAATACATAAACCATTATAATTACACTAAAAACTAACTAACACACACGAATTAGTGTCTGCGTCGTGTTTCGCTGACTGGTGTCATGTAGCCGGCCACGAAACCGGCGGTACACAACACCCTTCGGCCAGAAGTCTTCCTTGAGGAACTTCTCGAGATGATGTGTCGGAACTGCTGTGATGGTGTGTTATATGCTGAAGGGAACACAGATGCTCGCAGAGAGTTCTATACTTTGACCGTCCGCTTAGTATACTCAATTACCTCAATTACAAGTTAATTAACTGTTGTCTATAGTCAACTTTAAGTACTTAATAATACCATTAAAACATGTGCTTTGCACTTCTGAATCACCTTGTATTCAAAGTTAAAAAGCGAGTGTACTACGTGAGCTCGACAAACGGATGTGCGATTAACGCTTATGCGACAAAACTGTACTGCGACTCACCATAGTTCGAATGCACGCTTGTGCGACACACTGAAGATCGACATCTTGCTAGTACGACATGATGACACATTTATATTCATAATCATATTATATACGAGTATATTTATGATGACCTTGATGGCTCAGTTAGTTACAAACTCTTGGTAATGTTCCCGGATTCGATTACGGGTTATAAAACTTGCTAGCACTTTTAACGATATAATTCTTAAATTTCCTTGTGAACATTTCATGATTTTCCTCTCATTACGGAAACATTACAAATGTATCAACCCTGTTTGCAATAAACAAAACATTTTTTAATATTTTTTAATTAAGTACTTAACTTAAATGATTATTTGGCAATATGCCTTACATCGGAAGCAATAAACCATAATATTGCCAAACAAAACATTTGTTGATGCTACTATAATTATGTATACTTCGTTTATTGGTAACGTGATCGTACTTGGGTAGTGTCAAACTACTGTAATACGAGTAGAATACGGAATTTCGACGCACAAAATATCGATAAATGCTAATACGAAGCTACAAAATTGCGATGCACGTTACTGCGAAAGACCATCTTTGCGAAGCCACTACACTTCAATGTACATTACCGCGATAGATCGTCACTGCGATACTACTTCACTTCGATGCACGTTACCGCGAAAAATTTTCACTGCTATACTACTTGACTTCGATACACGGTAAAGGTATAATTGTATTCTCATTCGCTCGCTCTTGCTTGCTATGTCGAGGGAGCCCCGCTTTGCGGGGCTCCTATTTCTGTATAAAGGGTTTAAAGTAACCTAACCAAACCTAAACTCGGGGTGCCCTTCGTTCGCTCTTGCATCCTACGTCACCTATTGCGTTCGTGCATCGAAGCCAACTAGTATCGCAATGAAGATCTATCGCGGTAACGTGCATCGAAGTGTAGTGGCTTCGCAGATAGAGTCTTTCGCAGTAACATGCATCGCATTTTTGTAGCATCGTATTAGCATTTATCGATATTTTGTGCATCGAAATTCCGTATTCTACTGCTGTAATACTGCACCAACGTACCGTCGAATTACAGTACTGTCGCACTACCGTAGTGTCGCACTACCGTGGTGTCGAACTACTGTCGCGCAATCGTTTGTCACACCAGCGTGATGTCGATCTTTAGTGTGTCGCACAAGCGTGCATTCGAACTATGGTGAGTCGCAGTACAGTTTTGTCGCATAAGCGTTAATCGCACATCCATTTGTCGAGCTCACGTAGTACACTCTTAAAAAGCTGTGACAAAACGGTTCGTTCCTATCCAAGCTCGTCCGACGGCGTGATATTAAAATATTACGACATTTTTACGACTAGATAGGGGGGAGGATGACTAAATCACCCTCCCCCCTTCATTAGCCGCCACGAGACTCGAATAGATAATATTGACTGAGATATACGGAGTGAGGTGATTATTACTGAAACGAAATTACAGATTTTTTTTTGTATTTTCGCCATAGTGGTAAGCTGCTGTGGAGAAAATACAGAAAACGTCTTGCCAAGGGGTATCGTGCTACCCAGTAACTGGGTCGTAGAGGTCAGATAGACAGACGCTCCATATAAAATACCGATACTCAGCTGCATCCGGTAAGACTGGAAGCCGACCCCAACATAGTAGGGAAAAGGCAGATTGATTGAAATGTAGATATAAGTACATATTTAAGTCTTTGACTTCAATGCACATCATCTGTACACACTATCCTACTAAATATGACTCTCATTCTCGTAAACGAGTTTAAAGTTATTAGTCCAAACCTATTTTAAATTTTTCCAAAACAAATTCACTGTCTAATCATCCAGCGAGTTTCCCAGTAAATAGTAACTTATTTTGTTACTAGCTTCTGCTCGCGACTTCGTCGTCGCCCTCCCCCCATTCCCCCTTTTAGAGGTGGAATTTCGAAAAACCCTATCTTAGTGCATACCTACCTACTCTTCACAAATAACACACACTCCAAATTTCATGTCTCTAGGACCAGCGGTTTAGGCTGTGCGTTGATATATTAGTCAGTCAGGACTTTGAATTTTACATACCTAGTAGGCTGACCCCTCAAACGTCGTTTTGCAAAAAAAAAAGGGGTATGAAAAATAGATAGTAGCCGATTCTCAGACCTATCCGATACGCACACAAAATTTCATACAAATCGGTCCAGCCGTTTCGGAGGAGTATGGTAACTAACACTGTGACACGATTATTTTATTACTAGCTGCGCCCCGCGGTTTAACCCGCGTAAGTTTCGATCCCGTGGGAATATCGGGATAAAAAGTATCCTATGTGTTATTCTGATGTATAAGCTATATTACTGTACAGTTTCATCAAAATCCGTTCAGTAGTTTTTGCGTAAAAGCGTAACAAATATCCATCCATCCATCCTTCCTCACAAACTTTCGCATTTATAATATTAGTAGGATAGTAGGAAGTAGGATAGTATTATGAGCCTGTAATGTCCCACTGCAGGGCAAAGGCCTCCCTTCCGTCTTTCCATATTCTCCTGTATCTTGCTACATCTGGCCAATCCTTTAGATAGGCGTCCAATTCGTCACGCCATCTCTTTCTGACACGAGAATTTTATATATTAGAAGATATAGATTCAAACAATAATAATTACCAAAAAATTATTATATTCAACTTAATAACTTGTGGCAGTTGAGAAAGGTAACGAACTAAAAATAGACTTTAAACTTGTCTTGAGCGTCGTAAAGGAGACAGGACCACAGGAGAGACGTCCACAGGAGGGGAGCGTCAGTTCTGAAGTTGTAACATTGTGCTTAGTATAACGAGTCTTCGGGGAACAGGAGACTTTCCTTAGAACAGTCATGCAAGTAAGGAACTTTGTTTCCTACATAGTATTCACAACCATCTGACACGCTATCGTATCGAAAATGGCACATTTTGATAACCTGATTAGCCTTGCCCCCGACAGCAATCAGCTGTCGGAAGAATAATGGATATCTATTTGATTTAAGACTCATTTTTCAATAGTCAGATAACTTTTATCTGAGGAATAAATATTGTGGTTTGACAGCTTTTTTATAAAAAATATGTCCGTCAGATATGGATAGGGGCCCGTGGCTAAATAAAAATAGTCACACAGGTCGATCGGTCAGGTTAAGCTACTCTTGCCGCGGTTGGTCTGCGGATGGGTGACCATCTTTACATACCGAGACCCCTCCGTGCCTCGGAAAGCACGTTAAGCCCTTGGTCCCGGCTGTCATTCGTGGATCTTTGACAGTCGTTACGGGTAGTCAGAAGCCCGAAAGTCTGACAACCAGTCTTACAAGGGGTATCGTATTACCCAGTAACTGGGTTGTGAAGGTCAGATAGGCAGTCGCTCCATGTAAAATACTGGTATTCAGCTGCATCCGGTTAGACTGGAAGCCGACCCCAACATAGTTGGGAAAAGGCTAGGCAGATGATGATGTCTGTCAGATATATTCTTCAGATAAAAAATATCCGACTCTTGAAAAATCAGCCTTAAAACTGTTTTTTTTTTGGTTTTAGACTTGTAAACAGCGTTCAGAGGATTACGATAACATTGATTGATGTTCGATACGGTACGGAAGCGTATCGAGTGGTTGTGAATAGCTATGCTGGTCACGGTATTGTAGTTGAGACTTCTCTGCATGTACCCAGGAAACAAATTAATTAAAAACTCAGTGAAAATATTTTATTCTCTGAACTACGAGTATGTTCCGCGCTCTGGTGTAAAAAATATCTCACAATTTTATAAACTTTGTGTACTTGTTAGTTTGGCCGGTGTAAAAACGTAAAAAAATATAATATTGACACAGTCACTTTTGCATTTAAAATGGGTTTAGTAGATGTTTTTAACAATCTAGGTACACATATAGTTTTCATATACTAGGAATGTTGATTATATTAAAACTCAAAGTAGGTACCTACAGCTGTTAATAACTATTCGCACGAAGTCGTGAAAAGAACCCATTTTGACTCTATACCAAATAGAAGGCGGTTACTCACGGTACTCCACCCCCAGCAAGGCATCCCTGATATACTTCCTGGCCAGGTATTCACTGAGCGGCGTCTCCGTGGGGATGTCGATGACGGGGCCTCCTTCCAGCAGCTGGAACACCAGGTACAGGTGGTCTTCCGCAGGGTCGTCCAGCACCTGGTGAAGGTTTATTGGTTATGTTAGTGTAACGTGAAGATAAAGGAGCATTTCTAATGGTAGCCATACACGTTACGATATACTGCTTATGATTAGACTTACACCAGTCAGCGTGACACCGAACGGCTCGGCCACTTGTGCTAATTCAGCTCACACACAATGGTCCCGATTCTGTTGTTCACAAACTAAACTAAATTTAAGTTCAGTGCATCTTTTTCTTTCTATTTCAATAAGAAAAGGACAGAAGATAAATATTAGTTTAGTCCCGTCAAATTAGATAATCCATAGACAAGCTTAGACGTGATTAAAAAATTGGCTACTAAAAATACGTCAATTTACGTCAGGCGCTGACTAATTTGACAGGAATAAACTAATATTTATCTTCTGTCCTTTCTTAATGAAATAGAAAGGAAAAGATGCACTGAAATTAAATTTAGTTTAGTTTGTGAACAACAGAATCGGGGCCATTGTATACTAGTTCGCACGGCTACACATCAAGCTATACATAACCAGTATAAGCTGACTTCTGATTCTATGAAAAACCTATACAGTGCGAGCTCAGCTAAAACTGGAAATGTAGGTATAGCTTGATGTGTAGCCGTATATACAAGTCCAATTTTGCGCAAGTTTATCGTAACATGTGTGGTCTGCATTATGTCGTTGTGGGTTCAATGACAGTTAATGAATATGAATAAGTATTAAGTGTATTGTAAGTATTGTAACGTGTATCGGCTGCCATTTGTGTCTCAGCGAAGGAGTTGTCGAAGTAAGTTACTCGTTAGGGTGTCCTATAAGTCCACTAGGAGATTTTACCATCGCAATTATATGGAATAGACTTCAGTACCTACACGAAATCTTAAAATCTTGGGTGTCCTAGTTTTTGCTAAAATGAGACCGGGCCAGACACATGTAAAACAAATAAAAATAAAATAAGCGTTTTATTTCTTCAGTCACATGTAAATAACCTAAATATGTTAATAAGCAAAAATTACATAACGAGACTCCCCGTGCCTCGGAAAGCACGTTAAGCCGTTGGTCCCGGCTGTCATTCGTGTATCTTTGACAGTCGTTACGGGTAGTCAGAAGCCCGAAAGTCTGACAACCAGTCTTACCAAGGGGTATCGTATTACCCAGTAACTAGGTTGTGGAGGTCAGATAGGCAGTCGCTCCATGTAAAAAAACTGGTATTCAGCTGCATCCGGTTAGACCGGAAGCCGACCTCAACGTAGCTCGGAAAAGGCAGGCAGATGATGATGATGATGTTAATAATCAAAAATTATTAATATTCTGTGGAATCCGTCCTTCTGAGTAAACATCCGTTTACGCAAAGCCAGAAAGCCTAAGAAAAGAAATATAAATAATAAAAGTAAGAAAATAGACGTGTTATTTACTTTCTGATAGCGAGTCAATATGATGAAAGGTCAGTTGTGTTGATGAACAATTAACTGAGCCGACATCCTTATTGTGTTTGTCGTTCATTTGTTATTACTAGCCGACATGGGGTCGTTTATTATTAATTAGTAATTATTATTGTTTTAGAAAACTATTTAATTGTGCCTTAGCAATCGTTAGGTACTTTTAGAAAGTTAGGGACTTCCTACACTGAGATTGGACGAATATGACACAGTGATACGGTCATGACATTATTGAATGCAAATGAATGGAAACTGTACCGGAATCTTTTATAATTTTTCCGAATTAGGTAGTGTGTCAGGGTCAAATTAAATTACCTAGCGAAATTGCATTGCTATTCTGTAAAAATCTCACCGTGAAAACTAAGGTGAAGTGAGCTGTCATTCCACCTGATGTTAGGGATTGCCCCTATTGATAGCTCACTTCACGCTCACTTCACCTAAGTTATCACGGTGAGATTTTTACAGAATCGATCGGCTGTGCGGACGTGATGGGTATTGATATACAGGGTTATTTGTAAAACACCAGCAACCTCTTAAGAGGTCATTGTACTTATCATTATGAACAACTTTTACTATGGGACCAAACCTGAAATCGCGCAAAAAATCAGCTGTTCCCTACATTTATCTTCGTCTATCTCGTCAAAATGTAGGGAACAGCTGATTTTTTTTTCGCGATGTCAGGTTTGGTCCCATAGTAAAAGTTGTTCATAATGATAATAATAATAATAATATTTATTCAAAATTATAAGGCATGAGAATTAGTACAGTTTTGCTTAAATGTAAATTATATTCCAGACTTACGTGCCTGAACTAGGTAATCCTGTGTTTCAGGCGAGAAGAGCTAAAATATTCTTTTAAAATTAATAAATAATCAAAAATTTACAGTAGACATACAATGAGTAGCTTACGAGTAACTCTTAGTTTCTAAATTTGATAAATATATAACGTAGGTGCAATTTGTATACCTACATATATTTACTTTAACACAATTAATAAATTCTCTGTTTCTTCGTAAGACATACTTTGGAGAGCATCCTTGAGGATTTTCTTACAATTTGTGTAGTTCAGAGAATAAATGCTTGCTTTCAAGTTAAGTCTATTATATAGGAGAGGTCCAAGGTACAGGTAAAATTTGGATATAAAAGCATGTTTTGTAGAATTTTGTGGACAAACTATATCTTTACGCCTTTTATTAGTATATCCAGCGCTATAGGGAAGAGCTTTATGTTGTTTTAATACAATGCCCATAATGAATAGCTGTCGAACTGTTAATACTTCACAAGATTTATACAGGATGTTAGTAGGAAAAAGGAAAGGTCGGAAAGTAGACACTTTGAGAATCGCTCTCTGAGCTCTCTCGATGGTTAGTAACATTGTTTTACCCGCTCCACCCCATGTGGTAATACAGTAAGTTAAAATCGATTGACATAGAACAAAGTAAACTTGTTTAACTATTTTTGGGTCAGCAATACAGCGTAGCTTTTTAAAAACAAATATTAACTTGCGAATTCTATTATTTAAAGCTTCTATATGTTGTTTGAACGAAAGTGTTTCATCGATTATAACACCAAGGTATTTTGTTGTATTTGCCATTTTAATTTTAGGACAAACACATTGGTTATTTGTGGGAATTGTGCAATAATGAGCATACAATGCTGAGGTAGTGCCAATTGTAGTTTGCTTGCGCATTGAAAACTTTATATAATTAGTCTTGTCTGCATTTAGTGTTAGTGAATTAAGTTGAAGCCATTTATTAACAATATTGAATCCGTGTTGCGCCGCCTTGTAGACATTTTTTTCTGAGTCAGCCGAAAATAGAAGGGCAGTGTCATCAGCATAAGAAATAATTTGGCCATGATCTAGACTTAGATTACAAAGATCGTTTATGTATATCAAAAATAGTGTAGGCCCTAAAATACTTCCTTGGGGAACCCCGAAGGATGTGTTTTTTTTATCCTCGCTGAGAACATCACCAATCCTTACACATTGGGTACGATCTTCTAGATAGCTTTTAAATAGTTTCAGCTGGGTGCCTCTGATACCTATGGTTTCAAGCTTGTGCAACAGAATAGGAATATAAACCGTGTCAAAAGCTTTCGCGAGGTCCAGGAATATTCCTACTGTGTGGTTACCATTATCAAGTTCATGTGCTAGATAGTCAGTGAGATGGTGTACGGCATCGTCTGTTGACATTTTAGGCCTAAATCCAAACTGTCGCTGAGACAAAACTAATTTACCCTCCAAGTATTTGTAAAGCCTTTTATTTATAATTTTTTCTAATATTTTAGAGATAGAAGGCAGTAACGAAATAGGCCTATAATTTGTGACTTGATCTTTACTGCCTGATTTATAAACAGGGACAACAACAGCTTTTTTTAGGCACTCAGGAAAAACACCTGCAGATAAACATTTTTGGAAAATATAAGTTAGTGGCGGTACCAAAATGTGCCTGAACTGTTTAATAATTTTATTTGATATGTTATCCCAGCCAACTGCACAGTCGTCTTTCAAACTCATAATTATCGATTCTACCTCAGTCTCATCAGTGTCTAGCAATGCAAAGGATGATAAAATAGTGCTACACGTAAATGGTGTGTTTGTTAAATATTGTGATTGGCCCTGAACTTTTTCCGCCAAACATTTTCCCACATTAACAAAGAAATCATTTGCATTGTTCACAGATGTTAACTGTGATGCGTGTGCTTGTAATAAACCTGAAGATGACTGATTTTGTTTCGAGTTATACGTAACACCCTTAATAAAATTCCAGATTTTTTTACTATTCGTACCAGCCTTTTCTAGTGCAGTTTTATCGTAGTTGTTTTTTTACTTTTTTTAGAAGATCATTACAAAAGTTACGATATCGCTTATACGACAGTTGCAAAATTAAATTATCTGGATTGGATTTAGCTTTGATATGCAGTTTATCTCTATTTTTCATACAGCGAATGAGTCCTGTTGTAATCCACGGCTTTATGTTGTAGTTTTTGTTTTTTAGTCGAGATATGACAGTGTTCTTCTGAATTGCATATTGTACATTTTTGATTAAGTATGTCATACAAAACTGCGGATCAGCGGAATCGTAGACTGGGTCAAATTCGATATTGCGTAAGTCTTCTTCAAGTTTATTTACATTTAAACGCGAAGTTGTGCGAGCAATTACTTTTGGTAATTTACAATTTAAAATAAGTAGGTTAGCACTGTGATCGGTTATTGCTGAATTAGTTACAAGGGCAAGTGCGGGAAAATTCGACTTGAGTATTCGACTTGAGTAGTAATTAAGATAAAAGTAAATAAAACATGCATGATTAAAACTTGGAGAACTAAGATTCGAGATACTTGTAAAGAAAATCTCATAAAATTTAATAACTATCTACAAAATCTATCGTTTTCTGACGTATATAACACAGAGGATTCGAACAAAACGTATAATAATTTTTTTGAAATATTTAAGCTCTTGCATGACTTATGTTTTCCGTATAAGCTAGTGACAGTAAAATCAGAAAAACCAATTAAGTGGCTATCGCGTGGCATAAGATTGTGCAGTAAAAAGCAACGACATTTACTTTGGAAACATAGGCTAAGGCCGTCACCAGAAAATAAAAATGCTTTTGTTAATTACTGTAAGAGGTTTAAAAAAATTATTAAATTAACTCAGAAAGCCCAAAATAATTACTTGATCAAGAACTCGAAGAATAAATCCAAAACCTCATGGCAAATAATAAATAACAGCAAAATAAAAAGGGAACCAATTTCACAGATAATAAATAATAATAAGACAATAACTGATCCGAAAGAAATAGCAGAGTCTTTCAATAATTTTTTCATTGACCAAATTTCAAATATACCTAATAACCCAATGCACGATGTTAAGAAAATCGACCATAACCCAAACTCAATATTTGTACCACCAGTCGTACCTCAAGACGTGCTAAGAATCATTAAATCACTAAAAAACAAAAAGAGCTTTGGTTATGATGGGATTTCCACTCAAGTCATAAAATTTGTTGCTAATAGTATAGCTGGCCCCTTAACTCATATTATTAACGTTAGCATTTCTTCAGGAACATTTCCTGACAATTTAAAAACTGTAATTGTAAAACCAATTCATAAAAAGAGCAGTAAAGATGATATGTCGAACTATAGGCCGATAGCTTTAATTCCCGTGTTTTCTAAAATAATAGAAAAAGTCATATATGAAGCAATATCATCTTTCTTGACTAAATTTAATATACTTTGTCATGAACAATACGGGTTTAGGAAAAATAGGAATATAAACATGGCGATTTTTGACCTGTTGAACATTATTATGTCGAATGTTGATACTAAAACGCCTATATGTGCTATTTATGCAGATATGTCGAAAGCTTTCGATTTTGTCAAGCATAATATACTGCTTCAAAAACTAAACGCATATGGCATTCGAGGTAACATCCTGAACCTAATAAAAACATATTTAGCCGGTCGCAAACAGATGACAGAAATTTACAGAATATGTGTAAAGTCTAAATTAGAACAAAAATACGTGTCCTCCAATAGGGAAATTAAATTTGGTGTACCACAGGGAAGCGTCCTTGGGCCTTTGTTATTTTTAATTTACATTAACGACCTCCCACGCCAAATCCACCATCCCATGGTAATGTTTGCCGACGACAGTACAGCACTCATAAAATGCGACAAAAATGAAAATTATAAAAACGATATTGACTACACCATTAAAATTATAATAAATTGGCTAAATAGTAACAACTTACAAATAAACATACAAAAAACAAAGATAATGCATTTTCACCAAAGACTTCGTATCAATGATCTAAATATTAATTATAATAGTCAAAATGTGGACAGAGTAGATGTCACAAAATTTCTAGGAATTTTAATCGACAGTCAACTGACATGGAAGGCACAGGCAGAAGCAATCTGTAAAAAACTTAGCGCATCTGCCTATGCACTTTATAATCTTAAAAAAAAAGTTAATATCAAAACAGTATTACTAGCATATCATAGTCTTGTCGTTTCCACTTTAAGGTTTGGTATTATATATTGGGGCAATTGTACCGAAAGAGAGAGTATTTTTAAGGCCCAAAAACGCTGTCTACGAGCAATATTTGGTTTGAAAGTTACTGACAGCTGTGTTCCAAAATTTAAAAGTCATAATTTACTGACATTTCCATGCCTTTACATTTTAGAAATTGCTCTTTTTGTGAAATGTAATCGACATCTATTTCTAACTTTATCGGAAAGCAGGTACCGAGATGTTGCGTTGCGATCTCAATACCAAAACTTGTTACGCACAGGTGGATATAGGACTGCTTTGTTGAGGAAAAGCGTTTTTGGTATGGCACCGGCTGTTTTTAACCACATTCCTAATTCCATAAAAGAGGAGCCAGTAACAACTTTCAAAAAGAAACTAACTGTACTTTTAATAAACAAATGTTACTACTCCGTATCGGATTTTCTAGCTGATAAATTTTAGTTGTGTAGGTATCAATGTTTGTATGTTTGATGATGAACTACATCAATGTTTGCATGCCAAAATGGTAGAATGTACAAGGATTCTTTAATATTATTGTAACCACCTTATTGTAAATACCTATATTCTGAGCAAATAAATAAATATTCTATTCTATTCTATTCTATTCTATTCTATTATATGGTCCAAACAGGAGCCACTTTGATGTGTAGGAAGCGTGTGCGCGGGAAGCAAGCCATGGAAAGCGCATAGGTTAAGGTATTCCTCAGCAGATGCGTCAGCACTTTCTGGAAGAATATTGATGTTAATATCTCCAATCAAAATGATATTTTTGAAAGATGATAGGTTCTGCAAGGTTTCGTTTAGAGAGTCGGTGAAATTGCTTATATTTCTAAAAGAGGGAGGTCGATATAAGGCAAGTATCACTAATTCTGACCCAATTTTAATTAACAATCTGTTACAGTCGTGCATATTTGGTTCCTCGACAGACACATTGAAATGATTTCTTGCGTAAACTATCACCCCATCATTCTGATTGTAATTTATATTACTTTTATACATATTATATCCCGGAATTATTGGTATGTTTATATTGTTTGGAAAGCCAACATTCGGTTAAGACAATAACGTCACAGCTTATGTCTAGACGTTGTAGAAAAATGCTAAAATTGTCGAAATTCTTACAAATACTGCGAATATTTTGGGTTAGAATGGTTAGTGGACTAGTGTAGGAGGAAGTATTCGACTTGAGTAGTAATTAAGATAAAAGTAAATAAAACATGCATGATTAAAACTTGGAGAACTAAGATTCGAGATACTTGTAAAGAAAATCTCATAAAATTTAATAACTATCTACAAAATCTATCGTTTTCTGACGTATATAACACAGAGGATTCGAACAAAGCGTATAATAATTTTTTTGAAATATTTAAGCTCTTGCATGACTTATGTTTTCCGTATAAGCTAGTGACAGTAAAATCAGAAAAACCAATTAAGTGGCTATCGCGTGGCATAAGATTGTGCAGTAAAAAGCAACGACATTTACTTTGGAAACATAGGCTAAGGCCGTCACCAGAAAATAAAAATGCTTTTGTTAATTACTGTAAGAGGTTTAAAAAAATTATTAAATTAACTCAGAAAGCCCAAAATAATTACTTGATCAAGAACTCGAAGAATAAATCCAAAACCTCATGGCAAATAATAAATAACAGCAAAATAAAAAGGGAACCAATTTCACAGATAATAAATAATAATAAGACAATAACTGATCCGAAAGAAATAGCAGAGTCTTTCAATAATTTTTTCATTGACCAAATTTCAAATATACCTAATAACCCAATGCACGATGTTAAGAAAATCGACCATAACCCAAACTCAATATTTGTACCACCAGTCGTACCTCAAGACGTGCTAAGAATCATTAAATCACTAAAAAACAAAAAGAGCTTTGGTTATGATGGGATTTCCACTCAAGTCATAAAATTTGTTGCTAATAGTATAGCTGGCCCCTTAACTCATATTATTAACGTTAGCATTTCTTCAGGAACATTTCCTGACAATTTAAAAACTGTAATTGTAAAACCAATTCATAAAAAGAGCAGTAAAGATGATATGTCGAACTATAGGCCGATAGCTTTAATTCCCGTGTTTTCTAAAATAATAGAAAAAGTCATATATGAAGCAATATCATCTTTCTTGACTAAATTTAATATACTTTGTCATGAACAATACGGGTTTAGGAAAAATAGGAATATAAACATGGCGATTTTTGACCTGTTGAACATTATTATGTCGAATGTTGATACTAAAACGCCTATATGTGCTATTTATGCAGATATGTCGAAAGCTTTCGATTTTGTCAAGCATAATATACTGCTTCAAAAACTAAACGCATATGGCATTCGAGGTAACATCCTGAACCTAATAAAAACATATTTAGCCGGTCGCAAACAGATGACAGAAATTTACAGAATATGTGTAAAGTCTAAATTAGAACAAAAATACGTGTCCTCCAATAGGGAAATTAAATTTGGTGTACCACAGGGAAGCGTCCTTGGGCCTTTGTTATTTTTAATTTACATTAACGACCTCCCACGCCAAATCCACCATCCCATGGTAATGTTTGCCGACGACAGTACAGCACTCATAAAATGCGACAAAAATGAAAATTATAAAAACGATATTGACTACACCATTAAAATTATAATAAATTGGCTAAATAGTAACAACTTACAAATAAACATACAAAAAACAAAGATAATGCATTTTCACCAAAGACTTCGTATCAATGATCTAAATATTAATTATAATAGTCAAAATGTGGACAGAGTAGATGTCACAAAATTTCTAGGAATTTTAATCGACAGTCAACTGACATGGAAGGCACAGGCAGAAGCAATCTGTAAAAAACTTAGCGCATCTGCCTATGCACTTTATAATCTTAAAAAAAAAGTTAATATCAAAACAGTATTACTAGCATATCATAGTCTTGTCGTTTCCACTTTAAGGTTTGGTATTATATATTGGGGCAATTGTACCGAAAGAGAGAGTATTTTTAAGGCCCAAAAACGCTGTCTACGAGCAATATTTGGTTTGAAAGTTACTGACAGCTGTGTTCCAAAATTTAAAAGTCATAATTTACTGACATTTCCATGCCTTTACATTTTAGAAATTGCTCTTTTTGTGAAATGTAATCGACATCTATTTCTAACTTTATCGGAAAGCAGGTACCGAGATGTTGCGTTGCGATCTCAATACCAAAACTTGTTACGCACAGGTGGATATAGGACTGCTTTGTTGAGGAAAAGCGTTTTTGGTATGGCACCGGCTGTTTTTAACCACATTCCTAATTCCATAAAAGAGGAGCCAGTAACAACTTTCAAAAAGAAACTAACTGTACTTTTAATAAACAAATGTTACTACTCCGTATCGGATTTTCTAGCTGATAAATTTTAGTTGTGTAGGTATCAATGTTTGTATGTTTGATGATGAACTACATCAATGTTTGCATGCCAAAATGGTAGAATGTACAAGGATTCTTTAATATTATTGTAACCACCTTATTGTAAATACCTATATTCTGAGCAAATAAATAAATATTCTATTCTATTCTATTCTATTCTATTCTATTATATGGTCCAAACAGGAGCCACTTTGATGTGTAGGAAGCGTGTGCGCGGGAAGCAAGCCATGGAAAGCGCATAGGTTAAGGTATTCCTCAGCAGATGCGTCAGCACTTTCTGGAAGAATATTGATGTTAATATCTCCAATAAAAATGATATTTTTGAAAGATGATAGGTTCTGCAAGGTTTCGTTTAGAGAGTCGGTGAAATTGCTTATATTTCTAAAAGAGGGAGGTCGATATAAGGCAAGTATCACTAATTCTGACCCAATTTTAATTAACAATCTGTTACAGTCGTGCATATTTGGTTCCTCGACAGACACATTGAAATGATTTCTTGCGTAAACTATCACCCCATCATTCTGATTGTAATTTATATTACTTTTATACATATTATATCCCGGAATTATTGGTATGTTTATATTGTTTGGAAAGCCAACATTCGGTTAAGACAATAACGTCACAGCTTATGTCTAGACGTTGTAGAAAAATGCTAAAATTGTCGAAATTCTTACAAATACTGCGAATATTTTGGGTTAGAATGGTTAGTGGACTAGTGTAGGAGGAAAGATATTGTTTACAGTGTTCAACGTCACAAACGTGGGATTCAGAAACAGAGAAATTATCTATGTCATTAATTAAATTATTAATCATAATTATAACTAAATATAAAAAATAAAAATAACAATAAAACAAACAATAACAAGGGCTACAAAGATACGTAATTAACGGCGCTCTTAGGCGCCTCCATAATCAATAGTATTTATGTACCTCTTTTCAGCCATTAGTTTCGCTGGACAGTCAACGGCACTTGTTTTGTGATTGCTCGGTTTTTTGAAGTACAAGCAAGTAGCGCATTTTGGTTCCTCAGCCCTCTTTGTGCATTCTTTAATTGAATGACCCAGATCTCCACAGTGGCCACAGGTATAAGTGGTTTCCCGACATGATTTCGCCGCATGTCCGTACTGCTGGCACATATAACATCGTGTGACTTGAGTAAAATCCTTCACAGGGCATGACGACCAATTCACAAACACTCTGTCTTTAGATATTAGAGCTTTGCGTATGTCTGCAGATACTTCTATTATATAATTACAGGTCTCAGCGTCCTTCTTACCTGACTTATGGCTTAATTTAATGGAGGTCAAAAAGGTCTCGAGGCTGCAATCCTGAAGGTTCTCAGCTAAATTCTGATGGAACAAACAAGTAAAAACTTCCTTCTCTTGCATGGACGAGGGCACTCCGATAACCACTACTCTAGGCTTCCTTTTTGGGGGCTCGTCTACAGTAAGGCCTGAATTTGACAACTGCATCGATTTTTTCACTTTTTCAATGTCGTCTTTTGTTTCAGTGCTGATAATGACACCGCCATTTTTTGTCTTACGCAGTCCTCTTACGTGAAGCTTCATTTGCTCGGGGCATATAATTTTTTGGACAAGCGTTTTTGTCTCCTCGCTCGATTTTAATTTGTCGTTAGGGTATAATTATGGCCACTGAACTTAATTTTATTGGCTGTATGTAATTGTTGGTCCCTTTTTTAACCATGTCCGCAAAGGAAGTTCCGGTTACTGGTTTCACAGAAGCTCCGATTGTCAGCTTAAGGTCTTGCAGTTGCTGCGACAGATCGATTTGGTCTTCGAGTGTTTGGACGGTGGTGTGGGCTCGGACAGCTTTCAGCTTAAGGGACTGGTACTGAACGGCCATCTGAGATGTGCCGTGACTAACTTTTCGGCAAAGAGTATTTATTCGCAGTTTTTGCTCCATGTTTAATTTGCCCTCTACTGCTATAGAGCACACTTCACTTAGGCACTGCTCGATGGACGACATCCAGTTCTGGATTTCCGGCGTTGATATTGCTTCCGTCATGACATCGTCTCTTTGGCTGGGCGGTTGAGGGTGAGGTACGGGTACGGGCTCGGGTGCAGGTGCAGGTGCTGGTGCGGGCACGGGTGTAGGAGGTGGGCTCCGAGCACATCTGCCACCCCGGCTGAAGGGACTGGATGCCATTGTGATAAAAGTTATGCACTTGATCACTTATTATACATTTTCACAGAAACGATTTACACATATTATGCCTACGTATGACACCGTTTGCTTTACTACCGTATATTTGGTAAATCTAGGTCACGATTCAGCGAGTGATTATTTATTTATTTTAATAAATCTTCGACACGTCCGTTCACAACAAAGAGTGCAATTGAATCAAAAAAATGATGAGTACAATGACTTCTTAAGAGGTTGCTGGTGTTTTTCAAATAACCCTGTATAAACATGATAAAATAAAAATGTGTTTATTCATTTTAAGTTTCATTTGATGCCAGAGAAGAATAATGGTAATTTAATTTTGACAGAAAACTTCAGTTACTTTTCATTTAATTCTAGGCTAAAAAAGTTGTAACTCTTACCTCAACCAACTTGACAACATTAGGGTGGTCCAGTTTCTTGAGCACGGCTATCTCTCGGTACACCCTCTGCAGGGGGTCGGGGGGCGGCCCAGGACCTGGTCTCCTAGGGGGCGCCCTGCCGAACAGCCCTGCGCGCCGCATCAGTTTGCGTTTTGAGAGGATCTTCATTGCCTGTGGAAGAAAATAATATGGATTAGGATCTCACCAAAGGAGATTTTACTCTGAAAGCCACAATGACTTCATCTCATCAGTTCATAATCTATCGACTGATTGCAAGATTATAATTACAAAAAAAAAGAAACCAATTGAGGATATCTTTCTTTTAGCATTTAGTATATCTTTTGTTCAGGTAGCATGCTTAGTATTTATATTATACTAGCAGCGTTCCGCGGTTATTTCGATCCCGTGGGAATACCGGGATAAAAATTATGTTATCTGTGTGCCAAATTACACCAAAAAACTAATCCACGGAGCATTAGTTTTTGCGTGAAATAGTAACAAACATCCATCTATCTTTACACACTTTCGCGATTATAATAGGAAGTAAAATAATTATAATATGCTTAGTAGTAATTCTAGGGTCGGGCTGAGGACGAGTTGGTACACATACACATGTGTACCAACTCGTAAGCGGTAAAAATGAGTCGTTCCACTAAAATCCCCTAGACCAGTCCCCCAGGGGACTACACAGCACTCAATGTTCCACTACGATCCCCTAGGGGATCATATAAAACTGTAATTTCCTTTTGAATCCCCTAATTGTATGGGAACCTTGAATCAGTCGGTCATTTTCTAGAAATGATGAAGTAAATAATAATGGATGGGTAACCGACTTGCAATTTTTCAGGTAATTAAGTAGAATTACAAATTTTAATTTTGTAAGTAGAAAAGTTATTATTATTATAAAACATCTAACTCATTGTAGAAAACCAGCCAAACTTGTTCAAAAGAGAACTTAAGAAGCTACTTACTGAAAAATGTTACTATAATGTTAAAGATTTTTTAAATGATAGTTTCTAATCTATTTGTGTTAAATATTTTAATTTTGTTATGCTTTTTTTTCTCTTTCTTAAATGTATTATATTTCAAGTGGCTATAATTTATCTTGTACGCCAATTGTGGCAAAACATGTTGAAACTCACATATTTTCACCTTTACATCCACATTTGCATGTATATGTATAATGCTACACATGTTTACAAATAAATATATCTTTATCTTTATCTTTAAAAGTTAATTTACGTCATTGTTATCGCCTCTGTAGACAGATTTTTAATTATATATATTACGTATTGTTATTTTGTAAGTGGATTTTTTATTTAGAAGGGACTATAAAGGAATAGTACTTATTAGTACTTATAGAATCCCCAGCATAGGGGATCGTAGTGGAATATTGAGTGCTGTGTAGTCCCCTGGGGGACTGGTCTAGGGGATTTTAGTGGAACATACCGTAAAAATTAGGTAATTTGGTTCGGTCCCGGAGAGGTTGGCGAAGCTTTCATGAAACATTTATTATTCTGTTTTCTATACTAATATTATAAAGAGGAAAGATTTATATGTATGTTTGTAACGAATTGGCTCCAAAAGTACTGGACCGATTTTAAAAATTCTTTCACCATTTGAATGCTACATTATCACTGATTAATATAGGCTTTTTTAATTGCAAGAAAAAAATGTTTAAAAAATAAATGTCCACCCGTGCGAAGCCGGGACAGACCGCTAGTTTTTTATAGTTTTCATAACATTACACTTTGAGGTACCTATGTATTAATACTGTTTACAGTTTTCGGATGACTGATAAGACTTTCCTTTATAGATTACGATTGGGAAGCATACTAATTGGGGATGAGAAGAACATTACATAGACACTGAATGTGACTGTTATGATATGCGCTAGCTATAATTAATGAATTAGACGAAATTTCTTAGTTACCTATCGACCCATAAATGAAATTACTAAGTACTTGTAAGATTTTTTCCTTTACTTCCTAAACAATTTAATTAATTATTCGAGCAGTTTATGAATCATGAATGTTCGTGTTGCATAACCCTTCCGGGATAATAGGTTTGATGTTAAATGTTGTTATCATGAATCGGTGTTACTATTTTATTTATGCGCAAAAACAAAAACAACCACAGTCCTATGTTAACACAACAAATCTGTGCGCGTCATTAGATTTCCTCTCCCGTCGCTCGCAGATTGACGTTGTTCAAGGTGGATGCCTGCCCTTTGACATTCAACTGAATATTTCGTCTTTATTCATTGCTTGCGCTGCGAACGGATGTTGTTACCCATCAAGGTAATATCTTTACCTTAATAAAAATCAGATTAGAACAGACTTGTCGAAAATAAAGACGACTATATTTTCTATGATAGAATAGACTGGAATAGAATACTCTTTATTATGTACACCATATAAATATAATTATTATATATATTTAATTTATTATTTAAATGTCATTCAGTTAAACATAAAACGATGGTGTAAATTAAATAAACACACAGTCAAAAGTCAGAAAACAACCCGCCCCTGATCGTTCCCGGCGCAAAGGTGCCCATAACACTCGCCGCATTGCCTCGCTGAATAGCGATGGCCAACCTCTGCACCAAGAACGACCCAGAGCGGGAGTCACCGGTTGCCGCCCTGAGCTTACAGCCCAATTCCCCCACAAAAACCTTCGCGGCCCTACTCCAACTACCCAGGGTCTCCACAGCTACCAGCACAAAATAGAAAAAAAATAAAAATTACAAATGAAAAAAAAAATATTAAAATAAATAAATAAATAAATAAATGAAAATATATAAATTACAGACATAAATATAGAAATTTTACAAAGGGTGACACAATGGGCGGTCTTATCGCTAAGAGCGATCTTTTAAAGACAACCTTTGGATGGATTAAAAAGGGGGAGGAGAGATAAATACTATAATTATATCAATATGATAATATATATATATGATAATTACTCGACGTAGTTTCGTATTACAGCGGATGTTATTTCTTAATATTTTCTTACTTTAACAGAGAGATCGACCCGAAAATAATTAAATAAATACCTAATTGTATTGAGTGGGGCTTCTAATCTGTGGTAAAGATCGGGTTTCCTCAGTTAGTTGTTACACTTGTGTGGACTTTAAATTTCATGTACCGTCGATCAATAATAAAACATCATTGATATATTAAGCTTATTTCTTTTTTTACTATCGTTGGTTCTATTTTTTGGCATATATTTAATTGGACGTCTAATAATTCCCATTTTGCGCTTCTAAAAATATTATATAGCCAAGTAGCTGCGACCAACTTGTATGATGGATGAAGCAGGTTAGGTTGGACCTGGCCGCAGTAACTAAGCTAGGGCACCCACCCTGGCCTGGCTCAGTTACTGCGGCCAACTGTGAGAAAAGTTTAGAAAGTTAAAAAGAAGCCCAATTATAAAAATGTGCATCATTAAAAATTTAAAAAGTTTTTTTATTTTTAGGGGTTCAGTTAAATTAATTATTTTTATTAACGACGCTGTTGAAAAACGGGGACAACACCTTAATATTGGAGCTTAGTTTAATAATCATTAGAGTGACACTTCATGACACGAGCGGAGCAATAAGAGCGTCTTGTAAAAATACTTATACGAGAACTAAACTGAGGATACAGTCCGATAGAAAACAGATATTTTTTCGGCCGAAAATGAACGTTGATATGCATTTTCAGCTGAAAACTAAATTAAAAACGAAAATAAATGTTTTGTTTGGTTATGGGTTTTTCTTTAAAACTTTTCACTAAGTATTCTTAAAGAATGCTAATTAATAATAATCAAACAATCTGCTGCAAAATGCGACAAAAGGTAATTTTTTCCGCATTTTCTCAGTTATTGTGCTTTTAGTTGTTGTAACTATGCATTTCTTAAAAATAAATATATTTAAAATACTGATTTGCCAGTATTTTATTTTTTCGGCAGATTTCGAAAATATGTAAAAAAAAAAATCGGCGAAAATGGATATTTCGGCTGAAAGTCGAAAACGAAATACGGTCGGACTCTAACTGAGGAACACAAAAGTGAGGAATACTTTTGTGTGGAATATCAGTTCCGCTGTTTTATTAGGTACAAGTTAAGGTCCAATTTCCTGTGGCAACACGAATATTTAGCAATCGTTACCTCACGCGTCGCCCACTTGCCGGTTTTGTGTAGGGATTGTGATTGGCAACACACATGACAGACTTTTTGTGCGACGCAGGCTCGCTCGCACAAGAAGTAAGTCGTTAGGGATTTGCTAGTCGTAAGTGTAATAAACAATTCACACATTTTTCACACAATTCTGTCCGATTGATGGACAAAAAGTTTTAGTTTTATTTAGTTTATTTATTACTAGATTTTGCTCGTGGCTTCGCCCACGGGAACGTGCTACCGAGACAAAAAATATCCTATGTTCTAACCCAGATCATCGTCTACCTGTGTGCCAAATTTCATCGAAATCCGTTCAGCCGTTGAGCTGATAAAATGTAACAGACAGAGAGAGTTAGTCTTAGTATGCATGGATTTAGAAAGTGTTATAAAACCTCTATTTTTAAGTTTTGAAACAATAATTAAGCACTTAAGAAAAGTCATAACGTAGCCGTGCAACAGTGGCGAAGGTACCATACAACTCCATTCCCGCCGGCTTCCCTTCGAAAATTCAGAACACAACCACTCTATAGTCAATTCATCATTGAAATATAATGAAACGGTTTATTGACATTTTTTTTTGGTCCGGCTTACCTCTGTTATAAATTCACCCTTCGCCACTGCTGTGCAATACGTTTTCCTATATTTTTTTTCCTGAAACTCCTTTCGGTCCTTTTCTAGAGGAAAAAGGTTATATGCTAACGAAGTTTACTTACGTAATGCGTATCATCCTCTTCATTGTAGGCTAACTTGACGATCCCGTATGAGCCCTGAAACAATGAGTTTACATAACTTCCAACTTATTAGCAGAGTTAACAGAATTACACTTTTATCATAATTAGTGGCTGAACCGGGGCTCGCGTTAGATAGCTACGGGTACTGGGGTCGTTGACCTGAATATGTATGTTGATTCAGAAGACTTTTTAATTACCGTTGGCTTTTAAAATTTTTATAACTATGTTAAACCTTTATATGAATTGATAGTATACTAGCTGCGCCCCGCGGTTTCACCCGCGTAAGTTTTGATCCCGTGGGAATATCGGGATAAAAAGTATCCTATGTGTTATTCTGATGTATAAACTATATTACTGTAAAGTTTCATCGAAATCCGTTTAGTAGTTTTTGCGTGAAAGAGTAACAAACATCCTCACAAACTTTCGCATTTAGAACATTAGTAGGATTTAAGGAACCATTTTCGAATTCTGTTTTAGGGAAAAATTGTGTTTCGTTTACCATCATTCATTCAAAAGACGTTCACTGCTGGGCATAGGCTACCCCCAAACACCGCCACAATTACTGGTCTTGTTTTTTCAGAATTCAGCGGATGTCTTAGAGTTTCACTGGTTAGTCGGTCTTCCTTGTGTAGGTATCCACATGTTCCATAACGTTTTAAATTCGATCCTTAAAAATTGTACTGTTACTATGTGTTCCACTTATGGTTTTTTTACCATACTTAAATTGTGACTGGCAACTACTAGAAAAAAGATGAAATGGCTAGAAAGGGAGCGACGACAAATAGAGAAGTAGGTATGGAAGAAAAACACATGTATGTACGAATAAATTGAATAATGAGCATGATGAATTAATAGAAAAAAAGGTCCCGGAGCCATTTTTCTGGTTCTATTAAAAAAAAAAGTTTTCTAAATATAAGTCTATAAACAAACCTGGCCAATAGGCTCCAGCAGCCGGTACTGGTTAAGCTGCACGTACCCCGAGGCCTGCGCCAGCGAGACGCGCCGCGACTCGCGAGGCGCCCGCCGTGCTCGCGGCGACCCCTGACCGCTGCACTCCGCTGACTTCGCCGCGTGCGACCGCAGCAGTGTCGAGCGGTCGCCCGTGGCTGGGTATGTGGACAGCCTAAGGGGAAGTAAACATATTGAAGCATTATAACATTTCACGCCTGTAGGAGTATTTCCAGAAGGTTTCGGAATAGGCGTGGCCAGTTTACTCACATTTTCGCCAGTTATATTTAATTAGGAGTCAAATTGAGCCTTTCCTATCAAAAGGTTGCAAATCCAAACTCCGGGCTGTTACTGAGAAAGTCATAATGGAACATCCCAATAATCTTTTCCCAACTGGGGTCGGGCCCAGGGACCACGCTCAGCGCTTGCGGTTGCAACCATTATATCAAAAAAGTTGTTTCAGATTCATAGATTTTTTTTTGCAAAAATGGTATTTTTGTAATCAATATTAAAAAATATAGTTTAAATTCACACACTCACACATTTTAAGCGCCTAGTTTACCCACAGAGTATGAGTAGGTATACCACAAATTGATCGTTACAGTTGGTGGTCGAGCTGTGCACGCAACAACGCGTACGGCGACTTAATCGTTTTGACACTTGCACTACTTCGCGCACAGGAATTTTGTTATTAAAATTAATTGATTATAATTATGCGATAACATTACAACAGTAAATTGTATGACACACCCAACGATTAACGGATAAAATATTTAATCACTTTACAAGTGTACGTAAATATTATTATTCGGTTAGGCTTTGTTACTCAAATAGGAATTTGCCTCACTCTTTGCTAGGTACTGTAAGAGTAGGAGTGGTGAGGAATATAGGTACCTAGTTGAAGTTAACTTTTGAACTATTGCTGCCAGTTAAGGTAGAAAAAAAAACTGGCTAAGTTCGGGCCAGACTCGCACACAAAGGGTTCCGTAGAATATCTAAATCTAAAATATATTTAAAATAAAAACACGTTTCTTGTAAAGGGGTTAATCCACTTAAATTTTTAACTTTATTTTGTTTTTATTATTTGTTGTTATAGCAGCTATAGAAATATACACTCTGTGAAGAATTTCAACAGTCTACCTACTACGGTTCATAAGATACAGCCCGCTGACAGACAGCAAGTGGAGGCTTAGTAATGGGGTTCCGTTGGCACCCTTTGGATACGAAACCATAAAACAACGTATTTCGAAGTTAAAGTTCTTAGATTTTTTTGCATCATTAAAACCAGACTATCGAAAAAATATGCCAAAAAATAAACCTACTCGTAACCAATACCTACCTAACTACCATTCATATAATTAATGTCAAGTCATTATCTCATCCAACAACAATTCAAATATTTATTTTTTATAGTCCGAACAAAAAGTCTTGACACTTGAACATGACCCGATAATGACTATAATTAAATGTTTTTTGCGGTCACAAGTAGGTGAAGCCATTAATCTCGGTAACATCCTCCACAGGCTTGTAAAAATGTTCTTTGAAATAAAAATCTTTTGTTAAACTTGAATGTGTTTGATACTTGTGTAAATGTTCATAAATTATATTTCCAGGGCCGGTTTGGGCCAAAAACATGGAGCCGTTTGGGGACATTTTTAATAAACGATCTTAGGTCTCGCAGTACAAAGGGTAAAGTCCAAGGGCAGGCACTGCCTGGACAGGTCCACTCAAATCTGTATGGTTTTTTCCTCGAAATACTATCTCAGACATTAACCTGCCTGGTCCTCATGAAGATTATGTCTGGACTTTAAAAGAGACTGTGATCTTTGAATTTGTTTCGATCTTTCTCAGATTTTTTTTATTTGTTTCTTCTCAGAGTGGTCAGTTAGGAAACATCGAACTCAACTAGTTATAAAGAATATGTACTTACTTTAAAATTGACGTGTAAAAGTGTTTTTTTTGAACCAATTTACGTAAATAAATATAATTCAGCATTTTAGGTACGGTGTGTTTGGTTTCACTAACATTTTACAAAAATAGTGTACAGACGCCCGCCAGCACATCAAGCTACTACAATCAGTCAAATTTCTTCAATAGATTTTCAACTTTATCGCTAAAGCATAAGGTTCAAAGTTGATTGGGAAAATTTTACAGTTTCGGGTAGCTTCATATGCTGGCGTCTGTATATAGCAAAATTAGGGTCAATTAACGTCAATTGTATGGACAGGAAAACTCGGATAAGCACCCGACAACCTACTATGTTGACCTGAAAGATGCCATTAACAAAAAAAAAAAAAAACAATTACGTGGTATTTTTAGCTACTTCTTCGAAACTATTTGAAAATATAATCTGTATAATAAAAAAAAAGTTATGAAATAAAATTACAAAACTATGTAGAATATGGACTGTCTCTGTGTTTACAACCTTTAGAAGTAGGTCTAAACAAATTAATGGCACATATGCTACCCTTAGAAAATAATCTAGGAATGTATAATCTTAATAAAAACTATGGGGTTGAAAATACAATCTGTATTATAAAAAAAAGTTATGAAATAAAATTACAAAACTATGTAGAATATGGACTGTCTCTGTGTTTACAACCTTTAGAAGTAGGTCTAAACAAATTAATGGCACATATGCTACCCTTAGAAAATAAACTAGGAATGTATAATCTTAATAAATATAGGTGAGGATAAGCGAAGTCCCTGATAATAGAGAGATTTTCTGCCAAAACAGGGATCCCAGAAAACATGGCCGTTGAGAAGTTTCCACTGGATTACTGCGGATAATAACCTCACTTGATATCTTACAGGCTTAGCGGGCTCAACATGACATATACCTTTTTTCCTTATTTATCTGGGTGAAGGAATAACCAACCTTATAATTTGTAGACTGGTTCGTTCAAGGTTCACTGGGTGAAGTCATCTGATTAGTAAATTAGCTTCCGAACACGATAGGTGCTGTTATTGTTTGTCAAAATAAAAACATTCAAGTTCAGTTAGGATTTATCTACGGATCGAATAGAAAATACTTCCAGTGCCTAACTCAACAACTTTTGCCTGTTCTTCGATCTACTTTTTAGAACGGGCAACTAGCATTAACTTTTTAACTGACGGCTCCTTGACAATTCAAAAGTTCATAAAAATGGTTCTAATGAAAGAAATGCTTTCACATTTGACTTATGCACTACATTTGTTACTTCAAGTCTTAATTTGTGGCATTCAAATAGTCCCATTGAAATATACGATTTAACTTGAATTTTGCTGTAGTTTGGGAGCTATATTCCCAAACTCGGATTAAACTTGCATAAGCACAGCATAATCAGCCTATAATGCCATTGCTCAGGAAGGAAAGCTGAACTCCGAGCAAAAGCTGAGGATCAATTCCCTATCGCGCAAGGTTGGACATGGCGTTTCACAAATGGCGGTTTACTACCAGGACTTGAAGCTAAAGGCCCAAGAAATACAAAACTCTAAATTAGTGTTGAGAGAAAAAGGTGACCTCACAGATTGCCTCGAAAATATCAAGAAATCCATTCAAGAAAACTGCGCTAAACCAACGATGGCAGAAAATGTTTCGTTCGCTGACATGGTAAAAACCAATAGAAATAATTACTTGCGCCCCAATAACGTCAGTTCTATTGCAATTTATCCAGCGGATAAATTAAAATCTAGTGAGGACACTAAATCTCTTGTCCAAAAAATTATATGCCCTGAACAAATGAAATTGCACGTTAGAGGACTGCGCAAAACAAAAAACGGAGGCGTTATAATCAGCACGGAGACCAAAGACGACATAGAAAAACTTAAGAAATCATCCCAGCTAAGTAGTTCTGGCCTGAAAGTGGAAGAGCCCCATAAGAGAAGACCAAGAATTGTGGTTATAGGAGTACCGACCGTTTTAAGTGATCAAGAAGTTTATGATTGTATCTATGAGCAGAATGTAGCCGAGAAGCTGCCTAGTTTGTCCCGTGACTCTTTTTTGACCTCTATAAATTTAAGTCACAAGTCAGGTAAAAAAGAGGGACCTACGTGCAACTTCATTCTTGAAGTTACTGCTGACATAAGAAAGGCGCTTATAAATCAAACTCGAGTGTTCATTAATTGGACTTCCTGCCCGGTGAGGGACTTCACACTTGTGACCAGGTGCTTTAAATGTCAACAGTATGGACATGCTGCAAAGACGTGTCGGGAGGCTACCTATACGTGTGGACATTGTGGGGAACAGGGTCATCAGGTGAATGAGTGCACTAAACATGCTGAACCGTCACATTGTGCAACATGCTTGCGTTTTAAAAAACCGAGCGACCACAAAACAGGCGACCAAGAATGCCCCGCAAAGAAAATAGCTGAGACAAGATACATTAATTCTATAGATTATAATGACGTCGCATAAGACCACCAATGTTTCTCTATAAGCCTTTTTTTTTTTTTTTACTTTTACTTTATGTTATATAATTATTCGTATTTCGTCTTTTAATAGTTATAATAAGTACGTAAAATTAATGTTTGTTTTAAGTTTTTACTATTTATATTATAAGTACCTAAACATGCAATCTTAACATTTTGTTGACACGGCAAATTTTTCTGTATGACAAAGTACCTAAACGCGACCATTAAAAATGTAACATTGCGAAAATCATAAGTAATAGAATATGGTTGTAAAATGAATGTCAGACGATGATGTAAAAAAGTAGCATAACTACTTACTATTTTGCTCAATTTAAATATAGCCATAATTAAAGTAGATAAATTAGATATTTACTATTTGTAGAAATTTTAGATAATACTTACGTAATAAGCACTTGAGTGAGATACCTGAGATACAGGTTTATTCCTAGTTCAGGTAGAATCCAATTATTTGTTACCTACCTCTAGTTTAAGGCCCTAATTTGTAAATATTTATGTAAATCAATTATTTCAATAAACAATTTCAATTTCAATGTTCCCACTGCTGGGTCTCCTCATTGATCCCCCACGCGGGCCCAGCGCGGGTTGGTAGATGTCACATATCTTCGAATTTTTTATGCTAGGACATGTCGGTTTCCTCACGATGTTTTTTTTCACCGTTTTGAGAGCAGTTGTGGTGGATTCCGGGGCAGCGGGATTGTCCGAAAGGGTTACCGCTACACTCCCTTCTGCTCCACCCTGAGCGGGAGGGGTTATTTGATGATTTCCCATCCTCAAAAATAAAAAATAAAGCAGTGGTGGTGAAATTATTTACACAAAGTAAAGCGCCTGCCTGGATTCGAACCTAGGGTAGGGCCGTTACCACGGGGCCACCACGACTGCTCCTAAATGAGACTCAACTCATGGGTAAGTGTTACAATTTCTTCAAACGTATCAAGACTAGTGGTTACCTGTCTCCATCTGGGGCCTGCCACCGATTCCTCTCATGGTCTCTGTTGCCACCGTTAGACACGTCCACTGCTGAGTGTCTGCAACAAATAAATAGACGGATTAGACTCCATGACATTGTATAATAGACCACCTCTGTTCACTTGTGATGAAAGTGTAAGGGCCAAGACAGATGAATGGCTTCCCAACTCCTAACTTGCAGTTTGGATGAAGTTCTAAACATCAACGTTAGACCTTGTTTCCCTGAAGGGCTGGGCAGACGTATACCCGCAGTAGGTACACTCACATTTCGTTGGTTATGTTTCTGTTTCATGTAATAGTGGGCGAGCCTATTGCCATCAACTGGGCACAGATCCAGAACCCAGTTTGCTACTGAAAAAATCCAGATGGGCAAAACCCAACAATACTTTGCCCGACCTGGGAAGTGAACCCAAAACCCTATGCTCAGGCAGTAGCGCTTGCGACCACTGGACCAACGAGGTAGCCTGTAGTATTAAAACTGCGCTCGGCCTGTTCATGAAAATATAATAATAATTTTATTAGGGTACATATAGGTTTTGTAGTACATGAGGGTCTTCCAAAGTACCTATGTATTATAAATTACATTTGCCGCCCAAGATTGATTGTCAGCCATTGTAGCCATCATCAGCAGTCCCACATACTGGAAACTTGAAATAAACGTTCTTATAATATTAAGAAAGAACGACACAAACGTTGCGACACACTATTCCAAACCTATTATTTCTCACAAAAAACAATTTCTCTCCACATTTTGATGTCACAACACACAGATATGAACCCGAGCAGCACGTGCCATTGAATTAGATTCACTTACACGTTACTTATACAAAGGGGGATAGGCAGAACTGGAGGCACGTGACTAACATACGTGATAACGACGAGCGGATTCTGGACAGCACACACTAATATATCATGTTTCATAATTAACGGAGGCTGTTTTGTTTAGTATTGTTTTGTATACTAGTCTTGTGGTAGGCAGGTTTACAGGCCGCATTATTAAGTACTATGAGTATATCTAATATATAAAATTCTCGTGTCACAGTGTTAGCGTGCGTATCGGGTAGGTCTGAGAATCGGCTACTACCTATCTATTTTTTTTTTTTCAAAACGACGTTTGCGGGATCAGCTAGTCTAATATATAAAATTCTCGTGTTAGTTACCATACTCCTCCGAAACGGCTGGACTGATTTGTATGAAATTTTGTGTGCATATCGAGTAGGTCTGAGAATCGGCTACTATCTATTTTTTTTTTCAAAACGACGTTAATTACACGACGACGAAATTACAGACATAAATATAGAAATGTAGTAACATTTCTATATTTATTATTTATATGGTGTACATAATAAAGAGTATTCTATTCTACGAGGCGAAATGTCTTATTTTTAATCTAAGAACAATAGACTTATCCCCTTACGTTTATAGCGTCTGTATGTGTAACATATATATCACTGGTCTGTATAGTCACACAAAGCTTTGCCTTCTTCTTTCGAAAGTCAAATTATTGACGACTGAAAGAGAGAAATCGGTGTATACAACTATTCATCTGATATATAAATATATGATATGGGGATATTATAAATTGCATATCAAATAAATAATCGCCTATCAATACATACTCATCATTTATATTCTTTTTTACATCAAATAACTTGCTTCACTACAAATAAACTAAATGTTTAACAAAACTCAAACTGCAGATAATTCGAAATTATACATCAATATGACATTACTTTTTTCCTCATAATGCAGTTAAATTTATTTTTGTACAAAAATACTACATACATAGCATAAATACTGACTGCACAGCAAATTTTCCATATTTTATTTCAATTTAATTCGCATACTAAACGACGTCAGGGGCACCCCGAGGTTCGGTTTGGTTAGGTTCCTTTAAACCCTGCAGACAGAAATAGGAGCCCCGCGCAGCGGGGCTTCGTCGACCTGACGTAAAAATCGCTGTACGCTGCGAAAATAAATTGTAGTGTGTTTAGCGATATTTTGAGTTGAATATTTTGCTGTGCAATCAGAAATTTTGATGGGAATTCGGAATCTTAATGCATAGAAAAAGGATATTTTTTTATTTGCGCTTAAATACTACCCATATAAAAGGTACGATTATACGAGGGATACAATAAAAAAATAATCATCGTGAGACTGCTTGGTTTAAACAGCATGCGTGGAAGCCTAGTATTGTGTCAAGAAGGTGCTTTTGTCTTCCAGATATATCACTCGAGCTCGTACATGTACTATATCATCATCAGCATTACTGAGCTTAGGTCTCACTTTTCTTGTGCCAATACCTAGTACATAGTTCTGTATAACACATACTAATTCCATGCTTAAAATACGCGGGAGAAGATTTGTCGAATAGGACAGAATATTAAATAGAACCATATTTTATCATCATCACCCAAATTCATCATTGCTCATCTTCGTAATTTAAAAACTTACTACGTACTTATCAAATACATGCTTGAGCCGGGCCTGCGGGCGGAGAGTAATGGGTAACTCTCCGTCCGATCAGGACCAGGCCCGTGTCGGACGGCGCTTACGTGTTCCACGCGCGCCTCAAAGAGATGTCAGCGATAAGGAAGGGGCCCGTAAGGGCCGAAGCCTGCCGGGGCAGCGGGATTGTCCGAAAGGGTTACCGCTACCCCGGAACACAAAGGGCTAAGGAAGGAACACGGGTGGGTTTTAGTCAGTAAGAGTCTGACACTCCCTTCTGCTCCACCCAGAACGGGAGGGGTCATTTGATGATTTCCCATCCACAAAAAAAAAGGGGTTTAGACAATGAGTTGTTTGTCTGTAGGTAAGTGAATTGATAACTTGCCGACCGATACGACAAAGTATTTAACTACCTAATATGTTGTTAACTGAGTCGACTACAATGTGCTTCTAAAACTAATCATTTCTCAAAAGTGCCAACAAGCTTTTATAGCAGAATCATGACGTTTTAATATCCCCACAAATATTATAAGAAGCAGTTATTCTTTCCCGCCGACGTTCAGTCAGAAATTGATATAGCACGTCGTCGGCGAGGATGAGTAAGATGTCACCCTCGCGTTAAGGGAGTAGGCAGTGATGTGGGTGACTGACAGACGAACTAACATTTTTTTTGGAACGTGGGGTAAATTGAATTAGCGGCGGATTTTGTGTCATGAAAACGTTTTTGTAGATTGGAATTACGGGTAATACACACATCAAAAGTGTCTAGGGATCAACATATATTTTTGCAATAACTTTTCTCCTGATTGATATTAATTAAAATTTTCTTTAAGGATTCATCAAATAAAGTGTTATCGTTACTGTGACAAACACAGTAACGATAAACCAAGTCACCTTTGCATTAATAAAGAAATTTGCCATTTTCCTAATAAAGGGATTTTTGACATTTGAACCACTAACACAAAAGTTCGAAAAAAAGACTGAAATAACAGTTTTCTCTAAAATTTTATTGGGTAACTTAAACAATTAATAATCCGTGTTTCTACCGCGAACACTAACAACACAAGAACATCGGTTTGGCATACTCAAAATGAGTTCATCCAAATCACGCTGTGGAATGGCCGCCCATGTTCGTTGCAACAACAAAAAAAGGTCTTCTTGCGACTGGATACCCTCCATATTCGGCAGAGCTCTTCTCTGTAGCATATCCCATGCATGCTCAATCGGGTTCAAGTCTGGCGACTGAGCAGGCCAGGGCAGGACATTGATGTTAGCTGCGGCGAGAGTCTGTCTTACAACTCTTGCGGTGTGCGGTCGTGCATTATCATGCATTAACTGAAATAAGGGACCGATTTGCACTTGTAGAGGAACGATGACGTCTGATACAATCGTCTCAGCATAAATTTGAGCGTTGAGGTTGCCTCTGATCCAAATCAACTCAGTTCTTCCGCCGATCCAAATACCCGCCCATACCATGATGGTTCCACCACTATAAGGATGGACTTCCTGGCAGGATTTTAATCGCTGTTGGCGTCCAGGGGTTCTCCAGTGTCGTATACGTCTTGTATCCGGTCTCATACCAAAACGAGACTCATCAGAAAAGCACACGAAACGCCATTGTTCTTCTGCCCAATTTCTGTGTTCAAGAGCCCATTGATATCGAATCCTACGATTGTGCATTGCTATAGGTGGTACCCGTAGCGGTCTTCGGGAATGAAGGTTCACTTCATGCAAGCGGTTTCTGACTGTTTGGTCGCTAATTAAGTTCCCTGAAGAGTGATGAAGCCTCACGGCTAACATCATGGCGGTTATTGTTGGAGCTCTTCGAGTTAAGATTTGAATGTATCGGTCTTGTCTCCGTGTGGTGCAGCGATACCGTCCTCCATGGCGCTCAGCCACGGTACCAGTGCTTCGGTAACGTGTCCAAAGTCGACTGATAACACTCTGACTTGTATTCAGAGCTAAAGCCACAGTACGTTGCCGGGAACCAGCTTCTATCATTCCCACGGCTCTGAGCATTTCTTCCCTGCTTAAATGACGTCGCCGCTCCATAATAACGTTGGTTTTAATCAGTAGTAGGGAAACAGTAGCACTAATAATGTCTTCAATGCGTTGTATGTTTTTATAGGGAAAATATTGACAGCTGATTTTCATCTTTTACTCGAATTTGATTCACAGTTCCTGATTCAAATTATGAAATGCACCAAAAAGGATCCATATAAATTTATAAAATCATAAATTTATTACAAAGCCACATCTCAATCTCAAGAAATCCGCATAAAAATGCTTGATCCCTAGACACTTTTGATGTGTGTAGTTTAATCAATCGTCAAGCAGATTGACACCCTACGTCAGCTTGTCGTGATAGAGCCATTTCATACTCGTATACCTAACTGACAAAGAATGACAGTAATGTTGATTAGAATATTCGAACAATTTAAATTGGTATTCAACAGACCTAACAATTAATTTCTCTACCTTTACCTACACAATCATGAACTTATAACTCTCGTTGTAGAGCGATCGTTGGGCGTTATCAATCCATCTAATCTAGCTTCCTTCACCTACTTTTAGGCACTTCAATTTCGATACTGCTGCTGTCTCTTAGGAGACCAGCTTGTCCCGTCATCTTCGAAGTGGTCTTCCAATGCTCCTGTGGAGGACTTTAGGGGTCAATTTGAGAGAGACTTTTGACCTGAAAACTGATTGGGTCCGCTTCCACAAACACACAGAGGATCGTGTTCTGTATGCACTTTAGTGTGTCTGTAGTGTTGTCATACATAAACTCACGGCTGTTCCCCATGGGGGAGGGGGGGGGGGCAAACAACGGTGTATGACATAACATCACGCCTGTAATACTCGAAGGGTTAGATAGGGGTGTGCCTAATATACCTATAGTACACCCACATTTTGCCAGTTAATGGCACTTTGCTCGACCTAGGAATTGAAACCAGGACCGCATGCTCAGCAGTCGCGCATGCGACCACGAGGTAGTCCAAAAAGATGTACCGTTCCACAACCGATACCTACAATATTGATAATCAATCAGTTTCCTTCACTCATGACTGAATCATTGTTTTGTAAGGCACAATTTGAACAATTATGCCTATCCCCGTACTAAACTGGTTCGGTAGAAAAGCGGACAATACACTACAAAGAAGTGCGCTTTAATAATAAATTAGTAGACTCCCAACTGAGAAATTTCAAATGGAAAAACTCACTTACACAGTGTCCGACCCGAGAATCGAACCGACACCTTGCTCAACAGCAGAGCTTGCGCGACCCACTAGTCCAAAAAAAAACAGCTACGAGCTGCGAGCTGTGTTTAAGATATTTTGTAATCGAGATACAAAACTGTAAAGGCATTAAACTTTTTTGTCTCATCTCTTTACAAGACGAAGCTAATAGAGTTGAAACTAACGTTCAATCCATTTAACTAGCCCGTTAAATTTAAGCCCGACGCGGTTTACCTCGAGTTTACTGCTGTGTTACGATCTCTCTGTGTGCTCACACCCCGAAGACGACGTCGTAAAGATATTTCGCTTTATGGACAGAGGTTTTTAACCGTCAGAAATTCTTATTCGGATCTGATTCTTGGAGTACGAAGAAGAAGATAGAATATTCTGAAACCAAAATATATATCGTAGATAGGAGATGATGTCTGAATGTAAACGAGGCAAAAGCAGTATGTAAGAATCGTAGCAGGTGACGTTCTGTAGTTTCTGCTTGCCCTCAATGGCAGTGTATGTATGTACATATCGATGCCTTAGTTCACAATAGCACTAACTACGAAATTTACATTTATGAGGAGAGAGCTTTAAAGTTTTTTAAAGTGCAGACGAGAACAGTAGAAAATCCAAGTTAAATAACAAAAAAATATGCATCTATTCATAAGACTAGTCCTTTTACTCCATCTGTCTTGATTAGTTTTACAAAAATAAAGATCATTAATATAATACCACATTCATGGAACATTAAACGAACTCATTTAATACAACTGTGACGCACGTTTTTGGTAGAAAGAAACGGAATAACAGTATTTCTATGCGCGAAAACGAAAGAGCATAAAATTTAGTGTATTTGGCATTAAAAAAGTAAAAATTGAAAATTTTGTAGTTAGTGCAATTGTGAACTAAGGCATCGATATTTTAAGTCGTTCTATTCAATAGTGTAAAAATAATTTCAGCTGTGGACTACCAATAATTGTGTGTAGACTACCAATAATTGCTCGTAAAAAATTAGAATTTGATTCCGAAGCAAGCTTCTTAAAATAATTATGCCATTTAAAGAAAAAAAATGTCTGGTAAAGGAGATGTTTCAAAATGGGCCAGATCTATGTACAGTATCTCAAAAAAAAGAGAAAAATCCGTAAAATTCGGGAAAAATACAGATAATTCAATTAAATGTGTACTGTTGTGGTATTGAACTGATATTTATCAATTAATTTTATCGACTTTCAACATGGCGTCTCACAGATTTAGTTACTCTGTTGTTAAAAAGAGAACTGTCAGTTGTCACAACAGTGTCACTTCTGTCACTTTCGTCTAGCGTCGAAATAAACAAAAACATTCAAACGTCATTAATCAATCAAAATGACAGCTTATCGCCATGACGGGTTGTTTTTTGTGTGTTGCAATTTCAAGTTTAATTTCTTCTGTTTACCAGAAAACCAAACTATTTTAGAGCAATTGGACAGTTGAGAACTGTTTTAAATGAATTTCCCTATTTTTAAGTATAGTGTACAAGGACCTGGCCCAGGCTCCATACATTTTGGAACATCTCCTTTATTAATTGTTAGGAATTGACTATTAACTTATATTGTCCGTATCTGCAAATATCAAACTCTTATATGATGGCTATAACATGACAAATTGATGTAGTGTATCAATTTGTTAAAAAAAAAAAAATCCCTGACTGTACCTATACCGACAACAAGTCAGTAGCAGACATGATGATGCTGTTGACTTTACTGAGATTGAGATGCTGTCCCTTAGTTTGGGAACCACCACCCAAGCAAACATATTTTTAAGACAGATGTGACATGAAAATATAAAATTCTTTTTGTGATTTCTTTTCTAAGACAATGGCCCCGATTCTGTCGTTCATAAACTAAATTAAATTTAAGTTCAGTGCATCTTTTTCTTTCTATTTTATTTTTTTATGATAAGGACAGAAGATAAATATTAGTTTAGTCCTGTCAAATTAGATAATCCATAGACAAGCTTAGATGTGAAAAAAAAATTGTCTACTAAAAATACGTCAATTTACGTCAGTCGCTGACTAATTTGACAGGACTAAACTAATAGTTATCTTCTGTACTTTTCATAATGAAATAGAAAGAAAAAGGTGCACTGAACTTAAATTTAGTTTAGTTTGTGAACAACAGAATTGGGGCCAATTTCTTTTTAAGCCATAAAGTTGTTTATTTATACCAAACCAACAAACACAGCACATAATAATGTTTCTTTGTTCAGTAAAGCAACAGATGCGCACACGCCTCTTAGTCAGCAATCGTTCGAATACAAGGAGCACAGACATCGCTTGTGATTTGAACACGTGTTCACAAACATGTATTGAAACAAGTGTTGATCTTATCACATTAACGTGGCAGTAAATAAGTTGTTTATGTCAATCGTAGTATGTTATAGTGCCGTGCGGACACTTTTGACTCAAGTAATCATTTAGATAATAGCTGTGTGCAATCACTGTGTAGCTCAATATTATAAGCAACATTCTATCGACTTATACGATTTTTATGTATTGCAACCAATAATTAGTACAGCAGACATACAATATTTTGATTCAAAACATGCAAAACTGAAATAGCTTAAGCGTAGGGTAAGCTTAAGTTATCTTGACTGACTAGAATGCCAGCTACGTTGTAGCTGACTACGCCGAAGAATGCCGGCTGCGTTGTAGCTAACTCCGCCGAAAAATGCCGGTTACGCTAAAGCAGACTACGCGGTAGGGTACCAGCTACGTTGCTGCAGACTACGCGTAGCGACTATGCAGTAGGATGCTGGCTACGTTGCTGCAGACCACACGTAGCGACTACGCAGTAGGATGCCGGCTACATCGCTGCAGACCACGCGTAGCGACTACGCAGCCAGTAGGATGCCGGCTACGTCGCTGCAGACCACGCGTAGCGACTACGCAGTAGGATGCCGGCTACGTCGCTGCAGACCATGCGTAGCGACTACGCAGTAGGATGCCTGCTACATCGTAGCAGACTCCATAGCAGATGGCATTATTTTTTATTATACTTAATCTTTTAAGTTACATCTTTCATCATCATCGTTCTACTGCCCTTATCCCAATTTATTTGGAGTCGGCGCAACATCTTTTTACAAGTTTTTATTTAAGGGGCCGGCGGAGCTTGCGTGGTTCATACAAACGTAATACATAGGTACCAAAATAAATTATAAATCAAACAGATTCTTAAGGTAGTGTGTGTTTATTCCGATTAGATTACAGAATTTCTAGGTTCCCAAATATATATTTTAAATGGGCACTGATTTAAAGACGAGTTATGAGAAAAATATGTTCTCTATAGAAATTTGAAATTCCTCATATCTCGTCTTTATATAAGTGTCCTTTCAAAATATATATTTAGATATCACCTTAAGAATAATTATTTTTGATTTACAAATTATTTTGGTATTACGTTTGTATGAACTGCGCATGCTACGCCGGCCCCTTAACTTGCCTTGTTAGTTAGTTAGTAGGTAGTGGTCAAATCTTGCAAGCTGAACAATTAAAACCACTTCTCTTTTTCTTCCATACTTAGTTTCTCAAGTAGCCGTCATCTTGGTAGTCACGCCCCTTTCTAGCCATATAGTTCACACAGCCCATCCATCGTTTCTTTGATTTGCCCCCACGCTTATAGCCATCCAAATTATGTTACATCTTTATTCTTCCGTATTTTAATATTTTGTTTATGGGTAACGGTAAAGTTCCACGTTTGATTTTCTACGACAGTTAGCTTATTAATTATTAAATTTCTTCTTTACACCCAAAGTTTGTTGTAAATCCTTGAATATACAACGTGTAACGTTTAATGCGCAAAACCTCATACACCCCAATTAGAGCATTGAGTTAAAAGCATAATACAATGAACAATACTATTTTTTTAAAGCTTACTATTTTTATTAAGAAAATCGTGTTGATCCTAGCATTGCTTTATGCATTCAAAATTGAGTCTAATTGCCTTAAATTAAGACTTAATTTTCTTTGGCTCAATCGGCGGATAGTATGGCAAAATACATGATTTTTGACAAAAAAACCTATATTAAAAGTTACTGGAATCGATTCAGTAGTCAATTATAAACAAAATATTTTCAGGTTTTGCGCATTTAACGTTACACGTTGTATGTATAGAGCTTGCTTGATAAGAATACCAGGAACGACTGCACAAGGCATATTATAGTGAGGATAAACTAGGCGGTAACCGTATTAAAGTTTAATTTTCTATGAAATTTCAACAGACTACGTTTCTCCGGAATCTTTGAGTTTATATATTTTATTATTTCAGGACTGTAGTACAATGTAAAATGGTGCTGAATTATGAAATGTATTCACTCGCAACGGAAATTAGTGGTGAATATGTGAAGAGATGTACATCGTGTAGTGAAACAAAGGTTTTAGATGGTAACGGATTTGTAGAGCTGAATTTATTTTGTAATAATAAACTCCGCCAGGTGGCGCTACTGAGTAAACATCTGATATTGTCAAGTCATTGTAAATATTTTCTGTATAATTAAATTCGCGTAAACATAGTTACTATGAGTGCTTAGAAACGGTCATAGTGCTGGATTCTCTGCGTGAAAGTGTTATCTCTGTTAAAAAGACTCTGAAACTCGATTTAATACAAGTGAAGTGAAGTTAACAGTTCGGTGACAAGTCATGTAAACAATTGAAGAAACTTAACCTCATTCGAACTATATAATCTTTTATATTGATAAACTTCATCTAACAGAAGCATCTAACGTGATAAATAGTGGATGTGATTTCAAACATAAACTAAAATACGTGTGTTCATGGTGCTGTCTCCAGTGACGAAAAGCCGAAGCAGGTTTTAAAAATATCAAGCCGTTACATAAACAGTTGACGGTATGATAACTCTAGATAGCAGCACTCTCTTTGTGTTTATGCAGTAAACGCTCGAGGCGACATCTACCATCGAATAGTAGTACCTTGATGCCAACCATTACACCTAATTATTAAACTGAGTCTCATTAGAGAAAAGTCGACTACTAGCGACACCTATTGACGAATAGCAAAACTACCTAATATTACAAATTGCTGCGCCTGATTAGCAGGATCAAAGATTCAAACTAATATAGAGGGAGCTAGTAAAGAGGAAATAGACTGAGACACAGATTTACTTAACCTCTGCTGATAATAATATAAGAAAATGAACTTCTTGGAGAACATTACTTTTCGTCGCACGCGCACTCGATCAGAAAACTCAGAACTAAATGAAAGTGATATAATCTCACAAACTTTAAACCACACTTCAAACAGCATGCCAGGTGTTCCAGAAGATGACGAAACTGAACACCAAATAAAGAAAATGAAAGATAAGATTGAAGAATTATCATCACAATTAAATAGCGCTCACAATGAAATTGAAATTTTATCATTAGAAAATAATAAATTAAAACAAACAAATGAAGACCTAATGAAGAAGAACGAAATGTTTAAAAAAATTGCCTGTAGTCCTGTAAAACATAAAGCCACACCAAAGAAGAACATAAAAAAGAATATCTACAGCAACTCGGAAAACACACCAACATATAATATACGACCAAACAATGAAGACAACTACAGCACAAATAAATCAGTCTCCACTCATAAGATTTGTCATCTCACAATGCCGGGTACCCCATTGCCACTTACGTCCATGAATAAAAAAATATGCCTTGTAAGTAGTGAAGCCTCCAACAGACTTTACACTTTAGTTGAACGGTCACTATTAAATAATTTTGAAGTCTGTCATTACCGTACACCTAATTGTGGAATAGAGTATATTTTGAGCAATATAAATGGGAAAGTTCGTGATTTTACTAAATCTGATTACTGTGTTATTCATATTGGAGAAGAAGATTTTCGGAGGACACAAAATTATAGAAATCTCGTAATGTATATTCGTGAATACCTAATACCTCTTAACCATACTAACTTTATAATTTGCTTACCAACATTTAAATACATGAATAATATTAATGTTATGTTTAATAGCCGAGTGGAAGCATTTAATAACTTACTTTACATGGACGCCGAGACCTATAAGTATGCCTATATTTTAGATTCTAACTTAAATTTACCATATACTAACGATACGTACAACCGACGTTTTGGGACTTTAAATTACAAAGGTCAAGAAATAATAATGTCTGATTTACAAGACCTCATTCATAATTTAGCGATACTGAATGCCGTCCAATTGGAAGTTGATAGTTTCCATAATAAACAATACACTACTAATTCACAAGCTACCAGTGATATAAACTTTACGGGTGACTATTCCTTTCGAGACCAAAGGCCAACAATTTAAAATCTTATTCCAAAATATCCAAAGTATATTTAGCAAACAACATATATTAGAAGCATTTCTTGAAGAAAACCCTGTTTATAACGCAGTATGTATATCAGAGACATGGCTATCAAATGAGAAGCTAACTATGGTCCAATTTGACGGATACAAAATCGCAGCGTCATATTGCCGTAGTAGACGCGGAGGTGGTGGCGTCTGCATCTTGCTTCAAAATCATATAAATTGTATAGAGAGGAAAGATATCTCAGACATGTCCATAGAATATGTAATAGAAATATGTGCAATAGAATTACCAAAGGAAAATATTTTATTAATAACGATATATTGGAATAAGAGAGAGGAGGATATTTTTAGTAGCCAATTAGAAAAAATTTTGCATTACATAAACGATAAATATTCAAAATTAAATATTATTATAGGTGGGGATCTCAATGTGAATATTTTGGAGAATAACAGGAAGACCAGTAAACTTCTAGATCTAATGTCAGAGTACAAACTTACACAACAGATAAAAGAACCTACACGAATCACTCAAACTACATCTACTTGCTTAGACCTAATATTTACAAACCTGAACACAAACAACTTTTTCACTAAAGTAGAGGAATTGGGCTTCTCGGATCATTGCGCAACAGAAATACACATCTCCATGCCAAATGTACCCACAAAACAAACAACCTGGCACACATATAAAAGACTATTTAATAAAGAAAATATAATAAAATTCAAATCTACATTAAATACTACTGATTGGAACTCTATTATATTACCAAACCGGAATTTGAATGAAAACTATAAAGCTTTTCATGACACTTTAACTAAAATTCTGAATAAATGCATACCTCTGCGCAAAATAAAAATAAAAACTAATTACAAGAAATATTGGTTAACAAAAGGTATAAAAATTTCCTGCAAAAATAAAAGATTATTAAAAATTCTTATGCTAAAAACTAATAACCCAATATTAACAAATTATTATAAAAAATATGAGAAATTATTAAAAACATCAGTTACCATAGCAAAAAAATTGCAATATATTAACAAAATTAAAAAATCTACTAATAAAGTCAAAACAATGTGGAGAATTATAAATGAACGGACTAATAAATCAATAAAAAAAGTGCAAAATAATATAAAACTACAAACAAAAAACAATAGTTTAACGTGTGAACCCAAGGAAGTTGCAAACATTTTTAATAACTTTTTTGCATCAATCGGCGAGGAACACCCTTTACAAACAAATAAGCCCAAAGGTTCCCCTGTGCTATCACCAACTCAAAACTCAATGTTCCTTAGCCCTGTAGACCCAAATGAAATAAACCAATTAATCAAAACTTTAAAAAACAAAAATAGTTACGGAATTGACGAACTCCCACCCAGTTTATTTAAACAATGTGCGGATGAACTCACTTTACCTTTCTATAAATTGATTAACCAATCCTTTGAGGAGGGCATATTTCCTGACCAGCTGAAAATTGCACTTGTGAAACCCCTGCACAAAAAGAATAATAAAACTGACCCAAGCAATTATCGTCCAATAGCTCTACTGCCTACAGCTTCAAAGATTTTTGAGAAAGCAATGTGTAACCGTGTGTACGCCTTCTGCGAGAAATATAAAGTATTCGACGAATGTCAAAATGGTTTTCGCAAAAATAAATCAACAACTTTAGCTGTATACAAATTTATACAGGAAGCTCTTAATATAATAAATAGTAAAAAATACGCAGTTGGAACGCTACTAGACATGAGCAAAGCCTACGATAAAGTGCAATATAGTATACTGCTAAATAAACTATATGGGGTGGGAATCCGTGGTAAATCCCATGAATGGTTTAAGTCATATTTGACAAATAGGACGCAATTAGTAGAAATAGAATTCTTTAATAGTAGTACAGATGAACTTCAAAAGTTTCGATCTGACCGCAAGGCTATAAGCGCCTCAATACCGCAAGGGAGTGTAATTGGATGTCTTCTTTTTCTCATTTACATTAATGACCTTCCAAAAACTATACAAGATTCCGGACCATGCGTCTTATTTGCGGATGATATTTCTATTCTTACCCCCTGTCACGATAGCGAAAACTTAAATAATACCCTTAATAATATTCTCACCAAAACAGTAACCTGGTTAAATGACCATAATTTAGAAATTAATTTTAAAAAAACTAAACTTATTACGTTCCACCCCCACCAAAAAAGTAACTTACATGTAAACTTCCATTTTAATAACCAAAAATTGGAACTGGTTAATGAGTTTTCCTTGTTGGGATTAACAATAGATACGAACATTAGCTGGAAAGCACATATTCAGAAGATAAAAGCTAAACTATCTACATTTTTGTACGCTTTTCGCGAAATAAAAAAGACCACAAACCTACAGACGGCTCTAGTCACTTACTACGCCTATGCACATTCGTGGCTTAACTACGGTGTTATAATGTGGGGGAATAGCACAGACGCACCAGCACTGTTCATTACCCAAAAAAAGTTAATTCGCATTTTAGTCAATATTGAACCTACCGATAGCTGCAAACCCCATTTTAAAAAGCTAAATATTTTAACACTACCATCTATTTACATACTAGAAATCTGTAAATTTGCACACACTCATCAAGACTTCTACACAAAACGTGAAGACATTCAAACTAGATTCACACTCCGACACAAAACACGCCTAAATTTACCAACATCTCGCTTAAAAATGCACTCATCTGGCCCTCTAGTTATGTCAATAAAAATTTATAATAAATTACCAGAGCTTTTAAGAAATGAAAAAAAGATAGCTGTTTTTACTAGCAAATTAAAAAAACTATTACTAAATAAATGCTATTACAGCATAAATGAATATTTAAATGATAAATTTATACAGATTGAATAACATTAAATAAATATGGAACAGTATTATAATGAAATGAATGGCTAAATTATGAAATGTTAATTAGTGCAGAATATAATGTAATGAAATTTAAAATTTTTATATTTAATTTGAGTAATTTAATTTATTGTAGATTGACTTGTATTTTTAAAATAATTTACTATTGAAATTGTATGTAATTGTTTATTTGACATTGTTTATTGTGATTTTAATATGTATTCTTGTTAAATGTTTTATCTCATTGATTTGATTTTAATTCTATATAATTATGGGTCACGATTGAAAAATATATGAAATGACTGATTAATATACTTATTTAATTTAAAAATAAAAATAATATAATGTTTCAAATGTTTAATGATTAGTGTACTTAGTATAAGTTAGTAAATAAGAGTTTATCCTTTATAGTCTTTTGCTGTGCCCAACAGGGTCCACAATTGTGTCCATTATCGAAATGAATTTACCATCTATGTATGTACATTGTGGAATGCAATAAACATTTGAGTATTGAGTAACTGTGTAGTTTTTTTTGTCGGAAAAGTAGTGGCCTATAGCCGACTAAGTAAACGGCACATTTTATAAATTAAAGTCGCTTTTCGTATCTGTATATCGACACCTGCAATTTAAAACATTGTAACTTATTTTTCACTGCTTTTCAGGATAACGATTTAAATATTCAATATATTCTCACTTTGTTCCTTTAAAGTCCTAGCGTCTTCCAATTTTGTAAATATAAGTAAAAAGGGATTATCTACTTTGCTGTATGACTAATATGTTGTTTACTTATGTATTTTATATGTTTTTATGATTTACAATGATTTTTCATTAAAAAGTGAGTTACAATGTTTTAAATTGCAGGTGTCGATATGATGTGACCGGATTGTTCTTCTAAACTCCGCAACGGATTTTGATGCGGCTTTCACCATTATTTAGAGAATTTATTCCGGAAGGTATAAGTGGTATACAGTAATATTAAACTTTCACATAATGAAGAATTCTCCATGTTTTGTCAAGCCGTAAACACCGTACAAAGCAGGAGTGGGCCGCTTGAATATTATATGATACGAGCTACTTTGTGCGGAATAAAAGCTTAACCATGTAATCATTTTTAATACTATGGAGTATTAAAAATGATTACATGGTTAAGCACACTATGGAGTGTGCTCTATAAAAGTCAATAAATAATAAAGCAATAGGCTTATTAATGGCGGTAAATAATAGGAAGAATTATTCGCAGCGGCCATTAATCCTTCAAGTAAAGCACCTAGGTATAATAACCGACCTCATTGCGTAGACACCTCGTTCCTAAACACTGTTATCTGTTCCTACCACCCATGGGACACAAATACCCACATATCATTACCATGCCCCAGATTATAATTAACATTTCACATAACCTTTTAATCTGTAGGGTAGCCGCACCTGTTATCGGCAGGATTTGGGATCCGGGAAATGTTGGCTTGTTAATTTATTTCGGCTCATTTGTTTTGTTAATTAACGAATGTATCTGTAAAAAGGATGAAGCCTTGATGTTTTGCGTATGATTCTTACATTCAGCAGATTTTTGGATTGTGAACCTTGTATAAAAAAAAAAAAACTACTTACCAGCTTTCTTGATCAACTCAGTAATTTATCTTTGACCGATCTCTATAGTCACTCTCAATGTATGAAAAATTACGACCCATCTATAAACTGACCTACCTAGGAGCAGTTTAACCTCAAAAACAATTGACGACCTTATTACCTTATCATTTGCCTAGGCTTATCCCAACTATTTTGGGGTCGGCTTCCAGTCTAACCGGATGCAGCTGAATACCAGTATTTTACATGGAGCGACTGCCTATCTGACCTCTACAACCCAGTTACTGGGTAATACGATACTCCTTGGTAAGACTGGTTGCCAGCCGGGCCCAACGGCTTATCGACCTATTGCCGACCGACCGACCGATACCACCGAACACCGACTATTACCGATTGTACCTATTACCTAAAAACATAAATATATTATGTAAATAGCGGTGTAAATTAGAGTTGCCGCGAATACTCGCTATTATTCGGTATTCGGCATTACTCGTCATTTTTTTGATATTCGTCGAATACCGAATAATAGCTAGTATTATTCGGCATTCGGCGAATAGTCGTCGAAAATAAACTTTTAACGAACAAAAGAACTAATGAGTTAAATATAATCATTTTTTAAAATTATTTTCCTTAATGTAACAATACACAATATCAATTATTATCTGTAATATGTGCCTGTGCCTATCATATTCATGAAATTAAATTAGTAAGGCTTTTTAATTAATATTTAAAATGGAAAATTAAATTTACTACACATATGTAGGTATGTATAACATGAAACAGATTTCTTTAACTTTATTGTTTTCTTTTCTCACAACCTTAGAAGAAATTAGAAATATTTTTAATGTGTTTAATGTTTTTTTTTTATGTCGAATAGTAATGTCGAGTTATTCGACTATTCGCCAAAGTGAATGGCGATTAATCGGTATTCGATTATTCGCTATAAACACTATTCGCGGCAACTCTAGTGTAAATTGTGTATATTGAAATATATACAAGCTCGCCTATTAGATAGCTGTAACATCAATACTGCACAGTATTCGTCTGCTAATTGCGGTGGAATTACAAATACATTAGATGGATTACATTCCGCGTGGTATAACTGGTAATGGTAAATCAATTATATATATGGTATTTGCGGTAGACAAATTATAGCTTGATAGGTATGTTAATAAAGTTGTTTAATAGATTTCTGATATCTATATCTATACTTAACATTGCGAAGAGGTAAAGTGAGTTTGTATGTAACGGTTATCTTCGGAATTACTGATCCGATTCCGAAAATATATAAGTATTGCCGAATGTCAAAGGGATTATTTTATGTTAAAATAAGAAATTTCACGCGGACGAAGTCACGGCCAGAAGGTAGTCATGAATAAATCATAGGTATTTATTTTATACGTGGAACATTTTGTTTTATTCATTTATTGCTATCTTTTTAGTTACATAATGTAAAGATTGTTGTTTTTTGGTTTCTCAAACATAATAATAATAGCCTCCCCGACCGATTTCGGTCACGGCGGCCAATCTCAACGGAGATTGATAAATGATAAATGATAAATGATAAATGATTTTATTTCTGTAAGTAGGTTTGTACAAACACTTTTACACGTCAAACGATTAGCCAGGTACGCAGGAGATATTATAGTGCACAAGTGTGCGCGCAGACACAGGTGCACTCCCTCTTCCCTCACTCTCATAGTCCGATGGGACGGCAATCCAACACGACCAGAGAGATCAGGCGCAGAACCAACGGCTTAACGTGCTTTCCGAGGCTCGGGGGTATCCCACCGCCAACTTCCAAACTCCGAGCTGTTACTAATCCCTACTGGAAAAACTCAATAACACTTTGCCCGACCCGGGAATCGAACTCAGGACCCCACGCTCAGCAGTCGCGCTTGTGACCACGAGTTCAACGGGGCAGTTAAAACTCAAATCATTACTAACCAAATGAGAAAAATATAATCATCCAAAGCAAACAACTCCTTGAGAGTGAACTTAGCTTCAGAAAAATATTTTTGCGAATAAATCGGAGGTCCCCAAAAATAGAATAAAAAATACCTATTATTGAAAGTCATGGCACTCAACAGTGGTCGCCACCCCACTTCACGTATAATTACTTGTAGGTGTACGAGTAACAACATACTATAATTTGCATGAATATGTCCTGTAATCATAGTTCGCAGCTTGACAGCCGCCCATAAAGATTAGCATACAAAGTGGTGTGAGCCATATTATATGGTCATGAAGGTGGAAACAGTCCATCCTGTTAAGTCAGCCTTTAAGTGTGCCGCTGAACGGGAAGGCCTTTTCGCAGACAAAAGGAATGAGCAGTGATCATTAAGCTTGCTCATTACTTGTTGAAGATTTCAGATTTCGTCATGTTGTTCTCCTTAAAATGAAATCGGTTTGTTAAGTAGCAAATTCAACAAGATGCAAGAGAAGATGCAAGTATAGACTTGCATTATAGATTAATATTGATGAACCCCCTAATGCCTATGCGTTAGGGGCTAGTGGCTAAGTAATAACATCCGCACAGGTCGATCAATCAGGATAAGGTAAGCTTGCCGCGGTTGGTCCCTGCATGGGTCTGATGATCTTTAGATGTCAACACCCACTGTCGTTACGGGTCGTCAGAAGCTCGAGAGTCTCAGTCTGGTGTGATAGATCCACGAATGACAACCGGAACCAACGGCTTAACGTGCTTTCCGAGGCACGGCATTTTTACATACCAAGTCCTCCGTCTTGGTATGTAAAAATGGTCACTTATCCACGGACCAACCGCGGCATGCGTAGCTTAACCTGATCGATGGACCCAAGAAAAAAGTAAAAGTAATAAATAAGTTATCATAGTAATTAATTTAGTTATTAAGTTTTTTGTTTTTTTTTCCGCTTCACCCCCAGAAATGAACTTACAAGAAATCTTTTATTATTCCTTAAGACTCGTACAGAAAGGTCTTTTCCTAATTTCTCAGGAATTTACAAACAGGTAAATAATAAAATGCTCCACAATTTCCCTCATCGAATATGTATTTACCTTCCCACCATTTAACATAGGATCCGAATCAAGACCGCAAACCGATACCTCCGCTAAATATTTAATGAAACTCTGTGAAGCTCATTGACGAGCAGGTGTTCAGCGGGGAAGCGTAATGTGCTGCGGTTGGGATATGGATGGGTGCATGTAGGGTAGTAAGTATTTTAGGTCAGCTGAAATTCGATTTCGGATGTTAATTTAGTTTATATCTATAAATTAAGACAAACTAGCAGTTGCTCACAGTTTTATTCGTATCGTAGGCAAACTACTACATGGGTCAACATAGTCATATAACAGCAGTTCAGTGCTGGATATAGGCTTCTGCATGCATGGCACGCCAACCTGGTAAAAAGTATTTAATATGCTCATCGAAGTGTTTCATACCAATCCGTTCAGTCATTTAAATGCGATAAACCACTAAGTTTTTCGAGACATCGCCAAGCGGTTGGTCATCACTTCACGCGACCAAAGAATATTTTTTCCCCTTCTTTTTAAATACTTGTACATATTATTTTAAAGCTTTTAAATTATGTAATTACTAGCTGCGCCCCGCGGTTTCACCCGCGTAAGTTTCGATCCCGTGGGAATATCGGGATAAAAAGTATCCTATGTGTTATTCTGATGTATAAGCTATATTACTGTACAGTTTCATCAAAATCCGTTCAGTAGTTTTTGCGTGAAAGAGTAAGTAACAAACATCCATCCATCCATCCTCACAAACTTTCGCATTTATAATATTAGTAGGATAGGAAGTAGGATTAATAGGATTGAGTAATTTTCACCTAGCTTTCACATTAGTGGGATATTCAATAAATCAATCAACTCAGCCTATCCCAGTCCACTCCATCTGGATATAAGCTTCTCCCATGCTGCGCCACAACACCCTGACCTTCGGCATCCAGCCTGTCCCAGACACCTTATTGAGGTCGTCTCGTCTGTCTGTCTAGCTAGGGGGCACCCCACACTACGCTTGCCGATCCGCGGTCTCCACTCCAGGATAGGTATGGGAGTAGAATATTATGATGTGTATAATAAAAGGGCCCGTGGCAAAATAAAAACAGCCGCACAGGTCGATCGATTAAGCTACGCTTGCCGCGGTTGGTCTGTGGATGGGTAACCATATTTACATACCGAGACCCCTCCGTGCCTCGGAAAGCACGTTAAGCCGTTGGTCCCGGCTGTCATTCGTGGATCTTTGACAGTCGTTACGGTTAGTCAGAAGCCCGAAGTCTGACAACCAGTCTTACCAAGGAGTATCGTATTACCTAGTCACTGAGTTGTGGAGGTCAGATAGGCAGTCGCTTCACGTAATCTACTGGTATTCAGCTGCATCCGGTTAGACTGGAAGCCGACCCCAACATAGTTGGGAAAAGGCTAGGCAGATGATGATGGTGGAATAAAATATAGTATAAAATATTTAGCGTCCTTGCTGTCAAATACTAAGTGAAATTGCATCAAAACTGCCGGGAGCCTTCCTGAAGCTTTCGTTCGAAAACTAATTGCTTTGGAACTTCATCCCAGCCTTGTTGGAATGCCAAACATTCAATAATCGAAGGTACACAAAGCTCGCTTCGAGCTTAACTTTAGAGAGGAAGTGGTGTCATTAGACTAGAGATTATGGACCATAAGGATCATTCTCATTAGTTCCACCAGGAATTAGTTCCATGGAACTAATGAGACTTTTTTTTTCTCAGTAGTTGTTTGTTTTTTTTTTATTTTGGTGCGTTTTCTTTATTTATACCATGGAACTACTGAGAAAAAAATTTCAATAGTTCCATGGAACAACTACGGTGGAACTAGTGAGACGAGTTCTATTCAGCCGATCGATTCTGTAAAAATCTCACCGTCATAACTTAGGTGAAGTGAGCGTGAAGTGAGCTATCAATAGTGGCAGTTCCTAACATCAGGTGGAGTGACAGCTCACTTCACCTAAGTGTTCACGGTGAGATTTTTACAGCAGAATCGCACTGCAGTTTCGTTTCATTTGTTCCATTATCAAAGTGCATGGAACTACTGAGAAAAAAAAGTCTCACTAGTTCCATGGAACTCAGGATTTTGTAATATCTTAATTTAAAAGAGTGTCCTTGGAGTTTCTTGCCCGTTCTTCTCCAAGAGATCTACGTTTTGGAATGGGCAACTAGCTTCAACTTTCTGACTAACTGACCGACTAGTTAATTTTGACAATTCAAAAGTGCCTGGAAATGGTTTAATTGAAATAAATGCTTTGAGTTTGAGTTTTGAGTTTGAACTAATTGCTGGTGGCTAAGTGAGAATGATCCTAAATAATTATCATGATTTTACATAAAGTCTATTCAAATTTATGTTTTTTGCCATAAATTTTCCATTGTAACCATTTCATACAACAGCTTTCAAAGAATTATAGTGTGATTTGAATATATGCGGGTATTGGTCGTTAATTTGCTTAAAAATAATGTTCGTGCTTAATCAACCTGTGATGTTCCCAATGCCGGGACCCAGGCCTCCTCTCTATGAGAGGGAGTGGGCCGTAATCCACCACGCAGGCCTAGTACGGGTTGGTAAATGTCACATGTCTTGGAGTGTTTGGTCGTAGCACATGCCGGTTTCCTGATGTTTTCCTTCACCGTCATGAGAGCAGTGGTGATAAATTAAATTAAATAAAGTAAAACAGTTGCCTGGGTTCGAACCGACGACCTACTCGTAAGTTAGGCCATTACCACTGGGCCTGCACCACTGCTCTCAAAGGGTAGGCAATTAAGTAGGGATACCTACGTAAAAAACGCCCCGTGCTTAACATACCCCGCAATTGTATCACGTTTAATACATCACATTACACTTATACATTTAGCGCCAGTTGTAAGTACTAGCCTCATCGGCTTTTTCGAAGGACAGCACCAATAATTCCCGTATTTGCCTTTCTACAATCCAGGGCACCCTCTCTCGCGATTTCCATCAACATCCGTTTTATAAATTCGTTTTCAATACACTTGCTCGTAAAGTAGCTCTTAATGACCCACTTTGAGGTCCATAATGCAGTGTATTAAACACACGTGCTTTTTACTTTATGTTACTGCACTACTGCGGTAACGCCACAGTTAACTATTTACTAGTCGGAGATGTGCGCTTTTTTTAATCTCACCAAAGAGAATTCATGCCAAAAGGAATCCGCGGGTCATATTTCACTTTTTTTTTTTAGTCTGAATTATCCTTGGTCTAAAAATGAACTAAAATTGGTGGTCCATTCCGGAACCAAACGCAAAAGACCCTGACTGGCGTTCTATTATTGCGGATTCTCACTGATCTAATGTATATTTCTCTATTCCAATAGTACTTTCAAATTCCATACTAGCTAAACTACAATTTGACAGATCAGTCTAAACATTATTTTGTGTTTATTATATATTTTTTAAAGGCTGTTTAGTGGTTTTGCCAGTGCCTTTACTTACAGTTTACACCTGTGCGCGCATCGCTAGCGTCGCGCGCGGAGAAACAAAACCAGCGTGCTATTTTCCATAAAAGTTAATAACAATACAAGTTTTTTATTTTTCGCAAGTGTGTTGTAAGACTTCGCATGAAACGCGTGTGCATTGGCTTCCTTATCGCGCTTGCGCCGCCTCGTATGCAATGATCAACATAACACACGTGTTTCATAATGTACCTACTATTTGTTAAGCGCCTCTCATTGATTTAGGTTCGCCTCTTATCCACGAATTTGAAAGTAAATGCTTTCCTTCCTCCACAATTTAAAAGTTAATATTATGTGTTTAAATGCTAAAATCCGTAATATCCGACCGGGATACTTTATAAAATGTTCTAAATATACCTCCAGGGAAACATTTCATAGCTCTGTGGGCTTTTTATGAAATTTTCTGTTACTGGGTTTTAAAAAGGTGCGACTTGAGGTAAAGGTTTTCGAAAATAATAAGTGTTATTTATCTCTGTGGTTGTAACAATTATACAGGGTGTAAAAAGAAACCTTACGAAGCCGTCATATACGCATTCAACAAACTAAGTAACTTTGAAAGTTTGAACTACAAAAATAAATGCTGGGAAACGAATTTTATTTTAGTGATAAAATAACTGCACAAGTTATTTTTTGAGGGTGCCTGCAGGTACGTGGGAGTATTTAAAGATAAGTAATTAAATAGAAAATGTTTTCATTTAAAAAAACTTCTGAAAAGTTGGAACTTTGGCTTTCAATAACTCTTTAACCAGACGGTTCTCTGGTATGGTCCAGAGAAAAAATGATCATAATAACGGGAAGAACAAGTGACTCTCGGTTTCGCTAAGGGTATTTTTACACCCGTTAAGCTTCCTAGAAGGCGGTGACCGCCACATGCGTATAGTAAAGTCCGAATACAGAGCGTCCAAACCAAATTACCGACCAAATTGTCAAATACTGGTGACAATGATAGATTAGGTTTAAGAACAACTTTATTTCTCATAAGAATTTCATACACAATTCAATTACTGAGAAACAATATTTAAAACTAAGATTAATAATTAGAGCGCACAGATGTGGGTAAACAAATAACATAAATTTACTCGAAGGTAAGTTAACTAAGCACAAACATGGATGTAATCATGTATTTGATTTTTACTAGATGTGGCATTGATGGCATAGTCTGATTATTAGGAAGTTTGTCAGTTATTATAGGACAATTTTTTTTTTTTTTTTTAGTTTATTGTTCTATTTATATCTATAATCTATAAAATATTTTGATTATTGGATTTTACTTGTCTTTGTTTTTTTTTTTTTTTTTTTAAGTAATTACACATGTATATTTTTATTTTAAAGTCTATGTAGTTAATCTATTTTTTTTTTTCCACTTATTTGTATGTATTAATTGTGTGAGTTTTTAGTAGCTTTTTGAACCGGGCATAACTTTGTTCTTCTTTTATTGCTGATGGTAATTTATTATAAATTGTAACGCCTTCAAACTCCAAATTTCTTCTTCCATAGTTAGTTCTAGGAGGGCGGGTCACTAAATAACTAGCACGTCTTAGGTTAATTTTTCGTGTTTGTTGTTTTGTTACAAATCTTATATTGGAATGGATTTCCTTATTTAATATTTTACGTATTAGAATACATGTGTAGTATATGTACGTTTGTTTTATGTTCATTATTTTCGTTTCCTCGTATATCTTTTCAGTTGGTGTCCGAAATTTATAGTTAAATAAAATTTTAATTAATCTATTCTGAACTCGTTGAATTGGATCTATATTAGTCTTCGCTGCAGTACCCCAGATTTCAATGAGGTAGTCGATATGAGGCTTAACCAGAGAGTTATAGATAAGATATCGCACTTTTCGAGGGAGGCAATTTGTTATATTGCGTAGTGCCCCTGTGAGTGAACTTAGTTTAAGTTTAATTTTTTCTAGGTGTGGTTTCCAAGTTAGGTTACTATCTAAGATAAGTCCGAGATATTTTTCCTTAGGTTTTCGTTCAAGTGATTGGCCGGCTATTTTAAGTTCGAAATTATGATTTATTTTTTTATTCTTTGCTACAAAGATTACATAATTTGTTTTTGTAATATTAATAGTTAGAAGATTTGACTGAAACCACTCATTTAACAGATTAAGATCATTTTGAGCGTCGGCTACTATAGCTTCGACTGAGTGTCCAAAGTAAAAGAGGCTTGTGTCGTCTGCATAAAGGGAGATGTCTCCTTTGAGACCCAATTTACTGATACTGTTAATATAAATTAGGAACATGAGGGGGCCTAATATTGATCCCTGGGGGACGCCAAAATTCAAGACACAGGGATTGCTTTCACATTTACCTATTTTTACTATTTGTTTACGGTTCTCCATATATGATTTAAAAATTCCAAGTGCTTTGCCTGTGACGCCGGTGAGTTCCAGTTTCTGTAATAATTTGTCATGACTAATGGTGTCGAAGGCTTTTTTAAGATCAATAAATATACCTAAAGCAATTTGTTTTTGATCAATTTTATTTTTAATTTTGGTTACAAGGTCAATTGTAGCAGCGAGAGTATTTGATTGAGCTCTAAATCCATACTGTTTACGGTAAAAAAAAACCTTTTGAATTAAGGAATGACTCTAATCGGTTATAAAGAATCTTCTCAAAAACTTTGGAAATCACCGGGAGAACTGATATAGGGCGGTAATTGCACGGGTCAAATTTACTTCCGGATTTATGAATTGGTACAACTTTTGCAACTTTTAACTCGTTGGGAAAAATACCTCGTGCCATATGATAGTTAATGCAGACTGTTAGTTCTGTGGCAATAATGTCTTTTACGTATTTAATTGATTTTGTACTAATACCATCAATGCCAGATGCAGTATTACAGTCCAAATTCTTAACTATGGTAATAACTTCCTTCGTAGTTGCTGGTTTCAGAAACTGCAATTCTGTTTTATCAGTTAGTCTACACTCTTCCAAAATTTGACTTACTTTTGATTTTTCTGAAATCATATTTGCTAGGGTTGAGCCAATAGTCGAAAAATATGAGTTAAAACTTTCGCAAATTCCTTTTTGGTCCGTAATAGTACCAGCTGCCGTTTCAAGTCTGTCCGGTCCTGTTCTGTCATGCAGTTTGTTTTTCGACAAGTCATTTATAAGTTGCCACATTTTTCGTGGTTTACTTGAATTTTCTTCAAACCTCTTTAGGTAATAATCACTTTTCGCTTTTCTTATGTTGTGTGATAGTCTGGTTTTTGTATGTTCATACTCTGCTTCTACTTCCGTGTCCTCTGCGTTTGTTTTATATTTTTGCCATAGTATGTTCTTTTTATTTATCTCTTCTAATAGTTCTTTTTTAATCCAGTCCTGTCGCGGGGGATTCAAGAGTTTAAATTTTGTGATTCTGCACTTACTTAAACAGGTTTGTAATTTGCCTGCCAATTTATCATACTCTACCTCTTCATGATTTTTAGGATATTCATCCAGGCATCGATAAAGTTTATTGAAGTCTACTGCGTTGTATTTCTGTTTTATGATAGGTGGTGGTTGGTATTGCTTTATCTCTAACAGTATTTGCTTGTGGTCAGACATTGACGATTCCATAGTGACAAAATGAAAATTATTTTCACTTAAGTTACAAGACACATGGTCTAACATTGTCTTAGTTGAGGTTGTTTCGCGGGTACAGTGTTTTGGACTTATTTTGTTCAGGATTTTGTAGTTGTTCTCTATTAAAGTGTTCTTATACTTGTTCTTAGATTGTCATGGCGTCCGTTATAAACATGACGGAAACGCTACTTTTAGGCAACCATAGCTTTATAGTTTGTATAAATATGTGGGTCCACCTTTAGGACTTAGTTAATTCTTTTCTATTATCTTTTCGAATTCGCCTCAACGAAATTTTTTTACGTAGTTACTTAATAAATATTATTTTTTATAACTAGGTATGACTTTCATTCAATTATCAGATCAGAATAGGATCTGAGCGAAACAATTGCGTTTGCCTTTTATAATATTTTAAATATAGATTGGAATCGTCTTGTTGGCCCGAGGGACACAATATTTTGTCTTTCAAAACCGACTCTTTTACAAATATCTTTTGAGCGGGGCGAGTATTTTTTAGAGGTAGGTAAATCGTAGCATTATAATACCAGCCTATTATTGTCCCATTGCAGTGCAAAAGCTTCTTCTCACTTGGTGAAGGCACTGGCATCACCACGCTTACTAACTCGAGAAGGGTTGGCGAGACTTACATTGATTATAAGTCCAGGCAGAGCAGTGGTGGCCCAATGGTAATGGCTGCGACTTACGAGTTGTAGGTCGTAGGTTCGATCCCCGTCAGGCGCTTTACTTTGTGTAAATTATTTCATCACCATTGCTCTTAAAGCGGTGAAGGAAAACATCGTGAGGAAACCGGCATGTCCTAGAACCAAAAATTCGAAAGACATGTGACATTTATCAACCCGCACTGTGCCCTCGTGGTAGATTACGGCCCACTCCATCTCACAGAGAGGAGGCCTGTGTTCCAGCAGTGGGAACATTAGAGGCTGATTATGATAGGTCCAGATTTCCTCACGTTTTTACTTCACTGATGTCAGTAGTGTCCAAGATAAACTCAGAAAGTCCATATCACATCCTTTTCAATTTCGATTCAATTCTTATAAGAATTGAAAAAGACACAATAGTATAACTTTGCAGGTTAGTAACTACATTATGCCTATTATTTGTTTTGAAGTAGGAACTGCACCATGTTTTTCGAAACTTCATAAAATAGGAGCATGTTTTTAAAATCTCTTGTAAATACTCGTTCGATATAATTATTCACGAAAGTTTTATGACATTGATTTAGGCACTATAAAATTGTCTATAACACAGTCTTTATTTCATAAAGCTAGCTCCAATATTTTTAAAGTTATTGAGGGTTTTGTTACCGAAACGCTTTCTTTGCGGGTTAAAACTGAAAATATTTTTTCAGTTAAAACTCAGCATGGGAAAAAATTAACTGTCCTAAAACTGTTTGCCTTAAAGCTGAGTTTTAACATTTTATCTAACGCGAGCCGTCAGTGTCCATAAAATCCCTCCCGTCCTACCCTTTTCACCCCCTTTCACCCCGTTTGACCCCCGTTTTATTATTTACAGTTGTGTATAATGTCGAATACTGAATTTTTAGTCTCTCATGTTTTTAGGGTAAATTGTATGGGCGTTTTTACGCGTTTTCAGTGGCTACCCAGTCAAAAGAAGGGTTTAAAGTTTAAATAATCCACATGACTGCTTTTCAAGAGTTGGTTTTCTCCCTAAAATAGCAATAAAAGTTGCAAAGTAATTTAGGTTGGTGAAAAATTTAAGTGTAACGCTTACGAGTTTTTCTCCTACGATAAAGAGCACACTAATTTCGTAACCCACTCAGTCACAAATCAAAAGATTTTGAAGAAAATTGCTAATCCATCCGTTTGATATAATCGTCTCCTCAACAACGAAAGATAAATATAATCTAGCTCTGAATGTTACTGAACTGTCAAAATGAAAAACATTACCATTGTAAGTGTGTTTCGTAACTGCCCCACGGTTCTCTTTAATTCTGATCAAACTGCAATTGCCAATCTGTTTCCTAAACAAGGTGATTATTGTTATTTTTCCTTCTCCTGCAATGTCTTATTTAATGTTTTGACTTAATAGAAAAGAGTACCCACATATGGCAAGGTACCCATGGTCTTTGCCAAAAAACTTAGGCCCTTTGCCAAAAAACGTGTATGTAACAACATACACGTTTTTCTTGCCGTGAAAAATTACGGTTTATACGCCATGATTGTGTAGGCACGGTCGTCAGTGTTGTATGGATTACTATGAAAGATTGTTGACAGACACGTTTTTTCTCCGGCGCTGTTTGTATGCCGTACCGTAAATAAACGGTGCTAAAAATACTCTGAGGCCCTTTTTGTACACAAAGGGCTTTAGGGTATTTTTTTAAGTAAGTAATTGAAAAAAGTTACTTTTTGTCAAAGAAACGTACATTTTTTCATACCATTAATCTTTTACAGGGTTATTTGTAAAACACCAGCAACCTCTTAAGAGGTCGTTGTACTCATCATTATGAACAACTTTTACTATGGGCCCAAACCTGAAATCGCGAAACAAAAAATCAGCTGTTCCCTACATTTATGTTCATGTAAATCGTCAAAATGTTCATAATGATGAGTACAATGACCTGTGTTTTACAAATAACCCTGTATAATAAAAAAGGCATTGCAACGCATGACATAAGCTAGTTACGCTATAAAACTTTTTAAGTCGGTGTCGTTGGTTCCGCATTTTCTTTTATTGACACCGACTTCCGAAATTAAAGTTATTTTTCACTTTGTAGTGTTTTTTTGGAAGTCGGTTGTTTTTTTTTGTAAAAAGTTTTTTATTTTTCACTTTTTAGTGGGCCAGTTTGTAACTTATCTAAGTTACAACAGCCTGATCTCAACTGCTCATCACCTTTTACAAAACATTGATTTTCTCGATACAGGGACGTTAATTGTTTAGGAGTTCTCCTTGTAAAAACCAGGAGAACTGGATCTGATTGAGAAGTCACCATCAGCTCCACTTCACGATACGCATTGTGCTTAGCAACCACATTAAAGTAGGTACCTAATTGAATTGCAACCCGTGAAATATTTATTATTAAGTAGTTCCGATGGCCATCTGTGGTCTTCATCATCAGTTCCACTTCACCGGATGGTGCGAGCAAATGCACGAGTTACTATGAAAAATACCCAAATCGCTATAGGTGTGCCTACAAAATTTGAGGGTTTCCCTCGATTTCCATTGGATTCCCTCATCAGATTCCGATTTGGTGACAATGGGACCACCGCAGGAGCATACCCTTTCAAATAAAAAAAGAATTTTGAAAATCCGTCAACAATTGGTGGAGTATTCGATGAACAAACATAGAAAAAATAAAAAAAAAACATAAAAACATTCGAACATAGTACCTCCTCCTTTTTGTGAAGTCGGTAAAAAACAACAATCATATTATTAGTACACATGCTTGTATTATGTTAGTATTATGTTAATATTAAGTGGTGGTAGTGTGTACATGGCGTATTGTGTAAACGTTTGACAAATTACTGCACATTGTCCGTACATAATAATGGCTATAATATAATGTTATCTGACAAGTTATTAACTACATATGAGGTCATAAGACATGATATTAACGTCACGTCTTGTGACTGATTGCACCTCTTTCATACAAACATTACGCCTTTTCCTCAGGGTGCTGTACAGAAACTACAAATCATTACATGATCCTTATCAATTATAGCCAAAGTTAAATCTATATATATATAAGGAGAAACTGACTGACTGACTGACTGACATATCAACGCACAGCCGAAACTGCAAGGACTAGGAACGTGAAATTTTGCATACGGCTTCCTTTTATACCGCTACCCCGGAACACAAAGGGCTAAGGAAGGAACACGGGTGGATTTTAGTCAGTAAGAGTCTGACACTCCCTTCTGCTCCACCCAGAGCGGGAGGGGTCATTTGATGATTTCCCATCCACAAAAAAAAAAAAGGGGAGCACTAAGAAGGGGTTTTTGGAAATTCGACCTTTAAGCGGGTGAAAAGGGGGAATTTTGTTTGCATGAAAAATGTTATTGCTTGAGTTAATAAACTTGAAATTTGGTACGAATACACGCAGACGATGTCGCGGGCGAAGTGCTAGTTATTCATAAATTAGAAAGAAGAATGCAAGAAACTCCGCAGTTAATCTTAAAAAAAAACAACTTCGGCACACAGACAGATACGAAAAGCGACTTTGTTTTATAATATTTATTGATAAAGAAAATTCATAAACTTATGAGTTCTTGCTTGAGAGTCCAAAGCCTCAGCCGTTGAGTTATGGTCGCTTTGAATTTAATTTGTAGAAACAAACTGATAAATTGCCCGGGATATTATTCCACAGAATGATTTACTAACTCCTGCGGTGAGAGATGATATGTATATTGCTTGTACTAGCTCCATATTGTCTACTAGTGGCTCGGAGTACGGGTATAAGGACTGCTAATACGTTTGATTGTGGCCGTTTGAATTCAAGGCATGCGTCAGCGTATGTAGGTAGTCATTTTGTTTTAGGTAAGTATTTGTGATATTTTAGTTCAGCATTTTTGTGAGTAGTGCGGAATTATTTTTAATCGACTTCTTTTTTATTTTTCACGTGTCGTCTATAATATAATATTTGAGCGTTTTAGCGGGTAAAAGTAGCAAAATGTCGATTTTCTGAAAAACCTGGAAGGTATACTTACAAATAAAATCGTTTTATTTTTATGTATTCTTTGTACAGCTTCAACGTGTATGTTTTCATATTTCAAACTGGAGGAGCTTGTGGCTAAGTAATACTAATAACAGTCGCACGGGTCGATCGATCGTGACCGTAACGTGATCGAGGGTGACCATCTTTACATACCAAGTCTTCTCCGTGCCTCGGAAAGCAAGTTAAGCCGTTGGTCCCGGCAGTCATTCGTGGATCTTCGACAGTCGTTACGGGTCGTCAGAAGCCCAAAGTCTGACAAGGGGTATCTTAGAACCCAGTAACTGGGTTGTGGAGGTCAGATAGGCGGTTAGACTGGAAGCCGACATCAACATAGTTGCGAAAAAGGCTCGGAAGATTGATTGAATTCAAACTGGATAAAAACACATCCCAATTAAAATGTTATCATTTTCATCAATTTTAAAATAACTTCGATACACATGTTTTCCCAGACCCACAGGGCACCAGCACTAATTCAGCTCTGTACTAACGATCTCGAAACATCCAACAAAAGCTTGATTGACACACACAATATTATTTCTGTGAAGTTTTAAGCCTTTATCAATAATTGGTGCGTTCACCCTACGCCAATAAATTGTTGAGTGTATTTGGATAATATTTTGAAGTATTGTTTGGATAACCTAACCGTGTAGGTATGATAGGCTTTGTGGGTTTGGAATATAAATACTTACTTAATAATTAATTGATTTCGAACGAAATACCTATTGATTTTTCAAATAGATAGTCACGTCATAATTTTACCATTTCTGAGATTAAAACAACGCGGTAATTGCATCTATTATTATCACTATTAGTAGCAATGGCTTTCCTTTTGACATATCAACAACATTCATTGCGGTATTTACGTTGTTAAGGAGACGTTTTTTTCGAACATATGAAGCAATGGATTAGCAATATCCTGGAAAATGATTCAGATGGTTAATTTTCAACTCAGATAAGGTGCTGGGCAAATCCAAAATGCGGGCGGTGAGTAATGGGTAACTCTTCGTCCGATCAGGACCAGGCCCGTGCTGGACGGCGCGTACGTGTTCCACGCGCGCCTCAAAGAGATGTCAGCAATAGGGAAGGGGCCCTTAAGGGCCGAAGCCTGCCGGGGCAGCGGGATTGTCCGAAAGGGTTACCGCTGCTCCGGAACATAAAGGGCTAAGGAATGAACACGGGTGAGTTTTAGTCAGTAAGAGTCTGACACTCCCTCCTGCTCCACCCTGAGCGGGAGGGGTCATTTTATGATTTCCCATCCACAAAAAAAAAAAAAAAACAAAATGGGCCTATACAATTTTCACATGTGGTGATCAACGCTTGTTCCTTCTCTGTATGAGAAGTAGCCTTTGCCCTGCAGTTAGACAGTTATAAGTTGTTTTTATTTATAAAAACATCAAATACTTTATCAATAACAAAAAAGCGTGTACTCGTATCGTGTATCAATCAAACAACGCGCGCTATCAATCATTCGGCTGGTAGTTTTAGTGTTGTCCCGTATATGCAAATCTTCTGCCGATATTTCACTTTTTTGTTGAACCCAGAGGCGAGATGAGAACAGGGAATTGTTTATTAGGTCTGTACTTATATTATAGGTGATGGCCGATGTTGATTGAGGGCCCGTGGCTTTGCCAAAAGTCGTAGTTAATATGTTAAAGTAAAATGATTTTAAAATCATGAAAGTGTTTCACTAGAGGACTCATCTTTAGTCTATAATTAATGTTTGTCATCATAATCTCGCTTGGACCGAGTGTCTGTGACACGTAGGTAAGTACTTAAGTACAGGGAATGGTTCAGGAGTTATGATCCTTTACATTTGTAATCGCGCATCATGATAAGCCCATTGTATGTGTTTGCAGCGGGATTGTCCGAAAGGGTTACCGCTACCCCGGAACACAAAGGGCTAAGGAAGGAACACGGGTGGGTTATAGTCAGTAAGAGTCTGACACTCCGTCTGCTCCACCCAGAGCGGGAGGGGTCATTTGATCATTTCCCATCCACAAAAAAAAAAAAATTGTATGTGTTTATGCGTACCTAATGCTTATATAGATAATTGTGGGCTAAACGAAAACAAAAAAAAAATTGCGTTAAATAACAACGACAAACGACGTGTTGGGTAAAAAAAGCGGCGAAGTACGAGTCGGACTCGCAAATTAAGGATTCCGTACCACAAGGCAAAAATTGCCGAAAAACCACGTTTCTTGTATGGATATCCCCTTTAATTTTAAAATTATTTTTTGTTATATCGGCTATACCTACATACATACATACCTACACACTGTGAAAATTTCAACTGTCTACCTATTACGGTTCATGAGATGCAGCCCGCTGACAGACAGACGGACAGACGGATGGACTGACGAACAGCGGAGGATTAGTAGAGGTTCCCGTTGGCATTCTTTGGGTACGGAAACCTAAAAATCAAAGTAACCTGACTTCCTGCATGTATAATACGGCCAAAGCAAAGAGTGATTTAAGGGACATACCTAATTATACGTCAGATATCCAGGTGAGCAGATTTTCCTATAAAGGTGTTTTTAGAAACGACTAAATATGTTTTTTATTTATTTATTTATTTATCTTCATACATTTAACCTTACAGGGTAACCCAATGTTTTGTATGAAAGATATGGTGTTTAAAAATTAACCCCACAAATTTCAAGAGGTGCTTTAGACCATCGAACTGAATGATTATCACTATGGGACCAACTCTGAAATCACGAAAAAATATCAGCTGTTTCATAAATTTTGGTCAAGTAGGTATTGAACTTTTGTATTAAATAACTGATTGTTTTTTAACCAACCAATTACAGATTGTCACAGGGTCGGTCAGTCAGAAAGATGAAGCTAGTTGCCCATTCCACAGCGTAGTAGGTATCTATGGAGAAGAACGGGCAAGAAACTCCATGAACACTCTTTTGAATAAAAATAATATGGTTACAAAATATTGGTTACTGTAAACTGTTCTTATATAAGGTGTTAAAAAATTAACCTGCAAAACTTTAAGAGATGCTTTAGACCACCGAACTGAACAACTTTCATTATGGGACCAACTCTGAAATCACGAAAAATCAGCTGTTTAATACAAAACTTCAATACCTACTTGACCAAAATGTAGGAAACAGCTGATTTTTTTTGCCTTTGGATGCTGCACCTAAGTTTTCCTATAGGTACTTTCGTGTGATGCGAAAACCAAAACAACTGAAGTTTCAGTAGGTTTTTAATCTTTTGTCTAGTGGCGTAGGGAGGTCCTCCCCCTCCGGACTTCGTTCAGACGAAGACTAGCTAGACTTGAGTCTGCAAGTTTTGTAACGTTGTTGAAATTATTTAGTTTAAAAGAGAACATTCCTTGAGTTTTGTTTCTGTGGTAAAGTACTGATTCAATTGTAGGGTTTATTTTTCCTCACTTTTTCCGGACATTATGCTTTGTAAATTTCAACATTGCAGTGACCGGAAATAAAAACTCCGTTGATTTTTTAAAATTAAATTGGCAGATGATTACTAAGTAGTTTACAGTTACTCTTTTGCTGACTGTACATGCCATAAACAAATGACAATCACTGACAATATAAAATTAATTAAACACACGGAATTACATACGATCCATAAGAAATTAATTCGAAAGGCAAGTCGTTCCAACACACTTAGTCTAGGGTCACGTCTGACCCGCCACGCCGAGATGAAAGGACCGGCTAATTAAATATTAACACAGCGCTACAAAACGCTGGCTACACACTGAACAAGACCCAAATGTCTGTGTAATGTAGATTGATATTCAACACGGAAATCTCAATCTTATAAAAATTCTAAGGCAGATTTTTTTGGGTAGTTAAATGTTTGACCCTCACCTACGGAGCGCAAACATGGTCTCTTACAAATCGTCAAAAGTTCTTACGAGTCTGCCAGCGGGCTCTGGAACGAAGTGTACTATAGGTGTTAAACTCACAGACCGATACTTCGTTCCAAAGCACGAATGGCGGACGCTGGCCGCACACCTGCTGAACTAAAGTAGAACTGGGCTGGCCACATCTGTCGCATGTCGGAGCAGCAATATGCAAAAGCCACAGCTCAGTGGATCCCCAAAGGTAGGAAACAACTGCACGGCAGGCCCAGAAATAAATGGTGGGATGAGCTCAATTTCTTCTTATAGGATTGGCCCACACTCGCAGTACAGATAGAGCAATCCACGAAGACGCGCCCCACTCTTTTTCCTAATGCTTACAGCACAAGTGTGCAACATGCCACTAGTGTTTTAGTTTTGTTGATACACACTAATTATTATTAGTGGGTAATTAGTGTGTATTGAAAAAATTAAAACACTAGTGGAATTAACTAGCGATAACCACTAACGATTCGGAAGAAGAGTGGGGCGCGTCTTCATGGATTGCACTATCTGTAGACCGAGAAAAGTGGAAAGAGGGAAGGGAGGCATTTATTGTTCTGCAGTGGGACAACACAGGCTATTAATAATATAAAGAAATAATAATAAACGTTTGAAAATCTGTAACGGGCCTTCCTACCTTTAAAATCCTAAAGTTACCATAAGATATCATAATATGGCTGCAGAAGTGTACCTAGTACACCCACATCCCACAATTCGCCAGTTTTGTTTAAGTCCCATATAATAGGGGGCGAGTCTATTGCCATCAATCGGACACAAATCCAGAGACCGAGCTGCTGAGAAATTCCTTATAGAAAATTGCAATAACAGTGTGCCCGACCTGGCAATCGAAACCAGGACCCCATGCTCAGCAGTAGCTCTTTTGACCACTAGATCAACGATCAGTCCTAAAGTTAACTCTCTCTAAAGGGAAGTGAGCTCTTCTTCTATTGTCATATCAGCACGAACTATGAGATAATGGCCCCGATTCTGTTTTTCACAAACTAAACTAAATTTTGACGAGATAGACGAAGATAAATACAGGGAACAGCTGATTTTTATTTCGCGATTTCAGGTTTGGTCCCATAGTAAAAGTTGTTCATAATGATGAGTACAATGACCTCTTAAGAGGTTGCTGATGTTTTTCAAATGACCCTGTATATACTCCTATGAGTTGCGTCCTAAACCGTTTTATTTCTATTTACTTTTATTTAGTTAGATTTCGGTGAGCATAACTTTGTGGTTTTTAAACACAGTGGCAGAGATTTTATTTTTCACGTTGTCTAACCGGATTAAATTGCAGGTTGAATTTTTTAAGAGGGAAAGTGGGTTTTATTTTTCTATACATATGTATAGATACAATAATAACTTACATAGTTAATTGAATCTACATGGGTGAAGCCGGTTGTAGCGTAAAAGTAAAAGGTAAAAAAAAAGGTTTCATTGAATCTACGAATGGCTGTTTTTCTTTTCATTCTGTTTTTCTATTATTTTCATAATATGTTGTCTACTATATTAATAAAAAAACATCATTAATTTAAATTCAAAAAGCATCTGGCAAAATTGTGAAAGCAATATCGCACACGGGCAAAATTAAGGCGCTCTTATTTCGTCGACTGCGCCGCGGGCTAAGATCCCGCGTTATACTGACGAGAATATAATTCTCATCTACTTTCATCTAAAAATAAATACGGTAGGTATGTTTTAACATGAAGATCTTTTGGATTTGATCTGTGTTCCTTCAATTTACATGATGATGTCGGTAAAATTAGAAGCTCATTGCCTAGCCGTTTTAATCGACTGCGGCGAAGCCCAAAAAGAAGGTTACATTTTTTCACTTGCTATTTGCAAGTCAGCTTTAAGTCTAAACATTTAAATCTGAGTAGGTATATTTAACTTTGATCTACTTCTTTTGTATCCCCTATATATAGATAATTATTTACCTATAGATAATTAGGTATGAACAACATAAATAATGGGAAATAACTAAAATTCAAGAAATATTATTCACCTAACAGTTTTTTAGAATCATCGATTCTTAACCATCAAAATGGGCCTAGCAGACAGCGGATATCTTTAATTTTCTTTATACGAATTCGAAATAATTCCAATATTTTCATCATTTAGATATCAAATCAATTATTCTATAGTTGTTATATAGTTGTCATTTTAGCGTGGCAATAGCGGTAATTGCCCTTTCTGTATCTTTCCGTAGGAACCCAAACGAAATATGAGTATGTATGGTTTTTCGTTATTGAAACAACAAGATACGTTGAAGATCACGATACATATTAATTTATATAATAATTTTATTTCAGAATTAAACATCCATAATTTGTTAGTAAAACGCTAACCTTAAATAACTCTGTTAGTAAACATTCACTCTGTTAGTAATATAATGGCTATTGCCATGCTAAAATGCGACTACTATAATATAATATCGTAATAACATTTAACCATATTATTCACATAGTGACTCAAATAGGTTAAACCTACTCTACCTCCCTAAGCACAATTGAGATCCGTATCTAAACCAATATTTAGCCAATTTGAGCCAAAATTACGTTCATTTGCATATGCAAACATCGTTTTCCTAACATAACTACTAAGCATTTAATTAGAAGACTGTTATCCTCCAGGGTCTCAGGATTGCTAAGAAAATAACCCGAAACGGGTTAAATTACGGTTGGTTATCACAAAAAATATTACGAGTAGACGTAATATGTTTTTGCAAGGACCGTTTCAGAAAGACTCGGTTTTCAAGTATGCTATGTTATACATATACTTGTGTTTTGTCATTATTACCTATTGTTTCGAGATTTTGTATAGCCTGTTCATAAATTATCTGAAGACAGGGTAAACAAACCTTACGTAAAAATTGCGCAACACACTTACATCCACAATCCGAGAGTTTTGAAGGACATTATCCATTGCTTCACTTCATTGGTGAGGGACACAGGCTTCCTCTCTGTGAGAGAAATTGGGCCGTTATACACCAGGCAGGTCTAGTGCGGATTGGTGGACGTCACATTCATGTTTTAAAATGTTTCATTTTAGGATATGCCAGTTCCCTCACGATGTTTTTCACCGTTTTGAGAGCAGTGGTGGTGAAATAAATTACACAAGGCTAAGTGCCTGCCTTTAGCGTTGGAAGGCCTCCCACAAGGTGGGCTGGTGACCTTGTGAAGATTGCAGGATTCCGCTGGATGCGGGGAGCACAGAACCGGTCGAAGTGGAGCTGCTTGGGGGAGGCCTATGTCCAGCAGTGGACGCCTTTCGGCTGAAATGATGAACTGTCTGTACCCTGATTTTTAATTCGAAGGAATTCTGACAGCGGTCATTTTTTGTCACTTCAGATATCATAAACCTTTTCTGTCTTGTCCTTTTTCTAAGTTATATAAATGACTAGAATTTTTCGGATAAAATAACATAAAATATATATATGAAAGAGAATGAGATCAAGTAAACTATATGACAATGTAAACAACAAACAAAACGTAACAGCAAATAAAAACTCAACAATAAATCGCAACAAACACCGTGAGCATATTAGAAGCCGAATATCATGCATGATAATGACACATTATAATGATCATAATTATTAATTGTCCCGAAGAACAGGCTAAGGAATCTAGGTCCATACCGCCAAACCTGTAATTACAAGAAGCGAAGATTTTACAATCATAAAGATTTTCCTAAAAAGGTTTGTATTGTAACCCATGGATTAGTGGTCAGGGATTCCAGTGAAAGAAAAATAATTAATAATAATAATATTCCACAACTATCACACAACGCCATCTAGTCCCAAGCTAAGCAGAGCTTGTGTTATGGGTACTAGACAACTGATAAACATACTTATATATTTCTAAATACATAAATATTATAGATAAATTACAAATTACCTTATTAATTACCTTACTAATTATTGTATCTTCAATAATTTGCTGATAAAAAATCTGATTACCATTTTAAAATTATCAGTACATTTTTAAGTTTTAGTTTTTCTAATTGAAACCAAATACAAGAAAGATTTTTTTTTTATTTCGCTTAAATGCGTTCCGTTTTTAATAGGACCGCTTTATTATTGGCAACACTTCGGAAATGTCAGAATTCCTTCGAATTAAAAATCAGACTATAGGTACGAACCCATGACTTACGGCACTTTAAGTACGAACCCATGACTTACGGCACTTTAAGTCGGGGCCGGTATCACTCCTCTCATGCTTTGTAATACGAGTCTAATAGTCTCAGCAATACTCGTAGCTGAATGCAGGCCGATGCTAATCGATATTGTTTTCAAACTTTCTACATAGTTTCTGTCTATTATAAGTTTATAGCCAAGTAGACTAAACAACAGCGTTGCTTTCTAATTGTTTTAAAGTCCGTATTACAGTCAATAATAAACGACTTTTCATCTCTCTAAGGGCGGGTTCACATTAGGTCGGACCGACAGTTTTACCGAAACGATAAAGGTGTGGGAAGCAAATTGGCAATGTATTTCAATAGCGCTGTTCACATAAGGGCGACACGATTAAACTGTCGGCGACGACACATTTACCCGATTCAGCCACGATTTCTGTCGGGTCGGATATATACAGGGTTATTTGTAAAACACCAGCAACCTCTTAAGAGGTCATTGCACTCATCTTTATGAACAAATTTTACTATGGGACCAAACCTGAAATCGCGAAAAGAAATCAGCTGTTCCCAACATTTTGACGAGATAGACGAAGATAAATGTAGGGAAAAGCTGATTTTTATTTCGCGATTTCAGGTTTGGTCCCACAGATAGTAAAAGTTGTTCATAATGATGAGTACAATGACCTCTTAAGAGGTTGCTGGTGTTTTACAAATAACCCTGTATAATATTGGCATACTGCTTTGTATGGCGGCCGGCAGCGTATAGTGTGAACTCCATAACCCGTTAGTCGGCCAACGGTAAAATTGTCGGTCCGACCTAATGTGAACGTAGCTTGTTCACCAACAGTCTATAACAGACTATCAAGAGGGCTCGACTATAATTGTTACTGTTTTGCAAGAATGTCCTCTTCATCGATGTGCATGATAATGGAAGAATCGTAGGTACACCATTACCTGCCTAGCCCTTTCCCAACCATGTTCGGGTCGGTTTCCAGTCTAGCCGGATGCAGGCAACACAGGGTGGGTCGCTGCTTTTAAAAATATGACGTCCGTCCTTGGAATTTCCTTCGGGGAAACAGGTTTGGTGTTATGTTAAGGAAAAAGCGTAAGTGCAGCGCGCGAGAGTTTTGTTACGTTTCTTGCAATTTGCAGGTCGGCGTCAGGTTGTATCTAAATATGATTCGCGGCCATAACTAAAATTATCTTAGCGCATTTAACTTCTGTTTAACGACTTCTATTGCTGCCAGTATCTAAGTCCCTAATACAACAAACTGTCCCATGCCAGTGTAATACTGCGGCACGTAACTGCTTTGTGCGCAGGCGCCACTACCGACAAGCACGTCGACCGCATGTAAACAGCATGCGTTGCATTGCTAACGTTTACAGGCTTAAAACAAACAGTTTTGTTTAACTATGATTTGTAGCACGACGATTTGTAGATTTTGGCACGTCGTGGAGTTTGTGCGATGTATAGGTAGATACTCACAACAGTTGGTTCACGTTCAGTCACTACATGTTGTCAATAATTCAGCTCATAATAATGCTCCGTTGAACAATAGCTATAGTTTTTCAAAAAAACTTGAGCAACAAACATTCAAACTCAAAACTCAAACTCAAAGCATTTATTTCAAATAAACCAATTATAGACACTTTTGAATTGTCAAGGGTCGGTCAGTCAGAAAGATGAAGCTAGTTGCCCATTCCAAAGCGTAAATCCCTGTGGAGAAGAACGGGCAAGAAACTCCACGGACACTCTTTTAAATCATAAAATTGTTACAAAAATCTTGATTACATCATTCATGTTGAAATTATACATGTGAGAACGATGCAGAAAGACGTGCACGTTAAAGGCGTCCGTACTAAAAAGAACAATTCATAAATTAAAATAAGCCGTGGCGGCTAAGAGATGACCAGTCCCTACTGACGGCGCCCGTTCACGAACATGACGTATGGATCAGCACCATTCAGCTCAACCATTTTGAAGGGAACCCAATGATCCAACACACACGCCACCATCAGCGAGACATTTGAGTGAGCATGACATACTCTCAGCCGCCAGGGCACATTCAAGTCAATTAAAGACGTACCCAGCAAATGGTAGCTTTATAGTTGAGGTACATAGTGCTCACACGTGTGCTATGCAATTATACAATACTAAGAGATTGAATTTATACAATGCAAAGATAGTTTTTCAATCTTCAGCAGCTCCAACTATAATTTCGAATGCTAATTAATTAGTTTATGCGCCCTTGTGGAGCAGGACCAGCGTTCAGCCAAGCATTTTTGTCAGCGATGTAATCCCCCAACTTATAATATGCTTGGCTGCATAGTGTGCGTTTTATGCAAGATTTGAATTTCGTTTCATTGAGTTGGAGTATGTGGGGGGGTATTTTATTGTAACATTTTAAACAGTACCCCATGAAGGATGAGTCTACTTTAGCCAATCTGAAACCTGGTTGAACTAATTGGTCCCTATTTCTAGTCCCATAGGTGTGTCTTTCACCTCTTTTACTGAAAAGATTTAAATTTTTCCTTACGTACATGATGTTTTCATAGATGTATTGACAAGGTACTGTCATGATATTAATGTCTTTAAACAGTTCCCTTAGAGAATCGCGCCTGCGGAGGCCATATATTGCTCTGATGGCTCTTTTCTGCAGAATAAAAATAGACTCGATATCTGCAGCCCGTCCCCATAATAAAATACCGTAAGACATGATACTATGAAAGTAACTGAAATAGACTAGCCTCGCGGTATCTACATTAGTAAATTGACGGATTTTTCTTACAGCATATGCTGCTGAACTAAGCCGTCCTGCAAGAGATGTTAAATGAGGACCCCATTGCAGCCTTGAGTCGAGCGTGATCCCCAGGAAAACAGTTTTATCGACGAATTCTAGTATCTCTTTATTCAATACTATGTCACAATCACTACTTTTAACATTCGGTAAAGAAAATCGTATGCATTTAGTTTTTTTCCCATTTAATACTAAATTATTAGCAGTGAACCAATTATGCACCTGCAGTAGGGCGTTATTTACGTCGTCAAGATTTGGAGTACGTCTACTTATCTTAAAAATTAATGAAGTATCGTCAGCAAATAACACCATTTGTGGTTGTTTTTTTAATAAATGGGGTAAATCATTAATGTATACTAAAAAGAGGAAAGGACCTAATATCGAGCCTTGTGGAACACCCATTTCTACTTTTAGACCAAGTGAATTGACACCATTTATTTGCACTTTTTGTTGTCTATCATTTAAATACGATTTTACTAAACTTTGTCTATACCTTTCATTTACTACATAGTTCGTCTGTCCACCAGGTACAGGCCGATTCAAAGTTTAAGGGCTAAGGAAGGAACACGGGTGGGTTTTAGTCAGTAAGAGTCTGACACTCCCTTCTGCTTCATCCAGAGCGGGAGGGGTCATTTGATGACTTCCCATCCACAAAAAAAGGCCGGTTAAAAGTTTAAGGTGACTCGGAACATGAGGCGACAGCTGCGCAGTGACAAATTCACCTGTCAGCGGGGGGGAGGGGTGAGGTAATGTGCAGCGAGTACCTCACTTACGAGCCGCCATAAAGTTTGAATCGGGATGCACAATAGTTCACTTTATAGCATAAAACATAGCAAAATATAGCGTGGCGCATAGCAAATATGAATATAAAAAAAATTGTAGGATTGGAAACCTCCTCTCATTCAGATAACAGCAGTGCGATTGAGAACCATCTCACCGTGAAAACTTACGTGAAGTGAGCGTGGAGTGTGCTGTCAGTGACATCCTGATGCTAGGGATACTAATCTTGACAGCTCACTCTAAGCCCATTTCACGTAACTTTTCACGGTGAGATTTTTCCAGAATCGATCGGCAGTTAATTAGTGTCTGTCAAAAATCGTCGAGGTTTTCCCATTAAGGTGAGGTTTTCCGGTCTTGTAGGCCTTTGAAACGCTACCTCCATCTCCCCCAAATGCAGCGCGATGTACTTATTTATTTACGATGCGCCGCCCACTATTTCAAGGAAAATTTATGCGACAGCATAAAATAATTTCCGGTTTAGGCTTAGCCATTTCGTTACTACAATAACTATTGTATAACAGAAAAGTAACCAACAGTGAATACATTTTTCAACTTACGCCCATGTGACCGTAGCGAAACGGGCAAGCCACATTTATTATGACTAAGGTGCAGCGCAGACGACAGACTATCCGTGACGCACTTTTTAGTCTGTGAAAATAGAACCTATGCAATTATATGCAGTAACGCACACGACGCGCAAAAAGTCCGGCGCACAAAAAATCCGTGTAATTCGGGCAGACCGCGCCGCGCCGCGCCGCGCCGCTCCGCACAAAAAGTGTGAAAAAAAAATTGAACGTTTGCTTCAACGCGCGGTAACGCAGACGGCGCACACTTTAGTCGGCAATCTGCATTTGCTAGGGGTGGACGTAACGCTCGCGATCTATTATCATGGCGCGATTTATTATCAAAATAATACTTCGCGATCTCTGCACGATTTCCATAGCGTCTACGTCCCTACAGCTCTGCCGACAGAATGATCGAAGATGTGCGTCGTGTGCGTTGAGTCTGTGAAAAATCCGCAACCGACTTTTTGCGCGCCGCAGACTCGATCGCACAAAAAGTGTGCCGTCTGCGCTGCACTTAAGATGTAGAGTTTGAGAAGTTAGCGCTTGTAGAGTTAGGGCGTGTAGAGTTAGAAGCTTGGCTCTACATGAGATCTGATAACTTTTTGACAGTGCGAACCATATGGTCTCGTCTTGGCAACATTTTACATGAAAATGTTTCTGATGGGATTTCACTTCTTTTTGTAAGTTGCCTATGACAATGTTTTTTTTCCAAGTTTTAGAATTTTTTTTTGGTGTACTAATGCTAGCTGACATACCAAATTTCAACTGTCTAGGACTTCAGGAAGTACCCTAAGAATTTTGATAATCATCAGTGAGTCTGTGAAGAAATCGGGGTTTTTTAGATATCAATATAATCTAAAGTATAAAAGCTATTCAATTGAAAATGTCTATGTTTAATAAGTCTACTATTGACATCATATCCCGAGAATTTCGTTTATCTGGTATTATCCAAACCCAAGTTATGAGTATTCAAAAAACGACGAAGCGCTTCGAGAAAAGGTAGATAAGTAGTGCCCTTGCGCTGCGCTTGGCTCGTCTTGGCGGGGGCACTACCGTGCCCCCAGATTATTCGCCCTATGGGACTGCTAGAATTCTCTGTAGACAATCTGGATCCTAGAAGTAACGAACTTAAGGTTTCCAAGATATTTGCTATCAAAATAAAAAAAATAAAACACTTTATAAATGGTTGCTTGTTGATTCGCTAACGTGAAAACCAACATAGTGTGTTCCAGAAATACAACTAAAGTTGCCCGTCTGTTGCCACTTAGTTCACATGTGCCGTTTGTTTGCGTACAACTGTTTACTTCCTCTCCTCGCTAATTACCGTGTTCTGTTGTGAACATCGAGAACAACGCACGCTCTTAGTCTATTAATACACGATGAGGAAGAAATTGCCGATTTGTGAGGAGAGATACAAATCTACGTAATTTACATTAATCATTGACTATGTGGTCTAATGCAGGGAGCAGTGGCGCAGTGGTAACGAGCGCAACTTACGACATGCATAGGTCGTAGGTTCGAATCCAGACAGGAGCTTTAGTTTGTGTAAATTATTTCATCACCACTGCTCTCAAAACTGTGAAGGAAAATAACGTGAAACCGGCATGTCCTTGATTAAAAAATTCGAAGACATGTGACATCTACGAGTACTCACCCGCACTGGGGCCCGCGTGGTAGATTACAGCCCACTCCCCCTCGAAGAGAGAACGCCTGTGTCTTAGAAGTAGGGACATTATAGGCTGATTATTTTATTTACTACATCGAGATTTCTTTTATGTCTTCCGATAGTTTTTGTTGTTTACCTACAGAGATCGCCAAAACAAAGTAATGTAGAATTTGGTTTTGGCTGTCAAAGTCGACTCTTAGGTAAATCTTATTATTGATGTTGACATATGTAATTTTATAGCTAAATAAAGAGGCTACAGAGGCGTTTGAAGTTGGCTGTCAGACCTGCTACCAACCTTAGTCAGGCAACAAGTTACAACATACTTACCTACTCATGGAGGTAGGCAAAAATTAAAATACTAGTAAAATTTTACAATCTTTGTAAATATGTGAGCACCATGTATCTATCACATAATTGATTTACCAGTCTGTTATATTTTTAATTCTTTTTACCATTTGTGGTAGTCTAAATTTTATATTAGGTGCATCGTCTTCACATATAATTATATAATGAATGTATACAAAAACTTGTAAAATATTTGAAAAGAGTAACGGTGGAGTTTCTTGCCCATTCTTCTCCACACGAAAACTACATTTTGGAGGGGCGACTAGAATCAATTCTTTTAATTTTAATTTTTGACGTTCAAAAGTGGCTTTTTAAGTGCCTATTTGAAATAAATGATTTGACTTTGACTTTGACTTTGACTACAGAACGTTTCCTGCTACGATCCTTACATACTAGGTACTTGTGCTTCGTTTACGTTCATACATCTGGTCACACACGCGCGCCGGCTGTGAGTACTGCACCTCACCCTTCTGAAGATCATCATCAATGAGGTTATAAAATGGAGGTATTCTCACGGCTCGACACGAAGGAAGAAGATGGGAGAATCTATCAAATTAGACTCTTAGGTGTGTCATAATTCCTACATTGTGCATGCAAGCAGAAATTTAAACAAGCTTCGTAAACAGTACGATATACAGGGTGTGTCGTAAATAGTGGTCCAGAGTAAAGGAGTCGATACACTGTATTCTTATGTATCACACACCGCAATTTTAACCATTTCTAGTTAAGGGTCTCCGAAAAAAAAAACCTTGATTTTTAAAATTTCTGTACCTTGTTTCACAAATTTGGCCGTAATTTCAACAAATATCAAAACAGATATAAAAATATTGATATTTGTTGAAATTACAGCCAAATTCGTGAAGCAAGGTAAAGACATTTTAAAAATCAACGTTTTTTTTCTTCGAAGATCCTTAACTGGAAATGGTTAAAATTTCGGTGGGTGATACTTAAGAATACAGTGTATCGACTCTTTTACTCTGGACCACTATTTACGACACACCCTGTAGATCCGTTTCTTACTAGTGTGTCGTCAGCTAGGAAGTGCTTAAGCCGTAACTTTTTTTTGTAGTTCTTTTTGTTTTGATGGTTGTTATGCAGTGGGAGCATCCGAGCAACATAGTAATTATGCTGTAGCTTATAGTAACTTGGTGTAAATGTCCTTAGAATTTACTTTTTCTTCTCTGTATTTTATAAGTGGAAGACTTTTAATTGGCTTTCAGACTAATATACTGTCCTTGATCTGTTTGTTTTAGCTGTAAGTCTCCAATGTTATTTAAATCCTACTATCCTACTAATATTGGGGCAGCGGGATTGTCCGAAAGGGTTACCGCTACCCCGGAACACAAAGGGCTAAGGAAGGAACACGGGTGGGTTTTAGTCAGTAAGAGTCTGACACTCCCTTCTGCTCCACCCAGAGCGGGAGGGGTCATTTGATGATTTCCCATCCACAAAAAAAAAAAAATCCTACTAATATTATAAATGCGAAAGTTTGTGAGGACGGATGTTTGTTACTCTTTCACGCAAAAACTACTGAACGGATTTTGATGAAACTTTACAGTAATATAGCTTATATATCAGAATAACACATAGAATACTTTTTATCCCGATATTTCCACGGGATCGAAACTTACGCGGGTGAAACCGCGGGGCGCAGCTAGTAAATAAATAAATAAATGGGAGCGGATATTATTCATAAAATATTAATAGCTAATATCTGTCAGCAGACTTCTTCCTTCATAACTAACTAACCAGTATTCTGAACTTCACAAAGTTGTTCTCAGCCGAGGTCTCCCTGCAGCCAGTTGGAGAATATTTCATGAATTTCAGCGAGCAACGTCGTCAGTGTTCTCGCTGAAACCAGGCGTGCTCCAACCACTGCAGCGCTGGGCGCGATATAAATCATGACCAGACGTGTTGCAGACCACTTTGCTAAAGTTTATAGGTCCCTGGGCTAAGAATTTGGTTCTGAAACCGCAACCTGTTGCTTAAAAAGAAGGTATATCTCTACAAAATTGTGAGTGTGGTAGGGCAATTAAAATTCAGCATTCAACTTTAAATTTTATAGTTCTTGAATTATTCTTAAATCAAAAATAAATAATGAATAAATATAAAGCTTAACACTCAATAATTCTGTACAGCTGTTTTAAGCAAAGCGTACTTTTTCAATGTCATGACTTTTGACGCCATGGACGAACGTGGACGTAATCCGCACGTAATATAGTCCATCAGGCTGTATTCCGTCCAATCTCAACAGACTAGCCTTTGTCGTAATAAAGTGCACGAGTGTGTGCGCAGACGCAGGTGCACTGCACTCCCTCTACCCCTTTTTTTTTTTTTTTTTGTGGATGGGAAATCATCCAATGACCCCTCCCGCTCTGGGTGGAGCAGAAGGGAGTGTCAGACTCTTACTGACTAAAACCCACCCGTGTTCCTTCCTTAGCCCTTTGTGTTCCGGGGTAGCGGTAACCCTTTCGGACAATCCCTTACACTAGCTTGCTTACTAAGCAAGCATGGTGATCAATATTAGCTCCTTTTCTGTATGAGAAGTTGCCTTTACCACACAATGGAACTATTTTATTAGATTTAATAAAAGTAGATCGATGACGCACTATCTGTCAAGAATAAATCCTCTTTAAAACAAAGAGGAAAGAAATGAAAAGTATCTAAGCCTTTTTTTTTTTTGTGGATGGTAAATCATCAAATGACCCCTCCCGCTCTGGGTGGAGCAGAAGAGAGTGTCAGACTCTTACTGACTAAAACCCACCCGTGTTCCTTCCTTAGCCCCTTGAGTTCCGGGGTAGCGGTAACCCTTTCGGACAATCCTGCTGCCCCGGCAGGCTTCGGCCCTTTCGGGCCCCTTCCTTACTGCTGACATCTCTTTGAGGCGCGCGTGGAACACGTACGCGCCGTCCGGCATGGGCCTGGTCCTGATCGGACGGAGACCCATTACTCTCCGCCCGCAGGCCCGCGCCTACGGTGGCCGGGTATTGTATGAATGTTTATAATTTTGAAGACGTATTATTGAAGCTATGAAAATCAAATAAGTAGTCAGGTCTTACCGAAAACAAGTGAAGGCTGCAATGTAATGAATACATACCATTATCGTATTGTTCTCGGTGTATTGTTAAACAGCTGAACGTACCTGAAACAGAAAATAATGGTTTACAATGTGAAGTAATGATATGTTATACTAGCTGGTGAAACATCTCTGTAGAGGTTCGGTGGGACTGTGAGTGGGGAGCGGGCGAGGAAGCGTTTAAAAAATGCAGATTGTCGATTAATGAAATCGTTGGAAAACCAAATTGGAAAACAATATGATGCATTTTCAGACTCAAATCCAGGTATAAAACACCTAAGATTTTGTCGAAAAACTTTTTAGAAGTTCAATGTTATTGTAGTCGTGTTGTTCAATGTGTTGATAATGTTTTTATTGTGGTTAAATAGTATAAAAATATCAAGAATATAATAAAGTACACTTGATATTCAGTTAGATATTATTGGAAGAATACCACGCTGTGTAACCACGTAATTATGCAATAATTTTATTCTAAAACACTTGAACCTGCCCACTAATTGCACCAAATCCTATTAATTAACTAACACTTGTTAGCTAAGTACCTATACACTGCCATTAAACACGCTTTTACTAGGTATACATTTATGTTATAACTATGTGCTAGAACTTCAATTAGTTAGAGATAATTGGTCGGTAATGCGTTCTACAATAATGGTGCAGTTCGTAGATAGGTACTCAAGTTTACTACTATGAAAAAAAAACTAAATTTTGATCCAAATACTACGTAGATTACTAGTAGGAACGTAAAGTGACGTCTGCGTAATATAGCAATAGAATTAGTTCTTAACATTTATTTATTTACCATTTATGTACACACATACAGGGTTATTTGTAAAACACCAGCAACCTCTTAAGAGGTCATTGCACTCATCATTATGAACAACTTTTACTATGAGACCAAACCTGAAATCGCGAAAAAAAAAATCTGCTGTTCCCTACATTTTGACGAGTTACACGAACATAAATGTAGGGAACAGCTGATTTTTTTTCGCGATTTCAGGTTTGGTACAAATAACCCTGTGTAAACAGACAAGAAAAAAACAGAACAGAAAAATAGGTACAAAGGTGATGCTACATGATGATGGTGATGGTCATGGTGCTGGTGGTGGTGGTGGTGGTGGTGGTGGTGGTGGTGGTGATGTAACATGTTGGTAAAAGAACACTAGTCTGTTCGCTGTGGGTGTGACCACAGACCACACGTCCGTACTTGGTCGCTCAAGTGCGACAATGTCAAGAACGAGGAGGCCACTACACGGAAGATGAGCACGCGCCATAATATACCATAAACATGTTGTTACTTCTATTTATATCGTCTTTTCGTATAGCGTAATAATAAGTGTAATTAATAGGGCTGTCTTGCACTTTTTATGCGGATAAATTGAATTTTATGTTATTCAATTTCATATAATTGTTGGTTATAAGTAGTTGCTTTAATTTATGAGTACTGTTTGTTTTATTTTATTTTGTTACCTGTTGTACGAATTATTTGATCTGACTTGGTTTCCGTACGTCCTTTTCGGGTAACCACTGAAAATCAGCGCTGTGCTGTGGGTCCCCTATAGCATAGTATCATGCTGAGTGGAAGCCTTCTTGTCACAGTCATGACGTGCAGCCGTCCACTATCTATGCTTTGGGCTCATGTATAAAGATATATTTTTTATTTTTGTTTCGATATCTAAGATGTCATTAGAATTAATCATCTTTTTGTTTGCACGTATTTCTGTGACAAATAAACCTCTTTTTCTTTCTTTCTTCTTTATGTAGACTAGCTTCAGCCCGCGACTTCGTTCTCGTGGTATTCGCAAGATGTATCTTCAAAATGTGGCTATTATTTTAGTAATTATTGTGTACAGCCACATTTTTATAAAAATCTTGTGGCACCCGACCCACCGCGTCGCATCGATTTATTCCGATCTGATCCCCTGAGCCCCCCTCCAACCCTCCCCCCCCCTGGATACCCCGCTAGATCTTCTTCTGTTTTAGACTTTGTGTCTTATCCACATTATCTAGGTTACTCTTTTTGACGGGTAAGTACAGTCAAAAGAAATTAAATGTTTTATGTTTTACAAAATATTTTTTTTTAATTTTCCATGCGTGCTCGATGGGATTTCGTTTTCGTGGTTTTCGAGGGTGCTGACACCGATAGTGAGGTCAAAATTAAAATCCAAGATGGCGGACGCGAGAATGTTCATATTTTTCATCGCGTATCCGGTTAGATTGAAAGCCCACCCCAACATAGTTGGGAAAAGGCAGACAGATGATGATGATGACGATTTTGGTAGTCACACTTTCCGGCCATATTATCTTTCATACAGTTATCTGAGTTATCCATCGTTACTTTGATCTTCCCTGCTCTCACTTATCGATGTCTGTTGTTAATTTTGATTGGCAAAAATGTATGCTAATAAGTGTCGATCCCGTGGGAATATCGGGATAAAAAGTAGCATATATGTTAATCCAGGGTGTCAGCAACCTCCATACAAAATTTTATCAAAATTGGTCCAGCCGTTTGAGCGTGACGAAGTAACAAACATATAAACACACACACATACAAACTTTCGCCTTTATAATATTAGTGTGATACGCTACGCTTATCGATACCCACAAAAGAACGTCGAAAACCCAACCAAGTTAGTACACAATTTTCAGCTTATACTTCCAGACACGGTATGAATATCAATCTAAACCTGAACAGTATAATTTTATTGGCGTCGCGGTACATTATAATAATTGGGTTGGCACAGCCCCGCGATTAGATAAAGCAAATAAATTCAATTTGCGAGCCTCATGCATTACAATCATGTGTATTGATTTTACTGAGGCTGAATTTGATGTGGAGTTTGATGAAATATTATATTCAGCACACGATACTAGACCCGTAGCGTAAAAATTATTCGTTGGTTATAAAAAAAAACTTTATTCCAAAAAAAAAAAACGGACTTCCAAGAAAACACTACAAAATGAAAAATAGTTTAATTTCGGAAGTCGGTGTCGTTGGTTCCGCGTTTTCTTTTATTGACGCCGACTTCCGACCACCTCGGGAGCATACCCTTTCAAATAAATAAAGAATTTTGAAAATCGGTCCACATTTGGCGGAGAAATCAGTGAACATACATAAAAAAACATACATAAAGCCGAACATATAAACTCCTCCTTTTTGGAAATCGGTTAAAAATAAAACCCGGTAAAAATGTACTGAACAGCTAGTTTTTTTTTAAATAATCGATGAAAAATGTCAACGTAGGGGGTTCAGAATCATGTAGGTAAGTACTGAAGCTATGGTAGCAGGCTGTGCGGCGACGTCGCTGCTACTTCCGTCTACGATGGTTCCATCGGATTTCTTTTGACTAAAAACACAGTCTTTTTCAATATAGTAGGTAAGGTGACGAGGATGGCCCTTTCGATTGTTATAGCATAAATATTTACAAAATTCTAAATTATTAATTTGTACCTACACAAAGGTGTAACGTAATCGAACATGATGTTATAAAATCAAACAATATATTGTGTCACTATGTGCTGGTAAAGCGTATAAATATTGCTTACACAGTAGCTAATGGTTATACAGGTATGCCTATATATAATTATAAAAATACTGCTAAGTAACGTCTTAAATCTTTAGCAATAACATACATAAAGAAAACAGTACAAATTAAGGTAACAAATATTATTAACTAAACTTATTAATTAAAGTAAGAAAGCAGGTATTGAATAAATCTGAGAAAATGGTATTACAGATTTTATATTTCTTCTAAATGAATAATTTATAGTGTAATATGCTTTTCTGTATCAGGAACCTGGAAATATAAATACTTCTAATAAGATCAGAAATCAAACTGAAGTAAACACATATGAACACGAGAACGTACTTGAAAAATCTCCACAGAAAAGTCAGTCTAGCTTTTTTTTGTGGATGGGAAATCATCAAATGATCCCTCCCGCTCTGGGTGGAGCAGAAGGGAGTGTCAAACTCTTACTAACTAAAACCCACCCGTGTTCCTTCCTTAGCCCTTTGTGTTCCGGGGTAGCGGTAACCCTTTCGGACAATCCCGCTGCCCAAGTCAGTCTAGCTAACCCTCTAAAATCTTTCTACAAGTTAGTACAACGTAGGTACGGTCTACAGTGTCCATTTGTACCCACCCCCCAGCCACGTACGACCCGACCCGAATCACGCCCGAATGGAGCTACGGACACCGACGTAACTTGGACTTGTCATGTGGACGCGAGATGGCGCTGCTTGTCAAGGCAAATTCAACCAGTCACGTCAATTCGCGTACATTTGAATTTAGTTCTGTATTTCGCCACGGATCAAGATTTATTGGGCAGTTTAGACAGGTTCATCTTTGAGTAGGGTTAGCAAAAGTAAGTTTTTTGTTATGTGCTTAAAATATCATATTTTTTCCTGCTTTGGAGTGAGTGCGGTATGAAAATTAGGAATAAGGTCACACGTTTTTGTGGATGTTTTAGGTGTTTTTAGGGATCAAATTAGATATAGCGACTTAAGTTTCCACGGCAAACAGAGAATAGACAAGCAAATGTACAGCAAACGGAGGACAAGATTGACATTTAAATTAACATAAAGAAAAATAATGAAAAAAGTCCTTTATTGCATATTTTTACACTACTCACCCACATCACATTATTTGGACATAACATTCTAATGCTGCTGAATGCTTCTGAGGAAATTTTCGAAGGTTTTCTTTTGCAGATACTTAACTGTGGCTAAACAAGGAACTTTTGCTGTTGTTTAAAAAAATGTGACATCTTCGCATCAGGTATATTTAAAAAGAGGCTAACATCCTTACTTTTGGATAAATGTTATTATTCTATGCAAGATTTTTTGAATGATAAAAGATTATAAGTAATGTTAGATTATTTAATTATATTTTATTTCAAATTTAATGCAATGTTGTTATATAATGTAATTTAATGTAATGTTATGTAATTTAATGTCATGTAATGTTGTTTTTTTTTTTGTTTGTGTTATTAATTTATGCGATTTTTTTTTTGTAATGTGTGTTTGTTGATCCAATGACATTTAATATTTTTTTAAAATTATTATTTTTATTATGTTTGAATTGATGTACGTAAGTTTGTTTTACTTTTGCATGCCGTAAGGTAGAGTGTGTTGGAACTATTATTTATTAAAATATCGACATCTTATTTTGTATACCCACATTCTTCGCAAAATAAATGATTTCTGATTTCTGATTTCTGCACTGGGTCCGCGTGGTAGATTACCTATAACCCACTCCTCACTGAAGGAGGCCTGTGTTTCACCATTGGGAATAATAAAGGCTAATTATTATACTTATGCTAAAAGAAATGAGTTCAAAAATTGAATTTCTTAGTCTTTAATTACAGGTGAAAAATAACTAAATATTAACTGTTCAGCGCAGCTCAAGGATTCCATCTCACATTTTTATTCCAAGTCAACAAAACAATATTCATACATACGTTGTCGGAATTCGTAGAGTTGTAGAATAAAATAAAATAAAATGGTAACTTCTTACTTACACCTGTCGGCACTGAACTGCGGTGCGAACGGACATTTATTTAATAAAACGCTCTTTATTACCACCCTGCGAAATATTTCAGTTCTGCTGATTCGGAATGTGGGAAGTGCAAAGTCAATATTAATAAATTGTGTTAGCTCACGTAGGTATTTATTGTTAAATACCTTACATTATTTCTGTGAGTAGGTTTCATTATTTTTGTTTAACTAGGCTCTTAAATAAACTCGTAAATTATGAATTTAATTAACTGTCATACGGCCTGGTGGGTCGCAAGTGATCGTAAGCGTTACAGCTGAGCATGCGGTCCCGAGTTCCATTCCCGGGTCAGGAAAAGTGTTTTCTATCTGAAAATTCTGTGTAGCAGCCCGAAGTCTATATGCCCGGTTGATGGCAATTGACAACATTTCAAATCTGACACGACCTTAAAACAAAAATACCGTTTCTTTATTTTCGTATCCTGAGTTCAAATATATTTATTTTTTATTTCTACATTTCTGAGAAAAAAAATGAAAATCATAAAACATGTGATGACGTCACATAAATGGTGGAATGAGGTAGTTACCTTTGCGCATTCCAATGTCTGATGAAAACTCAAACAAGACATGTCAATCATGTCAATATCAAGTTGAAATGAACAATATTTTTCATAACAACTCGATACGCTGCTTATTGTTGTTATTATCAATTTTTGATTAATATTTTGCTAATAAAATAGATCCCAATGAAAAATGTAACAAACATACGCCGACGAGTTTCACAAGCTGACAAAGTAACAACGACTGAGACAAATGATATATGACAGTGACATCTTAACAGTTTTTTTGACGGGGCACAGTAAAGCAAAGGTTTTATCGCCATTCCACCGTAAGCATGACGTCATTTGGCGCTTACGTCTTTTTAGAATACACCGAATTACAAAGTTGAAATTATGAATGAAAAGTATATAATTTCGAAAAACTCAAAAATACGGGTGCCCTGGATTTGGTTTTACTTTAATATAACGTAATAATACATGCTGGTTAAAAATATGAAATGTTGTCAATTAGAGTCTCGCCCTCTAACACATAAACATAACTAACTGACTAGTTCGGGTGTGCTAAAGATACACATCTGTCTTTCCTTTCATGGAATACAGGCATATAGTTATGAATTTTACCAGTGGATTCCACGATATTGTGGAGATTTCAGCATAATTTATGTTGGTCGTGCCATGTACGAGACGCGGGCAAGCCAGGGCTTAAAATTATACAAATATTTTGAATTAGTATAGTGCAGTAAATTCTACCACGTTGTGCTAAAATGTACGTACGTAGTTTTCCGCGTCGGCACGGTAATCATCCTATAAACTATGCAAAACTAAGGCTTATAAATGATATACTGTATAATTTATTTCTGAAAATCACACGAATATTATAAAGGCGAAAGTTTGTGAAATTGTGAGTGTGTTTGTTACTTCTTCACGCACAAACGGCTGAACGGATCTGGATGAAATTTGACACACATATAGTTTATAACCAGGATTAACACATGGGATACTTTTTATGCTTATACTTCCACGGGATCGACACTTATGCGGGTGAAACCTCGGCGCGCAGCTAGTTGGTTCATAAAACACTTTTACACGTTATATTAATACTAGAGGAGGTAAGTCTTTCCTACTCGACTACTCTGAGAAGAAAGGACCGAAAATACCAAAACGAACTTGGAGCTCAGTCTCTTAAGACTATGCCGACCGCACAGTGGCGCCCTCATCGTTTGTTTGGTTATTTCATACAATTTAGAACGAAAATGCAGAAAATAAGCACGTTAAGTTGTGCTTCACAAGATTATACGTTAATATTATTAGAAACGGTAGTTTTATATTGTTTAGTTTTATTATAATCCTTAAAACGGATAACAGTGGCCACTATATTCCGTGAAATAACCCAACAAACGATGAGGGCGCCACTGTGCGGTCGGCATAGTCTTAAAGTCCAGACGTGATCTTGGGCAGGTCATATGTGGATCATGCAGAATAGTCTCTGAGATTAAATTTTGAGGAAAGAACCACACAGATTGTTGAATTACTTATTATTGAATTCACGAGACTCGGTAACAAGTTAAGGAGTCAGTAAGTAACACTTAAGTTATACGAATCAGTATACTCTTTGATCTCGTATTTTATAACACAACTATTTCTCAATTCAAATACTGAGCCAAAGAGCACCATTCCTCTTAAATGTGTGTATATGTTATGTTTATATAATTCAGCATTATGTATTCATGAGAGTTTATGTTGTTTTTGCATTATATTTAATACTAGCTTCTGCCCGCGACTTCGTCCTGACCCACCCACCCCGGCGCACCGCATCACCAGCCCGCGCTATCACTTCTGTTTCGCTTAGATCCAATGCAACAATAATTATTAATAAATCCGACCAGTAATTCCAGAGATTAGCGCGTTCAAACAAACGCTTCAGCTTTATTATTAGTAAAGATAGTTATTAGTTTAAGACTACACATATTCATATTTTTCTTTTCTTATTCTCTCACACTATTGTCGAGTTATTTCGGTCTGATCCCGTGAACCCCACCTACACCCCCCCCCGGGTCCCCCGCTAGTCTTCTTCTGTTTTAAACTCTGTCTTATCCACTATAAACTTTTTCATTTCTCCTTTCGCAGGTCTGCTGGAAGAAATTTCTTAAAGACTCAAAATCAAACTCAAAACATTTATTTCAAACTAGCTGCGCCCCGCGGTTTCACCCGCGTAAGTTTCGATCCCGTGGGAATATCGGGATAAAAAGTATCCTATGTGTTATTCTGATGTATAAACTATATTACTGTAAAGTTTCATCAAAATCCGTTCAGTAGTTTTCGCGTGAAAGAGTAACAAACATCCATACATCCATACATACAAACTTTCGCATTTATAATATTAGTAGGATAAACCAATTACAGGCACTTTTGAATTGTCAAGGAGTCGGTCAGTCAAAGATGAAGCTAGTTGCCCATTCCAAAGTGTAGGTATCTATGGAGAAGAACGGGCAAGAAACTCCATGGACACTCTTTTAAATAAATATAATATGGTTACAGAGTCATGGTTACATCATTCATGTTAAAAATTATGCATGTGAGAACAATGCAGAACGTTACAAGCGTCCATAATGAAAAGATGAGAAAAAAAGAAACAATTCAAATATAAATTAAATTAAAATAAGCCATGGCAGCAAAGAGATGACCAGTCCCTACTGACGGCGCCCGTTCACGAACATGACGCATGGATTAGCACCATTCAACTCAACCATTTTGAAGGGAACTAGACATAAGCAATACCTACCTTTGTACTCAAATGTTATATGTCGTATATCTATCTATTATTAACCGACTTCAAAAAAGGAGGAGGTTCTCAATTCGGTTTTTTTATGTTTGTTACCTCAGAACTCCGTTATTTATTTGCAAAAATTCTTTTTTTAACATATAGGGTATGCCTCAGGGGTCCCATATAAATTTTATAAACTTTGCTTGGGTGTTTTTGAGTTAGCTTCAATAATACTATTTTTTTCCACTTAGTTTATATTGGTGATGTTTAAATAACTTCCTGTCACTGATATACTGACTGACATAGCTAGTAATGTTATATGAATTTGTGTGGATTAAGTAGGTATAACTAAAAAGTGAAATACTTAAGAAAACTTTTTTGTAAAAATGTTTTACACTGTGTGTAAGTACAGACGCCAGCAGGTCAACCTACCCCCAATCTGTCAAATTTCTTTGATAGATTTTCAACTTTAGTACAAAGGAATAAGGTTCATATTCAATTGGGAAAGTCTGTGATGTGCTGGCCTCTGTACATAAATTATAAAATAAATCTGTCAGTTAGTCAGAAAACGTGTAATAGGCACTTAGCTTATGTGTGCCTGCCTTATGCGACGCGAGACAAGAATAATAATACCAATTGAATTAACAGATACCTAATGGCATAATTTAATTGATAGCGTAATCAGCCTATAATGTTCCTGCTGCCAGGATACAGACCTCCTCTCTGAGACAGGGATGGGAAATCATCAAATGACCCCTCCCGCTCAGGGTGGAGCAGGAGGGAGTGTCAGACTCTTACTGACTAAAACCCATCCGTGTTCCTTCCTTAGCCCTTTGTGTTCCGGGGTAGCGGTAACCCTTTCGGACAATCCCGCTGCCCCGGCAGCTATCATCTACCACACCACGCGGGCCTAGTGCGGGTTAGTAGATGTCGAGTTTTTTTGTTCTAGAACATGCCGGTTTCCTCACGATGTTTTCTTTCACCGTTTTGAGAGCAGTGGTGATGAAATAGTTCACACAAAATAAAGAGCCTGTCTGTGTTCGAACCTACGACCTACAACTCGTAAATAAGGCCACCCACCACTGCTCCTAGTTAATTGATGGGTCGAACGTGGATCCGATATTATAAGTACCTAATGGTGTCGGTATCAATATAACACATAGATGATTCATTGTAATTGCCTCTTCGGTAATTTTAGGGTTAAAATGGGGTCAAAGTAGGTTATCTTATAGAGCACTGTTGGAGTTTTAACATTTTATATCTGGTCTCTGACGTCCTCGGTAATTTTCTTGACGTTTAAAAGTCTTTGTTTTAATTTACAGAATTAAATATAAGTTACCATCATCATTTATATACGGTGACTGGTAATTAGTGACCGATACCTAAACACATGATTGTACTCATGATAACAAACAACTTTTACTATGGGATCAAACCTGAATTCGCGAAAAAAAATCTGCTGTTCAGTACCTACATTTTGACCAGTTAGGCGAACATAAATGACTGAACAGCAGATTTTTTTTACAATTTCAGGTTTGGTCCCGGAGTAAAAGTTGTTTGTTATCATGAGTACAAGCACGTGTTTAAGTATCGGACACTAATTACCAGTCACCGTATATAAATGATGATGGTAACTTATATTTAATTCTGTAAATTAGAACAAAGACTATTAAACGTCAAGAAAATTATATTCTAAAACCAGTGGCCTGAGCACATTGCTTCCAAAACAGATGGACGATGCGGTCCAAAGTTACTGGAATGGTGACCGCATACCGGAAGAGGTAGCGTTAGAAGGCCTCCCACAAGGTTTTTTTTTCAAAGATTCTTTATTACCTTCAAAACAAAAACACTATGCAGCCGACAATCAAGGGAAAGAGTGATTTTGATGAACTCTGGTACTCAAAGTAAGATTTAACTTGTGTTTAGTGTGCCAACGTTCTCGCCTATAATTTGAACGTAGTATGTCAATAGTTGCAGGACGAGCACAATTTATTATTATTATGATAACTACTTACTAGTAAATTCCCTATTACAGTACCTATGTGTATATATTGAGAGATAGATAAATATGGTGAAAACTTGTGTTTATGTAAGCCTGTATAATTATAATTAATTTGATGTCGATGACCTGGTGCCGGCTGCAGGAATCCGCTGGATGCGAGAAGCACAGAACCGGTCGAAGTGGTCGTGCTTGGGGCGGCCTGTGTCCACCAGTGGACGTCTTTCGGCTGCTAAGTAAGTGACAAAATGTAGCTGTTTACACCTACATATGCCACTTCTGCTTTTGACGCATGCAGGCGTCAATCTGTGTCAAGTAAAAAAGGTAATCATAGAAACATGTAACGACTAGCACTTCGCCCGCGACTTCGTCTGCGTGTATTCGTGCTTAATTTCAAGTTACACAATTTTTTTACAAAATTAACTCAAGCAATAAGATTTTTCATACAAACAAAATACCCCCTTTTCACCCCCTTAAAGGTCGAATTTCCAAAAACCCCTTCTTAGTGCTCCCCTACATAATAAAAGGAAGCCGTATGCAAAATGTGACGTTCCTAGTCCTTGCAGTTTCGGCTGTGCGTTGATATGTCAGTCAGTCAGTCAGTCAGTCAGTCAGTTTCTCCTTTTATATTATAGGCTAGCGACCCGCCCCGGCTTCGCACGGGTGCAATACTGATACTAAGTACAGGTATTTCAAGAATGCCAGCACGCGCCGCCGCGGCCGGTACCGCAGCAACCGCTATGTCCCTGCATTTTAAATCTGTAATATCTTCGAAAATATTCATTTAAATTACATGCTGTAAAGGGCCATATTTATCTATATTAAATGCACAATGTACTTAAGGTACTTAATTGGATAAGGATTAATGCTGTATTGCTTAAAATCGCTTCGTAAATAAGCCATTATTTCTCGTAAAAAGTAAAGGAATAAAAATGATTATTGTGGGTTATCCCTAAGAGATAGACATATACCATCGCGAACTTTTTTGTAGACCTTTTTAAAGTGTACAATACTGTAGTACATTATTTTGACTTGTCTCGTAGGGTTCAGCCAGCGTTTGAAAAGTAAGCGCAAAAAAATGCGTTTATTTACGACATCACATGCATGCATGTATTATATATATAAACCTTCCTCTTGAATCACTCTATCTATTAAAAAAACCGCATCAAAATCCGTTGCGTAGTTTTAAAGATCTAAGCGTTCAAAGGGACAGAGAAAGCGACTTTGTTTTATACTATGTAGTGATATACAGAACCTTAAAGTAACGTGAGCAAGGAAACCAAAGCTCATCCTAGATAATGCTGATAAAGAGGATAAAACCTATGAATATGTGATTGAACAATATCATGTTGATCGAGAAAAGGATCAAACTCTAGATTTACATAGCAACTACTCGCCATTCGCAGATATTTGACAGTCTTTACGAGTAGGTAATCATACAAAATACAAAAATGTTTATTTCTTGACTATTTGTTTACATTTTGTTTGTGAATGGCGCCGCAATCATAAGCCCGTAAGTCTAACATCCAGTCTTACCAAGGAGTATCGTGTTAATCAGTAACTGGATTGTGGAGGTCAGATAGGCAGTCATCTGCCTAGCCTTTTCCAAACTATGTTGGGGTCGGCTTCCAGTCTAACCGGATGCAGCTGAATACCAGTATTTTACATGGAGCGAATGCCTATCTGACCTCCACAACCCAGTTACTGGGTAATACGATACCCCTTGGTAAGACTGGTTGGAGGGGTTGCTCCATGTAAAATAGTGATATTATTTGGTTATCTTCTGTCCTTTTCTTAATGAATGCACTGAACTTAAATTTAGTTTAGTTTGTCAACAACAGAATCGGGGCTAGTGTATTTATTTCATAGCAGAATACCGTTTCATATGCGTTTGACCGTACTATTGAAATGAGTCTCGGAAAAGCATTGTGGCCATATTTGTTAGAAAGTAAAAAAAACTAGATTCAGTTTTCTCCAGTCGTAATCTTTTACTAGAGAAAGCTTTTCTCCTGAAACTATTTTTAGAATACTTACCTACATAAAAAATGAGGTTGTATTTTTTCTAAGATGTGACACCCACTGAACTTGAAACTTATTTTCGATACTTTCGAAGTTCTACGAGTAAGATACAGAACTGAACTATTTAAAAGTTAACCTTATAAATTAACTTGAGGTATACCTAATTGCTAAATTCTTTGAAATAAAATTAAAGTTACTTGCTCGTACAATAGACTTAATTTATTTAAGTTAAAGTTTAGATTGCTCAATTAAATGTAAATTCTTTGATAAATCCCTAATTTGTAATTTATTTCATTAGTGTACCTACTGTCTGATGTTCCCTGTTCCACTCGCGTACGATCTAGCTGTGTGCCAAATAACATCCAAATCCATTTAGCCGATTATGCGTGATCGAGTAGCAAACATACAAACATCTTTATTTCCACGTTTTATTAGCGTATTATTTTTAGATCCAACATTTTAATATATTTCAAGTACCCAGTTACAGTGTTATTCAATTCAGTTCGAAGTATTTATTGAACCGCATGTGATCGAGAGTTACCTCTATTTTAACACGTTCATATTTGCAATACATATATACACTGGTTATTAGTTACTAGTATAATGTGAAAATGAGTTAAGTAAGAGGGTTGTGAGACCGATTCAAATTTTGTTAGGAAATTTTAGGTTGAATGACATAACTCCTGTATTCCCGGAAGGGTAAGGCAAAGGTGAATACCCACATATTACCACTTATGTTTAACATAAGTTGCGACACAGGTCTTCTGTCTTCGAGAGGGCTGTAATCTTCCACGCAGGCCCCATGCGGGCTGGTAGATGTCACATGATTTTGAATTTCACGTTCTACGACATGCCAGCTTTCATACAATGTTTTCCTTCACTGTTTTGAGAGCAGTGGTGATGAAATTATTTACACGAATTAAAGCATCTGCCTGAGTTCGAACCATAGATAATATAATATGTAAGTCGGGGTCATTACAATTGGGCCACAACTGCCCTCTTCCAGTTATGTTTAAAAAGTCTGGTTAAAAGGGAGCGAGGTTAAATGCTTAGCTAAATAAAATATGATAACCAATAACAATACTGCTGTGTCCTGAGAATCCGTCTGTTAGAGAGATTCGTCATAAAATGCAGAGATCACTGCTAAATCTACTCTCAGATACACATGTCCTGGATTAACACATAGATTTTTTGGGTGGTTGATACGAAAAATTTTTAATTTTAGAGTATGTGGAGTACTTAACTAGGTTACGAAGATCAGAAGCAGTCACTCCATGTAAAATACCGGAAGACAAAAGATGAAGTACCTAAGTCAGTAGAGGGGATTTGAGCAAAAACGAACGATCATTGTAGCGGACAAAATCCCATATTTAGAAGTTTATATAAAAACAAGATAGTTGTGTAAGTAGATTATTCTTAACTACTACCTATACCGTTACAGAACTGCGTGAATATACCCCACTAAGAACTTGTTAGTATGTTTGTATGTTACCAACCCGGCAACGTCTCGATCGCGGGTTCATCGACCCGTGGCAAGGACCGGTCACACTGGCGTACGGCGGCGAGGCGGAACGCATCCGGCCGGATATCGGAGAGCGTTCCGGTAATCCGGCTTGTTTAAAGTGCTACTGGTACAAATCTGGTAAAGGACTATAATATATACAATATATATAGTTCTTTTGGGTCAAAGTCTAATCGTACTTATATTTCAATAGGACAATTAAAAGGCACTTGAACGCCGCAAATTACACGAATTAATAATTAGGTATATGCATGAATTTTGAATTAGAAAAGCTTAATCCTTGGTAAAATTGAGTCATTAGTCACTCAAAAAGGTAGTTAAGTATATAGCACGTATGCACGTAAAAATATCGCGGCGGGATCTTATCGAGCATTGGATTTTCAACCCTCGACGCTAAGCAGTGCGTTGAAAATCCAGTGTGCGAAATAAATCGCCTGGGCGAAGCTGGGCTTAGGCACCCACGTTGGAATGGAAATCTCAGATTGACTCACGTCTTATTTAGAATTCTTTAGGTTTAAGAACAACTTCATTTCTCATACGAATTTCATACATACTTCACTTACTGAGTAACAATATCTAAAACTAAGATTAATAATTAGAGCGCACAGATGTGGGTAAACAGATAACATAAATTTACTCGATCGTAAGTTAACCAAGCACAAACATGGATGTAATTATATATTTGATTTTTACTAGATGTGGCATTGATGGCATAGTCTGATATTAGGAAGTTTGTTATTATAAGACTATTTTTTTTTTTTGTTTATTGTTCTATTTAGATATCTTGGGTACATATATGGTTTATAAAGCATTGTGATATTGATATTGAATTTTATTATTTTTTTATTATTATTATTAATTATATTATTTATTTTATTATTATTTATTATCCACATAACAGTAGTCTAGTGTATAAGTCAGATGGCAGTCATTTCATGTTAATACTTCTATTCAACCGCGTCTGATAAGCCTTGTAGCCGACCAACTCCATAAGGAGCGACAGTGTCGCGACATATCATGCAAAAAGTCGCACATGTGTGCGAACTTGCGAAGTCGGTAAGTCGACCGTCCACTGCGACGTAGGATGTGTGCGGAGAGGCTTGCCACGTTAGCTGCGCGGTTCATTTGTTCGCGTTCGCAAGCCATGCATTCGTGTGTAGCCGTGGGTCGCAGTCAGTGAACGATCCCGCCTACGTTTTCATACAAAGCTAAGCACACGTGCATAGCTTAGCCGTGCGCTGCTATGCAGCGCCGCCTTTACTTCAGTATCTAAACTATGTATAATCTCAAGAATAAGTTTTTTTGTACGGTTGTTTGTTACGCTTTCATGCTACACCGGCTGAACAGATTTGTATGAAATTTGGCACATGGGTAGACCATGACCATGACCATGATTTTTTAACACGATGTTCCCACGAAGTCGTGACTTATGCGGGTGAAGCCGCAGGGCGCCGCTAGTTATGAATAAATACATTTACTTTCAATGAAAACATGTAAATACGAAATATAAATAAATGTTGTTGTTTACTTTATTTCCTCGCTTTAATGACGTGCCGCGGAATAATCGACGTTTGTATATTTACATAAAACAATCAGATTTATCGAATTCCTTCGTTTTCTACGTATACGTCGTTTTTACATTAAACAGTTCAGCTGTTTCCGAGGTTAACACGCGTAAAATTAAATAAAAGAAAACAGCCACCTATATATGTATAAGTTAATATGTTTCTTGTAAACAAATGCGTGTTTAACACCGTTATTTACCTACAAACTGTGTAAATTACAAATAGTTGTTCGAAGTAAAATGTAATTTAATGGAAGACTTGATCAAACTAGAATAATTATTATTGAAGCCTTCGAAATACTTAGGTATTCCATTGTTCTAATGTGTTATGCACAACTGACAACCCGCCATATTGGAACATTCAGCTGTCAATATTTACGTTATTTTGAATCTATTGTCTAATTTTCTTTGTTTCCTACAAGATGATTTATTTGTGTCCGTTTACTTACAAATCTTATTGCTTACATACATAGAAGTTACTTTAAAATAAATTATATCGATGCCAATGGTTAAGAAACATAATCCAATGTAATTAACTACACGTGTCTTAAAGGATCGTCATCTTTGCATAAATAATTGTATGTACCTAATTAGTTTAGTTTATAGCGGTCCGTACACAGTCAATCTCGATCGCGATCCGCGATCAAAATCAATGATCGCGGATCGCGAAAATATCTAGATAGGTATTTTGCAATCAGATGCATCAATCCGTCAATCTAAGGCAGCCCGTACACAGTCTGTCTCGATCGCGATCTGCGATCAAAATCAATGATCGCGGATCGCGAAAAACTCTAAATATTTTGAAATCTGATGCATCAATCCGTCAATCTAATTCACCTCTTTCCAAAATTGAAGTTTTCTTCATAACAATATGCACTTGTCACGAGCTTGAAGCGGCCAGAAATATTTATTTAAAAACCTCTTTGATGAATACTGAGAGTGTGTCAATAATTTTTATAAATTTATTTTAGGATACAGTTATTCAATAAACAGTCACAATTATCTATAAAACACGAGAGAGAGAGAGAGAGAGAGAGAGAGTAGAGAGAGAGAGTAGAGTTTTTCGCGATCCGCGATCATTGATTTTGATCGCGGATCGCGAAAATATCTATATATTTTGAAATCAGATGCATCAATCCGTCAATCTAATTCGTACATTATCAATCTGGATCGCGATCATTGATTTTGATCGCGGATCGCGACCGAGATTGACTGTGTACGGGCGGCCTATGCGCACGAGGCGTTTTTGAAGTGAAAACTTCTTTGTGCTCTTTCTGAACAGAGAACGAATCACTACTTAGCCACGCTCGGATCGGTGACGCTAAATCGGGTATACTCGGCTTCAATCGGTCGGTGTCGCTGCATAGGCTATGAATCGGATAAACTCGGCCCCAGTCATGTTTTCACTTCTACCGTGTGGTCATAAGCACACACCCTCTTTTTCTATACGCGCGTTCCTTGTAACGTTCGTTTTCTGCATTAAAAACCACTTTCGAAAAAAAAAAAGAATTTTGCAAATCCGTCTCTAATATGACGGAGTTATGCCCGAACATACATAAAAAATATATATAGGTATATAAACATACGAATTGAGAACCTCCTTCTTTTCTGAAGTCGGTTATAAAGTAGCAGTAGTCGCGTTCGTAGCGCGAACACGCGCGTCGAGAAGGCGTAAAAAAAACCGTGCGTGTGTAGGTAGGCCTTTAGTTTTAAGAACTCGGCCTTAAAATAATGACTCGTCTCTCACTCATTAACAAGAGTAAACAATATAATTAAACGTTGTGATTGATTAGCTGTTTTCATAGATAATAACGAATTGTTTTTGGTTTTTTGTACGATAATCGCTGTTTGACCTCTCTAGTCTTGACAGAAACAAGTTTTTTTATGCTTATGGACATCATTGAAACACAGGAATGCAGCTCTACTTGTTTTTTATACGATTACTTTTATGGTTAGATTTAATATGGTTAGGATTAATTTTATGGTTAGTACTTTAAATCTAACAGGAAATCTGCAAGATTATGTCAGGAAATCTGCTCTCCTTTGTAGATTTATTTGGGTATATCATTAGATTCCTATAACCTGTGTCATCTATGCTCAAACCATCGACAAGATTATGTTTTTGATTCATACATTAATGAGAAAATGCATTCAAACATACATAGATCATTCTATACATTTATATTACCAATTTTTTGAAGTAGATTAAAACAACTTTATTAGCAAGACTACTCATAAAAACTGTCAAACCGTCATCTTGATTTATATTTAACCATACACATAAACTGACGCCCGAAATTCTGACAAGCAGTCTTACCAAGGGGTATCGTATTACCCAGTAACTGGGTTGTGGAGGTCAGGTAGGCAGTCGCTCCATGTAAAATACTGGTATTCAGCTGCATCCGGTCAGACTGGAAGCCGACCCCAACATAGTTGGGAAAAGGCAGGCAGATGATGATGACACTTAAACTGACGCCTTCTTTTTTTTATTTTTTTTTATTAAATACGGATTACAAATACAAATATTCTTTATTGTGGTACATAGGTAAGCAATAAGTTGTTACATGTTTCCGAAATTGTACACAGCTATGACCCGCCATAATGGCGTACAATAATTTTAAGGTAGGTAACATTTTATAACATAAACACAGCACAATCAAATAGAAAATTGAAATAATAACAATTTAAATATGCAGCACTTTAGAATTAACGAAGATTTTTACATGTCAAGGCAGCAATTAAAATAACGAGACATAAATTATAAATTCAGTTAGAATTAAATAATACAAATTAAAAAGTATACACATTTTACTCATCAGGGGAACAATAAAAGTTAAATGACATCATCGAGATAATCCTTTAGAGTGTAGTAACATTTGTCTAATAACAATTGAAATAATTTCTTTCTATAATTATGCAAATCCAAATCTCTAATTGTCTTTGGCAGTTTATTATATATGTCAGGTATTAGATAAAAAACACTTTTGCGGAAAAGAGCAGTTTTGTGGGGTTCACGTGTCATTTTGTCTTTATGTCTGGCTCTATTACTAAATTTGAAACGGTGAATATTTAATTTAGCGAAAATGGCACATTCGTAAATAAACATACATCCCAGGGAGGTAGAAAATAAATTACTTTATTTTCTACCTCCCTTTATTAATTACCTCTAATGTAATCATTTACATGGTAATATATTCGAGGTTATTATTACTGGCCGAGATTTGGCTGGATTAGTGCGTTGAAGCAAACAAACTCTTCAGTTTTATTATTAGTGACTAACATTAACTGTTATTCAGTATAATATATATTAGCAATAAAACCGAATAATTAAGTAGTTTGTTTTTTTTTTATTTGTTTGCTTGAACGCACTTATCTCTGAAATTACCAGTCGGATTTGAACAATTCTTTTTGCATTTGATAGCGCAATTCTTGAAAAAGACTACTTAACATCGCACTGGGACCCTTAGGAGCTGAAATCATCAAAAATTACATTAGTTTTATTATCGGTCAAGAGATGGCGCTGACCTAAAACTGAAATATTCTACATTAAAGTGTTAAAATTCTCTGACGATAGGCCTCGCCGATTAAAATTTAAAAACATGATGGTACGAAACCCTCGGTGCGCGAGTGCGACTCGGTTTTTTTATGTAGGTCTATTATTGGTACACCCATAGATATTTACATTTCTATGGGTACACCTCTACCCATTCCTTAGGCTTTTTTTTTTTTTTTTTTTTTTTTGTGGATGGGAAATCATCCAATGACCCCTCCCGCTCTGGGTGGAGCAGAAGGGAGTGTCAGACTCTTACTGACTAAAACCCACCCGTGTTCCTTCCTTAGCCCTTTGTGTTCCGGGGTAGCGGTAACCCTTTCGGACAATCCCGCTGCCCCGGCAGGCTTCGGCCCTTTCGGGCCCCTTCCTTATGCTGACATCTCTTTGAGGCGCGCGTGGAACACGTACGCGCCGTCCGGCACGGGCCTGGTCCTGATCGGACGGAGAGTTACCCATTACTCTCCGCCCGCAGGCCCGCGCCTACGGTGGCCGGGAGTCGTCTCGCGGCTCCCGACGCCCGGGGCGTCTCCCGCGGCGGCTGGGACGTGAGGCCCTCTCCCTCAGCCGTCCCGCCATCTCCTTCGCTAGCATGACTGCTTCGCAGAAGGAGGTAACTGCCTCCCACTCCCTCTCGCCCCGGACCATGGCTTGAACCAGGGCCGGGCGCGAGAGGTCGCCGCCGCTGCCGATCGCCTCTGCGAGAACACGGCGGTGCTCCGCCCAATTGGGGCATACCGCCACCGTATGCTCCACCGTGTCCTCCGGGCGACCCTCGCAGTGGTGACACCCGGGCGTATCCTCCCGCCCGATAATGTGCAGGTACCTCCCGAAACACCCGTGTCCGGTGAGGACCTGCGTCAGGCGGTAGGTGAGGGCGCCGTGGCGCCTCTCTAGCCACTCCTCAAAGAGGGGTCTTACCGCCGCTATCGCGGCGTGCCCTGCCCATTCCTTAGGCTTAGGGGAACAACGCGTGATGTTGTTTGAGTAACTTCAATAACTTAGATTCTCTTATTCAGTTATTAAAAAGACGTTTAAAAAATATTCTTCTTCCCATTTTACGACATTTATCTACAGTCGAATAAAAAAAAAAAAAAAAAATACGTTTTATTGTTTAAAACCGGACCATTCATTGAATGTGAATACTCCTTAACAGTTCGTATTGGGATCAGTTTCACATTAAGAGGTCAAAACCTTTAGTCTGCTTGATAGCAATTTTTTGTATGAATGTGCAGTTTCTGTACGAGTCGTGAGTCCGCTTTTATTTTCTATAGTTAATTCGTTTTCAGTGCTGTCTCGGCGGGTAGTCTGCGAGAAAAAAACTAGAGTCTGACCGAAACTGGTTTTGCGGCCGACACCGAAACCGAATATTCGGCCGTGGCTTCAGTTTCGGCCGAAACCGAAACCGAAACTCACGTGGTCAAGTATAAAATTCCTTGAAATACTGAAATTTGGTGAATTTTGCCCCTTATTCTGCATTAATTAGGACATGAAATGGAAACACAGTATATTAATTTTATTGTAATCATTTATTTAATACAATATAAAAAAATATTAATAATATTTTTATTATTTTTTCAAATCAAGTTCTTATAGCAAAATGTTTATCAGTTATCAATAATCAAATCACTAATTGTTACTGTTTCGTTAAATACTAAGTATTGGTTCCATCAAAACGTAACTTCTAAAGAATGTTTCCGTCGGGCGATAACGCACTAAGTTGTTTTGTTAAAGAGCTATCCGAACGGGCACGTCAATTCCCGAACAGGGGAGCTATTCACTAAGGATACAGCCTTGCGGGCAGCGCTGTCGCAGCGCTGAAACTATTGTTTTCACCGCTGCGACAGCGCTGCCCGCAAGGCTGTATCCTTAGAGAATAGCATGGCAGGGCCGCCAGCGTCCGCCAAAGCGTTGCCGCGAAACTCGGATGAAACCGGAACCGAAACCGAATTTTACAAAAAACTAAGATCGGACAAAGTGTTATTGGTTTTTCTTTTCCATCAGAAATTTCTCAGTACCGGCCCGGAGTCTTATTTGTGCCTGTTTGATGGTAATAAGCTCGCCCCTTGGTACATGAGACTTGAACATACCTGCCGACATATGGGAGTACTTAGTACCTGCTAGACTATACAGTGTGGCAGGTACAGATGCCAGCACATCAAGCTACCCAAAACTGTCAAATTTTCCCAAACAACTTTGAACCTTATGCTTTAGCGATAAAGTTGAAAATCTATTAAAGAAATTTGACAGTTTGTAGTAGCTTGATGTGCGCGTCTGTAAATCGACGCACACCTAGTTACCACGGATTCGGTATATGATTCTAAACCCCGCTGTTGTGTTGACATAATAAGCTAATTTATTTTTAATAACCGACGAAAAATTGTTTCGTAGGTTTAATAAAAATAAATTAGCTATTTAGCATTTTGATCGCTTAGGTACTTTTCTATAAAACAGAAGTTTTTTTTTTAATAAAAATAGTAAATATAAAATAGTAAAAATAGCACACCTTTGTCCAAACCAGCGTGGTATGTCATAGAACTCATAGACCTTAATACGAGTAAGTGTAGCTGGTTTAATTAAGATGATGGGTTTGATTTCTCGGCCGAGCATCGGCAATTCTGGGTTTTCCTAACTGACTGGATTTTTGTTATGGTTTTCTGCGTGTGTCACAGTAAGCGTCGGAACTTTTCTCCCAAAAAACTATCTAAATTCTGTGTTTTAATAATAAAATGAGTATTTGAGAATAAGTAAAGAGTTGATAACAGTGGAAGTTATATAAAAGGCTTTTAGCGGGCCTATCAAATATTGAATGTATGTCCGACAAAAAGTTATCCGATGTTTACCAAACTTTACGATTATTATTATGACCTTTCAAACTTTGCACTTACGCCCTATTTTTTTCTTGTCGTCTGTTTAAAGGAAAAACTTTTGTAAATCATAAATTTCGCGTTGTATATTATATTTTCTTTTTGTTGATATAACTTAACATAACGCCTCGAATCCCCGACGGGTAAGGCAGAAGTGTAGGTACTTACTTATTGTAAATCCACATTTCGCCAGGAGACGAAACGATTGCCAACATTTGGACACAAGTCCGGACTCTGGGCTGCCACTGAGAGATTCCTAATGGAAAAATTAAATACCTCTTAGCGCAACCTGGGAATCGAATCCAGGACCTCATGCTCAGCAGACGCGCTTGCGACCACTAGACCTAATTACGAATATCTTTATATAATTTATTGTAATCTGAGAGAAAGGTGTTTCTCTAGATATCTCAACCAGCTCAGTTCTGTATAAGGGTTTCTAAGTATCAGAATTCAATATCACTTAGCTCCTACGCTTTGAAAACCTATCCATATAGAAAATTCTTTGACTGAAAACTTGATGGTAGGACTTTAGGCCAGTAGAACTTTTTATTGGATGTGATCTCGGCTGTTCTAAAAAAAGTATAAGGATAAATTCCCAGGTAGTGCAAAATGTATCGATTTTTTAAATATTTAGTATATTTTTAACCGACTTCAAAAAAAAAAGGAGGGGATGTCAATTCAGTTGTTTTTTATTTTGTTTATGTTTGTTACCTCAGAACTCCGTTATTTATAAGCCAATTTGCAAAATTATGTTTTTATTTGGTTCCATAGAAATTTCATCAAAATCGGTTCAGTAGTTTGGTTTTGAAACCAAAATTGCTGGTAAAAATTCAAGTAAACGGAATTGCGTCGTTTGCTTTCTTATGATTTTTCAGTGGTGTCTTAGTGGAATTGTCATGGGATGCATTGTGGCTATAAGCACCGTATCTTCTTTACATAATTAACCGACTTCAAAAAGGAGGAGGTTCTCAATTCGAATGTTTTGTTTTTGTTAGTATGTATCTTACACGATATCTCCGACATTTGTAATACGATTTCAAAAAATATTTTTTTGCAAGTCAGCTATGACTCTTTTGTGTTCATAGCAAATTTAGTTAAGATGAGAATATTCTAAAAGGGTTTTGTGGTAGTAATACCATCCCTTTTACAATTCTCATTTTAGCTCAAATGTAAATGGATAGAATAAGAAATGAGTATAGAAGAGGAAGTCTAAAAGAGGCACCGGTAGCTGAAAAGTACCGTGAAAATAGATTGTCATGGTATTGTATGATATTCATCTGCATCCGCTTAGACTGGAGGCCTTGGGGTTGGCTTTCAGTCTAACCAGATGCAGCTGAATACCATAGATGGGAAAAGGCTAGGCAGATTGACTTATCTATATAAGTAACTAGCTGCGCCCCGCGGTTTCACCCGCGAAAGTTTTGATCCCGTGGGAATATTGGGATAAAAAGTATCCTATGTGTTATTCTGATGTATAAGCTATATTACTCTAAAGTTTCATCAAAATCCGTTCAGTAGTTTTTGCCTGAAAGAGTAACAAACATCCATCCATCCATCCATCCTCACAAACTTTCGCATTTATAATATTAGTAGGATTATTTAATTATTTATTATAGTAGGATAGTAGGATTATCATGACAAATGTATGGCTAACAAGAAACACGTGCCCTACTGTAACGTTACATAGTCATTGTTTGTTTGGGCAGTGGATAGTAACGTTACCAACACGACTGGGTCAGGTTATCCAAGCAGACACATGTTGTGGCGTCAGGTGCCAATCCCTCTATTAATTGGAGCCTCAGTTCGTAGAAATCAAGCCACGAATTCAGACAACGACGGAGATCTAGCTCCTAGATTTTGGGAAATCCTTGGAGTTCAGTTACAGCGTGTCAATTGCGGGTTCGTTCGAGCCAATATGTTTTGTTGCTCTAGAGGCGGCAAGTGCTACTTCTGGTGTCGATCCTCAGCCCGATGAAAGTGTAATTGGATATTTTTGATCTTAGGACTAGATATGCACCGAAATTCGTTTCACATTCGGTACTACCGAAGTTCGGCAGCTTTTACCGAACTTCGTCTCCGACCGAATTTCTGTTAGATCTGCCGAATGTCGGCCGAAGTTCGGTAGCTTAAATTACATTATATAAGAAATGGAAGAGCGAAAAGAAATATATTTTAAAATGTAATCTAGATCAAATGACGATTTGTAAGTAAATAGGTAACGTGGATGTTCGTTATTATTTTTATTTCTGTAGAAAAGAAACAACATCACGTATCAAAAATATGCTTTATTGAAATGATCAATAATCTAATATTATTATCTATCGAGCGCCAAATGTAACCGAAGTTCGGCCGAACTTCGGCTTCGGTACATATTTAAAACGAACATTCGGCCGAATTCAACATTCTGCAGGACCCAAATTCGGTGCAACACTACTTTGGACCACTCCGGAGTTTGGATTTTTAATGGCAATAGGCTACAGGCGTATTGTTATGTTGAATGCATAGATAGATTATTTACGTTAAAATATGAGGTTGTAGATATAATTTTGTTCTGTTAATTTTGTTTTGTTTTGTTTTTATGTAGTATAAGAAGAACTAGCGGGGATCCAGGGGGGGTGGGGTGGAGGGGGGGGGGGGGTTCAGGGGATCAGACCGGAATCAATCTTTCAAATGCGTTTTATTAACAATATTTACTTTAAATAATTAAATGTTTAGTATACCTTTCATTATAGATATATTAATTTATGACTGTAAATTAGCACCTTTTTTATGAATGGGAAATCATCAAATGACCCCTCCCGCTCTGGGTGGAGCAGAAGGGAGTGTCAGACTCTTGCTGACTAAAACCCACCCGTGTTCCTTCCTTAGCCCTTTATGTTCCGGGGCAGCGGTAACCCTTTCGGACAATCCCGACTTTGATATCAATATTTGCTTGCCAAAATATTGCAAAATGTGTCTTCGCATAAAAATATTTATTTTCGCTCAAATCTGTTCAAATTATTCAATTCTTTAAAAGATTTTCTAATCTTTACTGCAGCACTGTATTCGATTATTACTTATTATAATATTAATGGCTTCCGCAAGTATGGATCTCCTTTAATCAATAAGTACGCGATTGTGATAAGTACTAATAACCATAAAGCAATAATTATTAAAATTAGAATTTATTTTGACCTCCACAACTTAGTTACTGGGTAACACGATATTCTTTGGTAAGACTCAACCTATGCTTGTCCCAAATTAAATATTTTTCTTTCTTTCTTTAAAACAAACCATAGACGTAAAAGTACTGGCGATACGTAAGATAAAGAAAACGTTTAAAATGCAAAGCTTCCAGTAATTGTGTTCTACTTTCAAAGTCTGAAGTCTTGGTTCAAAGGATACATCAGGTGGATCCACTGTATCGAGTTATTCGCTATCTAAAGGAAAGACGAAGGAAATAGTCGTGCAAGTAATAGCTCTTGGACCAGCTCCTTTGAGAGAGAGGGGACACTGTCAAAGGATAGTACCTAAATATCCCCGGCAGAAGGAAATTTAATACATTTGAAATGTATTTCCAATTATTGTAGCACTTTGGTTGTTAGTTGATTGGAATGAAGTTCCATTCTGTATTTGACTGTCAAAAGAGAAAGAGTGTCAAAGGACTTAAAGTCCAAAGTCAATGACAAATCGTTTATTTCATTTAGGCCATAAAAGACACTCGTGAGTGTTAACAACAACAACAACTACGCCTGTATTCCAAGAAACGGTTAGGCAGAGGTGTCCTCTATAGTACACCCACATTTCGCCAGTTATATGTTTAAGTCCCATGTAATAAGGGCGAGCCTATTGCCATCAGCCGGCCACAAATCTAGACTGCGGGCTGCTATTGGGAAATTCCTGATGAAAAACCAAGTGACACTTCGCCCGACTTGGGAATCGAACCCAGGCCCTCGTGCTAAGTAGTAGTGCTTGCGACCACTAAACCATCGAGGCAGTTGAGAAAATAAAATAGATTCTAGTTGTGTCTTCCACTAGGGGGGTTTCGACTGGAGAAGCTATAATGACTCTTTTTTCAAAAGGCCCTTCATCTCGCATAAAATCAATCTTCTAATATATAAAATTGTCGTGTCACAGTGTTAGTTAACATACTCCTCCGGAACGGCTGGACCGATTTGTATGAAATTTTGTGTGAATATCGTGTAGGTCTGTCTGAGAATCGGCCAATATCTATTTTTCATACCCCTATTTTTTTTTTCTGCAAAACGACGTTTGTGGGGTCAGCTAGTAATCTATACTAATATTATAAAGCTGAAGAGTTTGTTTGTTTGTTTGTTTGTTTGAACGCGCTAATCTCAAGAACTCCTGGTCCGATTTGAAAAACTCTTTCAGTGTTAGATAGCCCATTTATCGAGGAAGGCTATAGGCTATAGGCTATATATCATCACGCTAAAACCAATAGGAGCGGAGCACCAATGAAGAATGTTTCAAAATCGGCGGATTTTTTTCCTATAGCTAGAGCTTCCGCTGCGTGCGCTGCGTAAACGGTTAAAGTTTCGCAAAAATCATATATGACAGAATTGTTCCCCTATAAAAGCTTTAAAAAAAAGTCCGCGACAGCATATGTCTATCTTTTAAGGTTAGCTCACTATAACCTCTTTTGCTAACCAAATTTGTTCTAAAATAATGCATTATTTGCGAAGGTGTTTTTATGAACATGGTATTAATCCTTATCCAAATAAATACGTTATTCATCACATGTATTTAATTTTGAACAAAATTGCCTCTGACATCATTTGATTTCAATGTATATCTTAGGAGATATCATAGTTTTAAAATAATACTAATAATAAAGCTGAAGAGTTTGTTTGTTTGAAACACGGTTTGAAAGCTCTAAATCTCTGGAAGTATTGGTCGCATATATAAAAATATTTTTGCATTTGATAGCCCAGTTCTTGACGAAGGCTATATTCTATTAAACTTGACGCTAGGACCCTTAGGAGTTGAGCAAAAAGAAAAAAAGTCTGAAGTTTTCGCCAAGTGAAAACGAAGTAATAGCGCAGGCCGGCGACACGTTGCGACGGGGTGGGTCGGGGAAACAAAAAAAATTTACGCGGACGAAGTCGCGGACAGAAGCTAGTAATGTATAATGTTTGGACTTTAAAAGTGACCATGACCTCTGAGTTTGTTTCGGCATTTCGGCTCAGTAGCCGCTAGCCAGCTAGGAAATGCCGGTGCCATCTAGTTTTTTACTTAATATTGACCAACAAATTGACGAGCAAAAGTGTCTTGAAAGATCTACTTACAGATATAAACATGATTTCATTTCATTTCAGAAGAATGGGCAAGAAACTCCAAAGTTAAGTATTCTTTTAAAATATTTTGGTATAAGAATTATAGATACCCAATGCGTATCATCCTACAAGTTTAGAAGCACCCCAGAAGTTTATTACGGCAGTCGGTGGGAACGAAGATTATTCAAAGTTCAGTACACTCTGATTGGCTTTGTGGTTTTATATATATCTCATGCTTCAATGGAAAGTTCACCCATCTTAGCTAGATGGGTAAACTTTTTAGTTGATTGATTTCAGTTGATGGGTTACCTTTTTTTGGTAACAGGACTTCGTCACACTATGCTTGTAAGTAGGTACTGTCACAGGTGGAGGCTGCAGCCTGCATCCCTGCACCCTAATTGCGTATCAATCACAATCTGAATCATTTTTAAGGATGTTACTAATCCATTGCTTCACATGTTCGTAAAATGTGTCTGCTCGAAAACGTAAATAACGCAATGTATGTTGTTGAACTGTCAAAATGAAAGCCAATTCTAACTGTTAGTGTCTTTCTTAGTTACTCCGATGCTCTTTATTTTTTTATAAAGTTTTTGAATTAACCATCCGAGCGGGTTTTAAAAAAGCGTAATAATAAATCATCACCATCAGTGATTTATTATTGAGCTTCGTTCAAAGACCCAAGAAAACAACTTGTCTGGCAGATATTGATAAGACCGCTGTTATACAGTCGACCGCATGCCGGTGGTAATAACACTTTGACCTTGAGCTGGCCTAGTGCAGTACGGAGTTTCAATAGAATGAGAGGCCAGCTTATACTGGTTTCCTTATCATTGAAGTGCGGCCTATTGTCCCCATACACATAACCCGTAACACATATCCAGCATATAATATTCCCAGGGAGTGGGCCGTAATCCACCACGCGGCCATAGTGCGGGTTGGTAGATGTCACATGTTTTCGAAATCTTGGTTCTTGGACATGTTTCTTGTCGGTTTACCCACGATGTTTCCTTCACCCTTTTGAGAGCAATGGTTATAAAGTAATTTACACAAAGTAAAGCGTATTTCGGGGTACGTCGCGGCCATTACCACTGGGCCCCTCACTGTTTAAGACTGTGCCGACCGTACAGTGGCGCCCTCATCGTTTGTTTGGTTATTTCATACAATTTAGAATGAAAATGCAGAAAATAAGCACGCTAAGTTGTGCTTCACAAGATTATACGTTAATATTATTAGAAGCGGTAGTTTTATATTGTTTAGTTTTATTATAATCCTTAAAACGGATAACAGTGGCCACTATATTCCGTTTTAAGGATTATGATAAAACTAAACAATATAAAACTACCGTTTCAATAATATTAACGTATAATCTTGTGAAGCACAACTTAGCGTGCGACTAGAATCAATTCTATTTTTTCATTTTAAATTTTGACGTTCAAAAGTGCCTTTTAAGTGCCTATTTGAAATAAATGATTTGACTTTGACTTTGACTTTGACTTTATTTTCTGCATTTTCATTCTAAATTGTATGAAATAACTAAACAAACGATGAGGGCGCCACTGTGCGGTCGGAATAGTCTTAATGGATTCATACAATGAGGAGAAAGGCAACTTCAATGTTATATGCATATTCTGTCCATTTTAGCAAAAAAAAAACTACAATCATCAAAAGCCTAACGAAAATAAATCTTCGGCCCACATCTAAGCCTATGCAAATTCGAAAACAGAAATAGATTTTAAACCAAAAACATCATAAAACAAAACGAGTAGGTACTCATAATAGTTTGAAACACTGCATTCCTTTGTATGAATACATTACCTAGTGTTGTATTAGTACACAAAGTAAGGTATTTCTGGACGAACTAGTTTGCTGTAGTTAGGAAGTTAGCGTACTATGACAGAGTTCTGTATACTACATAGTCGTATTAGTTTTAGGAGTTGCCTAAAATTGTGGAATTTCCTCCTGCTTTCGGTCCAAAGAAGGGTCTTTAATTTATACCGATAGATAGGCAAGATTACTACTTCGAGCATAAGTCAAAGTAAAAAAAAACAAATGCAGTTTTAAATAAGCATAATATTTGCTCAATACCTATAGATTTCTGTGGTTTCTACAGACATTTACCAGATCTAATTTTTGCTAAACATTTGTAAAGGTGTCTTTACCAGAAAAATAGTATAAATATCACGATTCTCTTTTAGAACACGGCAATTAGTAAATAGCATAGGTATAACACCCCATGCCACGCTAGACTTGGCCAGACTATGTTAAATCTGTTATGTATTTTCCATCTCCTTCTACTAACAAACGGAAGTACACAAAATACCAGATGAAGTGAACTAGTTCCCATACTAGTACAAAAGAACGGTGACGTCGGGAACAGGGGTAATTTGTAGAAGTACGAAAGAATGGTTCCACGGAAAGGTATCTTCGGTTCCACGGAACAGTTTCTTTGGTTTCACGGTGCGGTTTCTTCGGTTCGTACGTTCATTTTACGACCGGCTCACCACTAGGCATGACGGATCGGCGTCCGCGTGAACTATTGATAAGCCGCCTTCATAAACGTAATGCACATTATTACGTTTAGTTATAATGCGGGCTAAACTGGGAGTCTGGCTAAGAATAGCTGGTTTTATTCAACCTGTGGGTGTTGAAAGGAGAAAAATTTTAGACGTATTATATATAGCAGGTAATGGCGTAATGTGGGTGTTCTATATCTGTGCTTAACCTTTCGGGGGAAAGGGGTGATATTGTGTATATCAGGATCTTTTTAAATATTTTTTTCGGGTTTAAAGGTTAAAAGGTCAATCACAATCTACTGTCAGTTGAGAGTTCTCTTATAATTTGCGCCACAACACTCACATTTCCACATCCAGTCTGTCCCAATTTTTGAAGGTCATCGTTCTAGCTTACTAGGGGGTTCCATCCTACGCTTGCTGATGTATAAGATGAAATAAATAAAAATGAGGCAAAACGTTTTAACATTGAATCTAGCAAGCTCTATGTCTCAAAAACACTTACAGGTGATAAATTAAGAAAATACTTGTGTCCTTTATGAAACAGACATCCTGGCCTGAAACACAGGTTTAAATAAACCTAGATCAGGCAACGCACTATATTACCCTCAGAGTTCTATTTTTGTCTGTAATCTCATATTAGCCATACCATAGTTTATATCCAGATTATTATAATTCTATTATAGGCCTAGATTAATATATACTACTGAACCATATGTACACTTCTTTGTAAACTTATTATTTCAATAATTTTTTATTTATAATTTTATTCATTATACTAAATAAAATAATCTCAGTTCTTTGATAAGGTGTTGATTTCCCACTTTAATTAGTATCTCTAAGTATTTGCTAGCAAACTCAGTAGCAACTCGGATTCTGTGTTTGTCCCTGGTTTGTGAAACCTCCAACCCTTGCTCAACCTTAATATATGGAATTAAAACATGCGGGCAAAATTTAGGTGTGAGACCGGTGCACCTCTGCCTACTCCACCGGGAAATACACGCTAGGTACATCATCATCATCATCATCTGCCTAGCCTTTTCTCAGCTATGTTGGAGTCGGCTTCCAATCTAACCGGACACAATGCAAAGACACACACTGTGTGTGTACACAAAACATCATAAAACAGCACATAACACAACACACACACACAGGCACATAACACCATAATAATAGCCTCCCCGACCGATTTCGGTCACGTTGGCCAATCTCAACGGAGATTAGTCAGATGCGCAGGAGATATTATAGTGCACAAGTATGTGTGCACTACACAGGTGCACTCTCTGTTTGTTCCTTTACTCTCATAGTCCGATGGGACGGCAATCCGACACGACCGGGGAGAGATCAGGCGCAGGACCAACAGCTTTACGTGCTTTCCGAGGCACGGGGGTATTAAACCACCAACTTCCAAACTCCGGACTGTTACTAAGAAATTCTTAATGGAAACTCAATATCACTTTGTCCGACCCGGGAATCGAACCTAGCACCCCACGCTCAGCAGTCGCGCTTGCAACCACGAGACCAACGGGCAGTCATAACACCATAAACATACACGTAAGGCATATAACATCATAAAATACACTCAATATCACTGTTAATTAGTATTTTATGTTGTTATGTAGCCTTAACCTGTATCTGATGCGTGTACAAAATAAATTAATTCGGCGTTAGGAAGCCCCTGAGGGTGTAGCGGTCAGGATTAGCAGCAGATCAGCACAAGGCCAGGGCCAACGACAATCACGCGGAAATAAAACATCCGGAGGTGCCACGTGTGGATGTAATTAAAAATATACTAAGCCGAGAGGTAATTGCGTAATACGCTAACAGTAGCAATTGCTTTCGTTTTGACAGTTAGGAGCCTATACTACCTCAGCTAAAATTCACTCTTTATCTCGCTCGCACGATACTGCTCGCGGACTAGTGAGAGCGAGACAGAGTGCGGTGCTAGGCGGCAGACAGCGCGAATAGTTTAGGTATTTGCTTTTTACGGTGAAAATAATGCTAATTAAAAAAAAATAAAAAACATAAAGCCTGCTTTATAGTTAGTTCAGTTAGTATACAAAGTTCCCTGATCTAATTTGAAGTATTTTTTGAATACCAGCGGTTTATTGTTCGGTTTGGAGGTAACTTTGGATTTTTTTCTATCGAGAAAATTTTATGGAATCGTGTTTTCGTCTTACATAAGACCTAACATTAATCCTCAACTTTACCATATATTTATTTCAAAATTAATGCTGCAGTATTTTCGACATAACGGATGATCATGCTAAGCCATTTGAGGTAGTGTATTGCGTTATGTTCGTTGTTGAGCGGATATTTTTTTTGAACAAATGAAGCAATGGATTAGCAAAATCCTTCAAAATGATTCAGATTGTGATTGATAATGTGTTACGTAATCAGAGTGCTGGGCTGAGGTTAACGCTTTAAAATTGCTCGGACTTATGGTTACCGTCTGTCCAGAATTGTCCAGATATGTCCGGCTTTTTAGCCCCCCGTCCGTAGTTTGTACAGCGTTTTCTTTTGAGGTATTCCACTCATAGCACTTGTCCGGACAACGAATAAAGTTAAATTAGTATTGAAAAAATTTAAAAGTAAAAAAAAAACTGTATCTCCTTTTTCTAATGTCCGGCTTTTTGTCAGGACTTTTCATATTTCGAAATGAAATGAAATGCTCATCTTGGTTATTTTAGTCGACATTTCTCCTTGTTTTGATCAGCAAAAATAGGGGGAAACGACCATAGTTTATAGAGTCGTCAGAGATACTTCAAAGCGGCCTTCATAACAACTATCATATCAACGGTATTTCTAGTAAGCATAGCTATTTTCATGCAAATTAAAACCATAAAATTGAAATGAGGAAAAATATCAAAGCCTAAATATTTTTCAAAACATGTTATACGATACGTATATTATTACAAGCTTCTGCCCGCGACTTCGTCCGCGTAAATTTTTTTTGTTTCCCCGATCCACCCTGCCGCAACGTGTCGCCGGCCTGCGCCTATTACTTCGTTTTCGCTTGGCGAAAACTTCAGACTTTTTTTCTTTTTGCTCAACTCCTAAGGGTCCTAGCGTCAAGTTTAATAGAATATAGCCTTCCTCAAGAACTGGGCTATCAATCGCAAAAATATTTTTATATATGTGACCAATACTTCCAGAGATTTAGAGCTTTCAAACCGTGTTTCAAACAAACATACTCTTCAGCTTTATTATTAGTATTATTTTAAAACTATGATATCTCCTAAAATATACATTGAAATCAAATGATGTCAGAGGCAATTTTGTTCAAAATTAAATACATGTGATGAATAATGTATTTATTTGGATAAGGATTAACACCATGTTTATAAAAACACCTTCGCAAATAATGTATTATTTTAGAACAAATTTGGTTAGCATAAAAGAGGTTATAGTGAGCTAACCTTAAAAGATAGACATATGCTGTCGCGGACTTTTTTTTAAAGCTTTTAAAGGGGAACAATTCTGTCATATATGATTTTTGCGAAACTTTAACCGTTTACGCAGCGCACGCAGCGGAAGCTCTCAATAGGAAAAAAATCCCCCGATTTTGAAACATTCTTCATTGGTGCTCCGCTCCTATTGGTTTTAGCGTGATGATATATAACCTATAGCCTTCCTCGATGAATGGGCTATCTAACACTGAAAGAGTTTTTCAAATCGGACCAGTAGTTCCTGAGATTAGCGCGTTCAAACAAACAAACAAACAAACAAACAAACAAACTCTTCAGCTTTATAATATTAGTATAGATAATAGTATCTGTTGGACATATATAAATATAAAAATCTATGGTTGGAGAATAATTAGTTTGTAGGTAACTCATTGATTTCATAATTTAACAGTAGCTGTTAGGGCCACAACAGACAAGCGACTTTTAGCTTTTTAGAAGCTAAATGCAGCAACCAAATATTCCACACCGCACGCACACTTGAAAACACCAAACGCGGTGATTGAGTCGCTTTTCGGAAGCTCGACAAAGCGGCTAAACGCTACACTCCGCAAACATTCGGATGCCGGTCGCATCGATTTGGCATCAGGGCATCTGCGGCACACGACTCAGTGTTGCACTAGATTTTGACGAAGCTACACCCTTACCATGGATAAAGCGAAAATATCAATCGCGCCGAAGACGGTATTGGTTCCATCCAATAACCAGTTCACGTTTTACTTTTGGAGAGTATCATTCATTATTTCATATATTACGAAGAGATGAACGGAATTTTTTTGAACATTTTGGGATTAAGTACACTTCATTTCAAGAGCTTTTGTCATATCTTATCTTTTGCTACCGACCTGTGTTACTGCTACAGGTAGAAACAAATGAAGCAAGAAATAATTTTGAAATTTATCATTTGTAAATAATACCATTGCAAATCGGCAAACTATCGATAGTCGACTATCGATCGGCAATACTACAACACTACAGCCGACCTCGGAGCAGTCGCTAAAACATGCGATCCTGATACTGCGTCCGAACGCAGGAAGATCGATAGAATCTATCAAAGGCGCGATTTTAATACTGCGATGAAACGCAGAGAGTCGCCAAAACGCGATGCGCAAAATTGCAGATCGCCGATGCTAAAAGTAGCGTGTGTGTTTTGGCCCTTAAGGTATTATTAATGAGTATTATTCTAATGAAGTATTTACTAAGCCGAAGTTCATTTTGTTTTGACAGTAGCCTTGGACTCACAAACCGGTTTGACATTCCTTTGTAAAGCTGCTCGCACGATCCTCCTTATTGGGAAGTAGATATTTATGTATTGTGACGACTGACAAAATTTTTTTGGGGAAAAAATTGTAAAATATAACACAGTATAACAACATAAACTCATGCCTTTTTCCCATGGGGTTAGGCGGTAACTACAGAATGACACCTGCCACGATCCTTACCACAGAACAGATAAAAGAGAACCTCTTTTATCTGTTCTGTGATCCTTACAGCCATATGCTTCGTTTTCGTGCACACGCACGCCGAATGCGAGTACAAGGCACCTGAATTTTCTGAAGTACACATCACCAATATATCTCTCTAGGCTCCCGGCGTTTCACTCATACTATCAACATGACCAATCCATCTCAGCTTATCCGTTAAAAAAATTGTCACTACATCTTTTTTCAAACCGCAAAATATTTTTGGTATCCCGGGGGTCTCCTTAATAGTCGACACTGTATGGGTTAAATTGATCCCTAAAAAAAAAGGACACCGCCTTACCAAAGTAGATAAATACCTAACAGGTAATTATAACAACAAAAAAAAAAATACAAATATAGGTGGCCACGTAGGTAAACAAAAATAATACATAATTCGCGTGTTCGCACCCACGAATTGGGTCCACGACCATTTTATTTGTTCTGGTCACACGAGAAGCATGGAAGCTAAATATTTGTGTTGTAGCCCCACGCGAGCCACCGCCCAGGCCCTGGCTTTGAATTAGTAAATTAAACTTTGGTATAAACCTAGTTTTTGTTGATATTAATCAGGGGTTTATAATATCTTTATAGGTGTTTAGATAACCAGTGTTAAGATTCCTTATATTCTAATAAGAGGCGTTTGTTTTTGTTTCTGGGGTTCCATATTTAATTGTCAAAATCAAAAGTCATTTACTCAAACTAGGCTGAGAATCAGCATATTTCGAACGTCCAAATTACGAAAGACAGTCGCCCAGCACGCCCGCCCCTCACCACTTCCTAGTGCTTTCGCTGGGGAGAAGTGGCGCAACAAACTGCCCAGCAGCACAGCTGTCTGTTCAGTTAGAAAATATTTGATTGTATACAATACTATTTATAAAAAGTAGTTAACATTACAAGACACAGAACATTAAATTAAATTATTTACCATTATGTCAGCTAGCCACGCCAATATACCAACAAATACAATAAAAACTATACGGAATCAAGCAAAAAAATAATAAATAAAAATGTAAACAAAAACTTACTAAATACCTAAATGAAAGCCTCGTTTAAAGGGCGTGACAGCTTACCTATTTATGCAATGCTGGGTTCTGTTCACATACTTGTAGCTGTCACTTGAAGACACAAATAATAAACTAGGATCATCGAAGTAAAATAAACAAACATGTTATAGTAAATTCTAATTCTAGACCTATTGAAATTCACTTCCTACTGAACATGACCCTGCGGGGTAATTGCGTAACACACTACAAATAGCAATGGATTTCATTGTGACAGTTCAACAACATACATTGCGGTAGTTACGTTGTTGAGCAAACAATGTTTTTGAACATATGAAGAAATGGATTATATATCCTTCAAAATGATTCCTTTATAAGTGTGTTACGCAATTAGGATGCTCATCTATGATCGTTACAACCACGAAATTTACTATATTTATTTTTTCCGTGGCTACAAAAATGTACCAAAAGGGTACCTTACATATCCAGTAAGCTTGGAAAACAGATTGCAGTGTGTTGAAAGTACGCTGCTGTTCATCCTACGACATTATACTCGAGAGCCACTACATACAGCAAGAAAACTAATTTAGAGAATTGAGTTCTTGAAATAGTGTAAACTTTAACAGATTAATCAGTTCGCAGAAGTTTTTGTTTGAAACAAACTGATTGGATGTTTATAAAATACGTATTTAGACTTACAATGAGAACTTTATAACAGTTCTATTTAATTTAAAAAAATAATGAATAAATATAATATACCGTTTTGCACTTTTGTTTATTTCCATTACGTAAAGAACACACATATAAACTATTGATTTAATTTTTTTGATTTGAATGACATGAGTAGCTGGGGACATGTGAGTGCAATTACACTTCTGCCAAACTCTTTGGAGAACATACCTACGTATTATGACACCAAATCATACTTTTAACAATGATAAATGATTTAATTTATGTAAGTACCTACAGACGCGAAACTGTCAAATTTTCCCAGTCAACATTGAACCTTATGCTTAGCGATAAACTTGAAAATCTATTAAAGTTATTTGGCAGATTGTAGTAGCTTTATGTGCTGGCGTCTGTACATAGGTTTGTACAAACACTTTTACACGTCAATCATATCTTAAAAACTTGATGAGGCTGAGAAGAAAGGCCGAAACAAATACGAAGAAGAACAGAACTCACTGATTATGTATGGATATAATCTTGGTCAGATCATGTGAAAACCACGTAGAGTGGTATATGCAATGGTCTTTTGAGGAAAGAACCACACAGATTTAGTGGACCTGTCCAGGCACGCAATTAGTTAAGGAGCTCAATATGCTATTAATAACCTCTTGAAATAAGTCATTATTGTGATAAAACAGTGAATACGGAGAGTTTACCTCGCAGACGGATGGCGGTGACAGTCATGAACTGTCTCTTCCGGCCTTTGTAATGAATCTTGTGGAAAAGAATCGCCTTCTGAAGTGGCTGAAAATATTTCTTCGAATTGTGGAACTGGAGTTCCTAAGTTAGATTTAGATTAGCTGTTAAAAGATAAAATTATCATTTTCATAAATAGCATTTCTTTTATGTTGAAAACTATTATAATTTCGAGGATTCTGTCACTACCTATCGCTATAATGTTGTTTAAGTTGCGTTTTAGTATTGTCTAACGTGACGGTGTTACCGTGGACGTCTACGCCCATAAAATGTATGGAAATACGTGCACGTTATAACGTTACTGTGGACGGAAATTTAAAAGCTTCTTCATATATTTCCATACATTTACTTCCCTGTATTATCGTGATGCCGTGAAGACGTGGGCGTCCACGATTATATCCTCCTTAGAGATTATAAACGACAGTCACTCACAGATGTTTGTGAAAACATTTCCCAAGAGAAGATAAGACTCATTTTAACACAGGTAATCAGGAAACCGAAAATATTATCAGTCCAGGATAATTTAGGAACAGCCACATGTGTGCGGAGTTATTGACCGCTACAAAAATAATTTTAGTTTACTTTTGTAAAGTAAGACTATTCAATACACGTGAAAAAGAAACTCATCCGTAGGCTGTAATTAAATTTTATGTAATTATAAATGACAGTTGTATTTTCTACAGAGCTCCCTGAAATATACATTATTATTATTACATAGTTGTCTTATTTAATAATAATAATAATAGCCTCCCCGACCGATTCCGGTCACGGTGGCCAATCTCAACGGAGATTAGCCAGGTACGCAGGAGATATTATAGTGCACAAGTGTGCGCGCAGACACAGGTGCACTCCCTCTTCCCTCACTCTCATAGTCCGATGGGACGGCAATCCGACACGACCGAAGAGAGATCAGGCGCAGGACCAACGGCTTAACGTGCTTTCCGAGGCACGGATTTCACTTTCGTCTACTCTACTTGAGGGTAATAGTTTGCACTATCTATATTGCAAACTAAGTTATTGCCCTCAAGTAGACACGAATTATCGGCGTTCCAGTAAAAAAAAACAATCATCTATCAAAACAATTTCAACGCGCGCCTGAGAAGCAACTCATTTATCGCAGAGTTCACAACAGAAACTAGTTGGCAACGCGTTGAACTAGCGGTTATTAATTTATCTAATTTTGACCGTTCCTACGAAAAAAAGGCCGCGCGACGACTTTGCCAAATCGCTTGCCTACGCCTGCGCATGTGCCTTCCTTTCCTTAATGAAATGCTCTAAATTTTCTTTATAGCATGTTGAATTAGATATTTTCATTTGGCGCATTTATTCAATTTCATCCAGTAGTTTAAAACCAAAAAATCGAACAAATGTATTCTATAAAGATTACATTATTCCCAGCAACAGAGGTATAAGCAAAAGTGTCGGGCCTCATTGTAATTATCAGTAGCAGAGGTATCTCATATATCGAGGACCCTCTTAACCAGGTTACCCTGTAATTTAATTATATCTCTATGTTAAAGAACGCAATATCTCCTCCGCTGCCTACCCCTTTGAGTAATAACGTTGTCCGAGCCACTGAAGCGATGCCAATTAACATGCCTTATTGTTCCTGAAGCTTCAGGTTGTAACGTAGCTACTTGTATTGTTTATATTGAATGGTACAGCTGCACAGTAAACTCGGTTATATTCTACTATCTATGGGTTGCATTTCGCAATGTGGCAAATACTTATTCTTGGACAAAAGTTAAGTTGTTTAAAATAAAATGTTTATATAAGTAAGTAGATCTTTTACGAGCCTTTTTTTATCGTCAATAGTAATTTGGTTTATATTTTAAAAACTAGATGGCACCGGCATTTCTTGGCTGACTGATCCCTGAGAAGAAATGCCGAAACAAACTCAGAGGTCACTCACGGTCTCTTCTAAAGTCCAAACATTATATTACTAGGATTTTTATTGTGTTTGTTTTTTTGCATTGTTTTTAATAACTGGCGAAATGTGGGTGTACTATTATAGCTACAACTCTGCCTTACCCTTCGGGGAAAAACAAGCGTGATGTGACGTGTTTAAGATTATCTAAGGAATATATCATAACCTGGATACAATCTTCAAGTTTCTTCCAAATAAGCGCGTTTTGCATTTTAGTCTCTTTATTTATTGTTGTGTAGACACAGCTTTATCAAAATTATTTTGAAAACAATACCTATTGTTTACACAAAGCTATGACCTAATTCTAACTCAGATCAATACGTGATGAAATGAAATTGTTTATTCTGTAAATAGGATATTGGAATCACTTAAACACGTCATATTATAAAAAAATAAACTAAATGAGGTCGGCATTTCCTATCTGACTACCTACTCTGAGAAGAAAGGCCGAAACAAATACAAAGGTCATCTCTTTTAAAGTCTAGACATAATCTTGGTCAGATGATGTGAAGACCATGTAGATTTATGTCTGAAATGGTTTTTTGAAGTAAGTATTACACAGATTTGAGTGGATCTGTCCAGTCAGTGCAAGCATTTGTCAGTAATCGAGCAGCTCAACTCAGAACTTGAGGAGTAGGTGTAAACACGAAGGTTACTCCCACTAAATCAGGATAAGATAGAGAGAATAAATTATACTAATCAGGTATTTTAAAAATCTCTACTATAAGTAGGTAATATATTCCCACACCAGAATAATCACTAGCGATATAAATATTTACAATCTCACTTCTTAAAGAATTACAGACGCATTGTCATTACAAAAATAACATCCCGACGTCATCATTTCATAAGTCATAGGTTTATCGATAGGTTATCGGCTGGTATTAGTCGTCCGATTTGGGTAACAGTCTTATATTCACGAACGTGGTATAGGAGTGTGTGTGTCTCAATTTGGTCGGGTTGTTGCAGCGTTTAGCTTTAAAATAGGTCGTTAGAAACAGGATATTGCTGTACTGAATGTATTTTAATGTGCTGAGTAGATTATCTTGTTTTGCTGAAATACATACATCAGAAGAAATATGTTGTTGAAAGGAACATCCAAGAAGTATGTTTGATACTTTTTTAATCTCGACCAAGTTTTTTTTAACCACCTACATCAACAATAAACAATATTCTATTTAAAATGAATATCTACGTCAGCATGCGTGTGATGGGATCGCGTGAAAGGTCATTGTCAAAACCAAATTAACCATGAATCGTTGACCTACTGAATAGGGGGCGGCCAGCAGTGTTGTCATTGCAAACCTAATAAAACTTCTTGTTATTAACCATGTCAGTGTGACGTCTTACTACAAACGCCATTTTTAACAGACTGATTGGTGATTGCAGTCTAAATAATGGACGAGGCGATGCTACTAGGGTAGCAGTTCCATAGAGTTCAAACATTACTTCTTAAGTTTTGTAATGTTATGCCTTTAATTTTGTTATTATTATATTGTGTGATCACTTATTTCTTAGATTGCTGGTAAACCTTTAATTGGCGACTGTGTAAAGCCGAGACTATTGTGATCTTATAGTACTTAAGATAAATTATGCATAGAAATTGTTGATGTAATAAATAAATTACTTACGAAAAAATAAATGAAATTCTATATTAATAGGAAGACAAGTACGCTCTGTTACTGTTAGTCTGAATCATTCCACTGCCCGGCACAGGCCTCGCCCGGTGACTTCCAGTGCTTGCGATCCAGGGCTGATGTGGACCATTGGTCGTTTGTTTTGTCCAGCTCGACCCGCCATCTTTTACGGGGTCAGCTACGACGCCTTCTAGCTGTGTCAGGGCTCCACATAGTGGTGACTTTGACTCACAGCTCATTGGTCATGCGGCCAACCCAGTCCCACCACAATCTTTGGGCTTTTTTAGCAACATCAGTAATCTGTGTTTTGGAGCGCAGTGTGGTGTTGCAAATAACTGATCTGTTTTAGAATTGAATTTTTAAAATCATAGAGCGTAATAATTGATCTATGAATTTTAAAATTCATAAAACAATGCATAAATAAAAACCAGAACTAAGAATATATAGTAATTTTACTAAAATTACTCGTAAGACAGTAATTAACACTTAGTTAAGTGCCAAACTCAGATGTTTCTAAGATTCGTCAACACTTATAAGAAATCTGTTTCTCGCTCGTTTGGCGCCGTTCGGATCTAATGCCACTGACGTTAGACCTTCGGCATGTATTATGTTGGGTTGAGAATGTTTCTCTTTACACGGTCTCAAACTGTCACCATGAATTCTGTGATCTAGAATTCGAGCCCCACCAGCGTTGAAAAATTTCCACGGATATTAAAAAAAATCTGCTGTTTCATATATTTTGACTGTGAAGACACTGCACTTTTGTATAAAACGGCAGATTTTTCGCCTTCTGGAAGCTTCTTCGCGTCATCCTTCATTCAAACCACAGTGACCTGCCACATGCAACGACGTAACGCACACTCAACGGACAAGAAGGATCAGAGAAACGAAGCGAGGAAGGTGTGCGGTGTGATACCGAGAGTCTGAGCGGAATCGTAGCGGGGCGCAATGTTGCTTGTAAAAGGCCAGCACATCAACCCACCTCAATCTGTCAAATTACTTTGATGGATTTTCAACTTTAACACAAAGGAATAAGGTTCATATTCAATTGGGAAAATTTTACTGATTGGGATAGCTTGATGTGCTGGCTTCTGTACTAAAGAAAACTGACACACCCACCACCGAGACGCTGCGACGTCGCAGTAAGCGGCGCCGCCGTTGGTTTGCCCATGTGGCACTCAGTGCGTTGGAATCATAGCGGTGTGACGACGCAACGCACCTGCAACGCACGTGTGGCCTCACTCTTAAGTATTATTATAACGCTTGCCGTGAATTTAATAAAATTTTCCGTAAACTTTAAAATCATTAAGTTAATTGAAATATAACGTGATTATTGCGTTGTTAATGACGACTAAATATTTAAATATCAATTTACTTACTTTACGTTTACATAATGTTTATTTTTATGTTTCCTGATCTGTATTAAACATTGATGTGGTAGTGGAATTGTACCTTTCAGAATTCAGGGCCGAGGGGTCAATGACCGCAGGCTATTTGCAGAATCAATGTTTTGTTGGTAAGAGGCTTAAGAGTTTCAAGCTACAAAATAAGCCTGTAGTGTCTGCCTGTAATGTGGACACAGGGCTCATCTCGGTGAGAGGGAATGGGTCGTAATCCACCACGCGGGCCCAGTGCGGGTTTGTAGATGTCTTCGAATTATTGGCTCTAGGGCATGCCGGTTTTCTCACGATGTTTTTCTTTAGGTATAGTTTTGAGAGCAGTCGTGGTGAAATAATTTACACAATGTAAAGCGCCTGACTGGCTTCGAACCTGCAGTGCTATTCTGTAAAAATCTCACCGTGAAAACTAAGGTGAAATGAGTCATTCCACCTGATGTTAGGAATTTCCTCCATTATAGTTAATTTCACGCTCACTTCACCTATGTTATCACGGTGAGATTTTTATAGAATCGATAGACTGCAACCTACAACTCGTAAGTCGTGGACGTTACCACGGGGCTCTTAAAATGAACGAATACTTAAGTGTAATTATGTATTAGTATGTCTAAAATCGCCAACTCGCCTTGAGCTGCAAGCGTGGTGATTAAAAAGGGGCTTTGTCCTGCAGTGAGACAATAATCGGCTGATATTGTTATTATTACAAGATTTATTGCTTTGTTTTAGTTGGCAAAATATAGATAGTGCAATCCACGAAGACACGCCCCACTCTTCTTCCGAATCGCTAGTTGTTATCGCTAGTTAAATCCACTAGTGTTTTAGTTTTTTCGATACACACTAATTACCCACTAATAATAATTAGTGTGTATCAAAAAAACTAAAACACTAGCGGAATGTTGCACACTTGTGCTGTAAGCATTAGGAAAAAAGAGTGAGGCGCGTCTTCGTGGACTGCACGATCTATAAATATGCAGTGAGTAGATTTGTTGTGCAGGTTCACTGTACAAGTTGATTGTAAATGTCAGATTGCGCAGCAAGAGGGTCACTCCTTAGTCATTTTGTTAATTGCCTAATTTGATATGCAATGAGTTACTTCATTAGCTTATGTGTAACCTACCTACACGGTAATTTGACTATAAATAAAGTTTAATCTGACATCGTTTACCGATCTTGAAGTTAATTAAAGGGCAAAACTTTGGAATGTTTTTCATCCTAAATTATTTATTTTTAAATAAAATTATTATTGGGCTGTAAACAACGCAGGTAAATTTCCGTTGCTTTGTGGTTTAACAATAAGTAGTTTCTGGTGGAAAAACTCAATAACACTGACCGACTTGGTTATCGAACCCAGACCCTGAGCGTGGGCGCAGTCACGCTTTCGACCACTGCACAAACGAGGTTGTCCCAAAACCGAATCGGAAATATTATTTTTTGTTTCAAGACTAAAATATTCATATAATATGTTCTGAAAATACTGAAACTTACAAACGTTAGTGTCGTAATAATCTTGAAACTTCGAGACAGTTGAAGACTTCGTTGAACTCGACGAGATCGTTTTAAAAGTCCGGATTGAAAACTTGTTGTTAGAAGTAGTTATGTCTTCTGCACGTGTTCTGTTATTTGTTATTGTCTTTATATATTGAGAATTTAATAAAACTACTAACTATCTACATCAGATTGTTTTTTATTTAAAGCTGTGTTGGTTTTTTTCCCTAACTGAGCTCATTAAAAGAATTCCGTATGTACACAAAGGTTGAAAACTTGTCTCATTTACTAAAGCCGACATCTATAAACGATACATAGCACACACTTTATATAAGCGTTATTCCTGTCACTGTCACAAAACTGTAAAACTGTGCAAGATAGAGACGAGAAAATGTCTAAGGGCTAATATTTGACTACTTAATATGTAATCTATAAAAAAAAATACAGCCGAATTGAGAGCCTCCTCCTTTTTTGGAGTCGGTTAAAAATTGGCGAAGCTTCATTGCTAACACAATTTTACTTGTTCTAAGTCAAAATACGTGATTCGTGACTCTAAGGATCTTGGCTTTTTGCCTGCACCGTCGTCTGTCACAGACCTAATGTTTTAACCGTAATAGGTACTCGTAGACAGCTGAAACTTTCACAGAATGAGTTTTACTAAGGGCTCTTATTTTGTTAATTTGTTTTTTTTTTGTGTTTCACGAACTGTGTCCAAATTAACTTTTTCTTTCTTCTTTCTATAATAAAAACAAAGGTAACCATATGAGTTTTAGTGGTTAGGAATCCAGTGGCGTTTATCATGAAGTTCCGTCTCAATTCACCTTTTAGAACGTTACTAACTGCGAGTTCGTCCGCGAGAAATTTATTGTTTTAACATAACATGACACTCAGCAATACTGTAGTAAAAGAATTTTCGGAATCAGATCAGTACTTCCGAAGATTACCCCCTAAATAAAACTCTCTTTTACCTCTTTATAATATTAGTAAAGAATGGACGAGCCTCAATTCTAAAGAATAACGGTCGGTAAGATACCAACAATTAGAATTTAATAAAAAAAAGCCATTCCTACATAATGTACAATCGATCAGTTAGCTTGGACAAAAACTCTGAATTGCCGTAGTAGTTTTTGCGCTAAGTTTTTATAAGGCCAATCATAATAATGTAATGCTAGTAGTTTGTAACGTAGAACTCTTCAGAATAATTGAAGATCTTTGAACTCTTGGATAAAAAGCGTTGCGTCAAATATGATTACCAGTCATGCAGTTTTTGTGGCGATTTAATGTAGATTATATTTCTTGTTGTGACATAAACAATGTCACACAAAAAGTTTTATATAATAAAATAAGTTTCTAAATGTTTGACAGTGACACAAATGTGAGAGGGGCCCGTGGTTAAATAATAACAGCCGCACATGTCGATCGATCAGGTTAAGCTACGCTTGCCGCGGTTGGTCTGTGGATGGGTGACCATCTTTACATACCAAGATCCCTCAGTCTCTCGGAAAGCACGTTAAGCTGTTGGTCCCGGCTGTCATTCGTGGATCTTTGACAGAAGTGGTCAGAAGCCCGAAAGTCTGACAACCAGCCTTACCAAGGGATATCGTATTACCCAGTAACTGGGTTGTGGAGGTCAGATAGGCAGTCGCTTCATGTAAAACACTGGTATTCAGCTGCATCCGGTTAGACTGGAAGCCGACCCCAACATAGTTGGGAAAAGGCTAGGCTGAGTGACACAAATGTCAAAATCAAAACCAAATAAAATTGTAGTTTTTTCAGCTTACTTTCTCTCGTTAAGAGCCTACACTACCTCAGCTAAAATTCACTCTTTATCTTGCTCGCACAATACTGCTCGCGGGCTGAGTGAGAGCGAGACAGAGTGCGGTGCTAGGCGGCAGGCAGCGCCAATAGTTTAGGTATTTGCTTTTTACGGTGAAAATAATGGTAATTTAAAAAAAGTAAATAACATAAGACCTGCTTTATAGTTAGTTCGGTTAGTATACAAAGTTTCATGATCTAATTTGAAGTATTTTTTGAATACCAGCGGTTCATTGTTCGGTTTGGAGGTAACTTTGGATTTTTTTTCTATCGAGAAAATTTTATGAAATCGTGTTTTCGTCTAACATAAGACCTAGCATTAATCCTCAACTTTACCATATATTTATTTCAAAATTAATGCTGCAGTATTTTCGACATAACGGAGGATCATGCTAAGCCATTTGAGGTAGTATAGGCCCTTAAGTCATTGACTGTCACTCCGGTCACACGGTGTCCGCACACAATAGATTTTCTATTGTGTCTGATGTCTATCAATCAACGTGTGGACAGCCAGAATACCAAAAACAATTTGCATCTTTGCACGAACATTGGCCCAGCCAAGGTTCTGCCACTTGTTGTTTCATGGCGGAGATATGCCAGTGCCACTTTCGAGACGATTTTATTTGGCTCAGTCGCAAAACGACACACCAAATTGACATCCAGCGTCTCCCAAATTATAAATGAGACAAGCCATGTTGAGTGACGTATATCTGATCGGCAACGTCGAACTTCCATACAAACTGTCTTCCCCTTCAATTGGCCTTTTGGATATGAATCTTCAAAAATCCTACCTTTGTGCTTGTTCACTTTCGTTTTACAAGGTCAAATAAAATTAGCTAGCAAAATTGCAGACGTCATGATGGGTATCGTATTGATATGTAAGCACGATAAAATAAAAACAAAAAATAATTGATGTTGTTTTTTTTGGATTCAACGACTATTGGTTGTGTTGTTATTTAAGGTATCAGTTGAGAAAATTTGGTTTCTTTAGTTTTATCGTGTTGAGATATCGATAGGTACCCAACACGTTTGTGAAGTTTACACAATAAAGAGGTGTTATAATACTGATATTTCAAGTGACTACATTAAATGCGGTCGGAAACCCACAAAAAAAATCGTCATATTAATTTATTCTTTGTTTTGTCATGTTCAGACTTCAATAGTCATCACGCCCGCGGAGTTTCGCTAGTTAATTTAATTTAACCCTGTATACGGAACTCTTGTCCAAAATTTGTTTCTAGACCCAGTGGCTTAGGCTGGGTGTTGTCTGTCTGAGAATGACTTCAAGATTTTTATTAAGCAGATTCCTAAGTGTTACATAAAAACAAAAACAAAACTATTATATAGATAACTGTTATATATATAGAGTAGGTAATCAATAAAATTGATGAATCATTATGAATATTATTCTAACGTATTTACTTTAATTTGTAAGTATTATCAAAGTTACCCATAATGATTTTCCTATAAGTAGAACTGGAAAGTGATAATAAAAATATAATACCTACTAATAGCTCATTTGTTTAATGACTGGTTTTCACGTTACATTTGACTTAATGGTTAACTAATTCAAATAATTTTTTTACGTGTCAAAAATAACTTAGAGATCTCATGTGGAGTATCAAGTTATTTTTGACACGTAAAAAATGAATTTCGGCAGAAACCTGTCGGCGATTTTTTCCACGGGAATTTCTCGTCGCATCGCATCGCCTGTCCGCGCTATTACTTCAGTTTCGCTCAATGTTTTTTTGCTTAGGGTCCTAGCGCGATGTTACGAAGCTTATAGGCTTCCTCAAGAAATGGGCTATCAGATGCAAAAATAATTTTCCAAATCCGACTGATAGTTCCAGAGATTAGCGCGTTCAAACAAACAAACTTTTCAGCTTTATTATCAGAATAGAAGATATACATAATTATATACCTAATGTGTGTGTTTATTGACTTGTTTTCCATAAAACATTTAGTTAAAAGTCAATTGATTAAAATACTTTATTTTTACGATCTTGTCCAGCAGCTATGTATACTGGTTTAAACAATCGTTATTTTATTCTAGAAAATTCACGGAGACGAAACTGTAGGAAAGTCTTTGATATCAAATTCAGGATGACCTTGAAATTTATTGGCAGATTGCCAATAACTTCAAGGGATGAAAGTACTCATAAATATGTAAAGAACTTTTACTACGTAACCAACTCTGAAGTATTTACAATGAAATCTGCTGTTTTATACAAAAATGCAATAGACCCATAAAATTTTCTAAAACTGAATCCACTGAATCAGATCAACGTTTTTTAATTTTGCAGCATTGGCGCCATGCAAAATCTGTCCTAATTCATTAGTACTTTCACCCCCTGAAAAATGACCAGTGAATTCAAGGTCACCCTGTATAACAACGTACAGTACAACATCCCATAGGAAATTTTCGGCCGATTATAATTTAACTTTTGTAATTTGATTTTGTTTTTACATAACGCTTGTATTCCCTTTTGGCCGTCATATTCAGTCCCATTGAAACGTATAGTTAATCAGCATAGCATATATCAGCCTATAATATGCTGGCACAGTGTGGGATGGTCGACCCATCTATACTATCTATACTAATATTATAAAGAGGAAAGATTTGTATGTATGTTTGCAACGAATCGGCTCAAAAAGTACTGGACCGATTTTAAAAATTCTTTCAACATTTGAATGCTACATTATCACTGATTAATATAGGCTTTTTTAATTGCAAGAAAAAAAAATGTTTAAAAAATAAATGTCCACCCATGCGAAGCCGGGACAGGCCGCTAGTTTATCATAAATAGCTATAGTCCAACGGCTAAAGAGTCCGAAAGGCAAGCGAGAAGTCTTGGGTTCGAACCTCATCTGTTGCACTTTGTCGTGAATGATTCCGCTCTATGTAGCTATACATAAGAACACTTTATTTAGCTTCGAAGTTATAAGTTGAAAATAATTTTGAAAAACTGCTTCTCTGTTAAAAACCCTTATGTAAGACGGTTTACAATATTGTAGGAACAAAAACTCATTAATCGTTCTTCTTAATTACTTACAAGTGTTATAAACAACAAAGTCCGTACCTTTATGTACCTAATATTATGTAAGTACCCATGTATTGACATAAACAGTGTTGTTGATGTAATGCAATATTACGCGACCATTCGCCGATTGCTCACGGAAATACCCGATGTCTCATTAACATAACTTATGTGTTGCTTATGTAGATTTATATATTTAGTTATTTATACAAGTTGATCGAGTAATATATTCAATACGAGTTTAACAGGATATTGAAATGTGGCTTGAAAAAACATTTCATTTATGTTTGTTTTATTTTAATTCGTTTTTTTTTGCATAATAATATAAGGCTGTATGTAAGGACTTAATATAGCGACCTTTTTGGTGACGTTCTTCAGAAAAGTCAGCCGATCGATTCTGTAAAAATCTCACCGTGATAACATAGGTGAAGTGAGCGTGAAGTGAACTATCAATGGAGGCAATCCCTAACATCAGGTGGAATGACAGCTCACTTCTCCTTAGTTTTCACGGTGAGATTTTTACAGAATAGCACTGCAGGTGCATACCTAGTACTCGCAACACAGTGTGTGTATGACCAGATGTATGAACGTAAACGAAGCCAAAGGAGTATGTATGTAAGGTATACAGGGTGCAATTGAAATCATGGGCATTATTTTAACCTAAGGTACTACTTATGATACTAATTGCATTAGGGCTACTATTACGCAAATCAAAAATATTATTAATGCAAGTATGGAAAACCTTAAAATGTAGTAAGTCATACAAAGTATCAAATTAGTTGCGCTTCTCGATAGCAAATGCGTAGGTACACTACGCCGTACGCGCGTCATTGGGCGTGAATTCTTTGACCCCGCCCGACTCACGTGACATTCGTAAGTTGCCAATGAATTGATTCATAATAAATTCCAATTTTCCCTTCGTACTTTGCCGGCTTAGGACGGTCAAAACTACGTCAACTAACATACATTAAAAAAAAAAACGTTTACGTACCTAGCTTGTGGATTGTTTTGAAAAAACCTTATTTGTCGGTAAAGTGACAGAGGGTAAACGGGTGCTCTTCCACGAGCTTGTGCATGTGCTGGCACGTGAAAAGACGAAAAATCCAACAGGTTCTGAGTGGTTCTGGTGGAATGAGACCCCGTGAAGGAATAGGGTCGTTCGGGTAGCGCCGATGGAACATTTCACGAGTTCATACTAAATTTCTTGTGCGATCGTAAATTACAACCATTTGTGGGTATTGTTGGTTGGTGTACCTAGCCTGCACATTACGCGGTCGAGGCATCGTGTACACAAACACACACACAACACACAACTACTACACTAACACTTAATACACTGCAATCCAAGCACCGTATGACGCGAGCGGCGAGTACGGCGATTACGTCACGGGATCAATAAATCAATTACGCGTCAATGCACCTGCGCAGTTGTTATGACACTGGTTCCGGGTTCGTGACTTCGTGTTGCGGCGGGAAGCATACCCCGCGCGGGGGTGATATTCGTATTTTTGCGAGTGAGGGAGTGGGACGGAGAGAGTTCAGGGAATCCCGCCGGACGGAATGTCTTGTAGCCCATTGTTATTATTACTTGTAAGGAAAAACCCGCGCGCGCGCAGGTGATGTTTATTTACATTTCGCTTTGCGCTGTACTGCGCTTTAAGATTTTGATATTTCAACAATTATTGGCGTTAACGAAGTATTTTGTTTTAATTACTTTAAGTGTTTATTTGCAATAATAAGCCTTGTGCAATTTGACTTACTACATTTTTAAGGTTTTCCTTACTTGCATTAATAATATTTTTGATTTGCGTATTAATAGCCCTAATGCAATCAGTATCGTGAGTAGTGCCTTAGGTTAAAATAATGCCCATGACTTCGATTCCACCCTGTATAGCAGGTGGAGTTCTGTAGTTTCTACCTATCACTATGGGAAAAAGGCGAGAGTTTATATAAACCTGTATGAAAATCTAAGTTTAGACTGTCAAATTCAATCTCAAAGCATCTATTTAAAAAGAACCAAATAATAGGCATATTTGAATTCCGGTTTAAGATAATTTATTTCACTCAAAAATAATACAATTATTCACTTGTATGAGGAAAAACATGCAAATTAAGATAGGCGACAGTTTCGCTGGGTTATGAATGGTGACGGTCAGTCAGAAAGATGTGACCTCTTTATTAAAGAGGTAAAACCGCTAAATGTTTGTCAAGGTTGTGTTTTTTGCAGATTGACAATTAAATTCTTGTATATTCGAGCAAAGCTGTAATGGAGCGTCATTTTTAATAAAAACAAAGTTAGTTCAAGTAATGCGGAAACTCCGAATTGTGTAGTGGGCGAGACTTTAAGGCTCAGATAGACGGTAAAACGCGATTCTGGTAGATCAATTTCCATGAGGTTTCGTAGAAATTGTTCTATTAGAGTCGCGCCACGCGTCGGGTCAATGTGAGGAACCGTAAAGCTTCACCCACTAAGCAATCCGAAGTTTATGGCGGTTCTTACAGAGTATTTACAGAATGCATCCCATAAAGAGTAGCATATACTTAGAGCAGTCTCTCACTGTTTCCAAGGACACATCGATAGTACCTGAGTTTTAAATAATCAGCCAATACCACTGTTGGGACACAGATACATCCACCACGCCCTGCCATGCTATTCTCTAAGGATACAGCCTTGCGGGCAGCGCCGTCGCAGCGCTGTCGCGGTGGGTTTGACAGTTGTGACAGCGCTGTCCGCAAGTACAGCCATGCTATTCTCTAAGGATACAGCCTTGCGGGCAGCGCTGTCGCAGCGCTGTCGCGGTGGGTTTGACAGTTGTGACAGCGCTGTCCGCAAGTACAGCCATGCTATTCTCTAAGGATACAGCCTTGCGGGCAGCGCTGTCGCAGCGCTGTCGCGGTGGGTTTGACAGTTGTGACAGCGCTGTCCGCAAGTACAGCCATGCTATTCTCTAAGGATACAGCCTTGCGGGCAGCGCTGTCGCAGCGCTGTCGCGGTGGGTTTGACAGTTGTGACAGCGCTGTCCGCAAGTACAGCCATGCTATTCTCTAAGGATACAGCCTTGCGGGCAGCGCTGTCGCAGCGCTGTCGCGGTGGGTTTGACAGTTGTGACAGCGCTGTCCGCAAGTACAGCCATGCTATTCTCTAAGGATACAGCCTTGCGGGCAGCGCTGTCGCAGCGCTGTCGCGGTGGGTTTGACAGTTGTGACAGCGCTGTCCGCAAGTACAGCCATGCTATTCTCTAAGGATACAGCCTTGCGGGCAGCGCTGTCGCAGCGCTGTCGCGGTGGGTTTGACAGTTGTGACAGCGCTGTCCGCAAGTACAGCCATGCTATTCTCTAAGGATACAGCCTTGCGGGCAGCGCTGTCGCAGCGCTGTCGCGGTGGGTTTGACAGTTGTGACAGCGCTGTCCGCAAGTACAGCCATGCTATTCTCTAAGGATACAGCCTTGCGGGCAGCGCTGTCGCAGCGCTGTCGCGGTGGGTTTGACAGTTGTGACAGCGCTGTCCGCAAGTACAGCCATGCTATTCTCTAAGGATACAGCCTTGCGGGCAGCGCTGTCGCAGCGCTGTCGCGGTGGGTGGGTTTGACAGTTGTGACAGCGCTGTCCGCAAGTACAGCCATGCTATTCTCTAAGGATACAGCCTTGCGGGCAGCGCTGTCGCAGCGCTGTCGCGGTGGGTTTGACAGTTGTGACAGCGCTGTCCGCAAGTACAGCCATGCTATTCTCTAAGGATACAGCCTTGCGGGCAGCGCTGTCGCAGCGCTGTCGCGGTGGGTTTGACAGTTGTGACAGCGCTGTCCGCAAGTACAGCCATGCTATTCTCTAAGGATACAGCCTTGCGGGCAGCGCTGTCACAGCGCTGTCGCGGTGGGTTTGACAGTTGTGACAGCGCTGTCGCAGCGCTGTCGCGGTGGGTTTGACAGTTGTGACAGCGCTGTCGCAGCGCTGTCGCGGTGGGTTTGACAGTTGTGACAGCGCTGCCGCAGCGCTGTCGCGGTGGGTTTGACAGTTGTGACAGCGCTGTCCGCAAGGCTGTATCCTTAGAGAATAGCTCCCCGGTGCGGGTTTGTGGATGTCACACGTCTACGAATTTTTTTTAGGACCTGCCGGTTTCCTCATGATGTTTTTGAAGTTTTAAATAGTTACGGAATAAATAACGCGCGTTTGTTTGAACAGATCATCCAAGCCACTGTAATCCTATATTTGATAGCAAATGTTTGTACAGTGACGTTCAAACAGATGTAAAAACTAAGCATATTGAGGTAGGTAATCCAAAAGGTTTTCGTGTGAGAAAATAGATTGATACTGTTAATACAAAATAATGTCTTAAAATATAAAGTGTTACGTTCATGCTTCTTGTTTCTATTATTTCTAATCGCTGGTTCCACATTTAAATACACATAGCCGGGAAGATTAACAAATACGTCTTTAACCAAAATGTGATGTTGTACGTTTTTCACATTTTTCGTGATAGTGAAAGGCGAAGTTCTATGAACTAGGTAGATATAGTGTTGGTACTATCTATGCTGTATTTCACCTCAGTAGCCTGTGAAAAAAATTCTTACGTTCTTTCAATTTGCAGGTCATTGTCAGGTTGTATGTTGACCAATATATGTGCGCGAGCGTAACAAGTATGTATTTACAGAAAAATAATAATTAAAATCATCAATACAACTTTCTAAGTTCACATAATCCTATTGATTAATATTTCATTAAAAAAATCATTGAATCTCGCGGGCTCCGGGCGGTTTCCTCATAACCTTGTTTTCCAATTGGTTGAAAAAAAAAACACCCAAACTCACCCGATTGTGCTTTTAACCAGTTTAAAAAAAAATTCTAAAAGCTAGAGCTTTAATTGGAAGCATTTTTTCACCAAACCAGTAGGCCAATTCTCGTAATTTAAAACGTTCAAAATCTAGTCGCAGTCTCATCTCGGCGACAAACAAATGTCAAAAACTTGTCAAAATGTAGGGAAATTTGAAGTATGTTTGACAGATTGAGACTGAGATCAGACTGTGAACGTTCTTAAAAATTACGAGAATTGCCCCTCAGTTGTTTAATAGTTCGAGTTCGAAATTTGAAAATTATGGCGACCTTGTCAATTTGAAATTGAGGACATTTTTCGCGAGTATTGAATTTTTTTAAGGTTTTAAACTTGTTTCGAGGGCTGTCGAAGTTGGTTCGGAAACCTATTTCAAATTAGTTTGCATTTTCAGCATAAAAATAATTTAGGCGACTACGGGTTGATTTTTTCAACGTTAGATAATTTTATCGGAGGAATAGTTTTAAATATTTGACATTTCTCCCGTACAAAAACTGTTAATTTGATTCCACGAATAAAAATTATTAGTTGATTGACTCTACTGAGAGTTTCTTTTAAAGTTCAGGCATAATCAGGCCGTATGAGGAATCAGAATAATGCTTGAGATGCTCTTTTGAGGAAAGAACCATACAGAAATATATGTATATACTAGCTTTTGCCAGCGACTTCGTCCGCGTGGAATAATGACTTCCGGAAATTGAGGCACTAACTCTCATAGAGTTTAACCAATGTGCTCTTTCTTCTGCCGATTCTTGAGAACGCGTATTTCTCATTCAACGCGTTTTTCAAGACAATAGCGGGCGGACGCCGGCGTCCGCTTGGGGCTTGAATAACTAAAAATATATAACTACGTCTAATATATAAAATAATATATAATAAAACCTACTTCACTTAAAACTAAATACTTATAACTACTATAATTAATAATACCTATACCTATAATTAATAAAAGTACCTACGCTTTTACCTACTTAATATTAAAAAAAAAACTGAACATAAATTAACCAAAACTTACCTACTACTAACTAACTACTACTAACCTATTACTACTTCACCTAAAAAGAAATCCTGTTTTCCCTACATTTCCCTTCACTGCTCTGCTCCTATTGATCGTAGCGTGATGAAAAGTATACTATAACCTGCCCAGGAGTATGAAGAACAATTGTACTAAGTTTCGTTGAAATCCGTCGAGTGGTTTTTGTTTCTATAACGAACATACAGACAGACAAAAATTTTACTGATTGCATTTTTGGCGTCAGTATCGATCACTAATCACCCGCTGATAGTTATTTTGGAAATATATTTCATGTACAGAATTGACCTCTCTACAGATTTATTATAAGTATAGAAGATAAAGTGGAGATTACTGTTACGCATTAAGGTGAACATAACCAAAAACTTTGCTTTATTAACAGCAAACTTTTAACGATGAACGGACTATGAAAACGGAGATCAGTTTTTTTTCCTATACCAGTTGTTAAAGAACTAATAAAGAAATACTATTGTGGCTTCGTAAACTTTGAAGTTTTGCTTAGAGTTTCAAGATGATCAGTCTCCATTCCAAGGTTACATGGAAGAAATCGCAGAAAGCGGTAAGGCCGCCCATTGTATTTAGTAGGGTTATCACTGAAAAAAAAAAATTCTTACTAGACCACATTAAAGCGATTACATTAAGATTGACTGACTTTATACAGTAAGTAGAAATGTTTGTAAAACAATAAAAGACAAGACAGTAACGTTTAATGATTGACCATATCAACACACCATTTACTGAAAAAAAAAAACGTTATAGTTTATTGTCATGACGGTAACATTTTGCCTGAAGCTTTAACTGTTTTCGGATCAGTAAAAAATACTGTTTTGAACGTTAGGCTCATATGGAACTGTTTAAAGTAGTTCAGATCAATGTTTTTTTATTAATATTTACTGCTTATTTCTTTCAGTGTATTTTTTTTTGTTGTATATTTTCTGGTGTACGATAAAGTACATATGAGTAAATAAAATAATCCGCAATTTTGGAATATGTTAACATCTTAAGTAGGCGAAACCTCTTTTTTTAAATTAATAATTAACGGTTAATTTTGAATTAAGTAGTTAATTTTCGTAGGTATGGAATTAAGTTTTTTTTTCTTCTGATTGATATTTATGCCTGTTTTCTAAAACTTTTAAATTCTCGATTGGAAACAATATCAGTAGGCCAATTCTGCTAATTTAAAACGTTCAAAATCTAGTCGCAGTCTCATCTCGGCGACAAATAAATGTCAAAAACTTGTCAAAATGTAGGGGAATTTGAAGTATTTTTGACAGATTGAGACTGAGATCAGACTGTGAACGTTCTTAAAAATTACGAGAATTGCCCCTCTGGAATTAACCTAAACTTACATCAAGTTTAACTTGGCATTAATTCTAGCAAGAGTTCTTGCAAAAGAAATCTCATTCCTTATAAAGTAAATAATTGCTAACCCGCGAACTTCGATTTCGATAAACGTGTATTGTTTTATGTTAAAAACCGTTAAGATTATTTCAGTAAGTATTGATAAGTAACGCACTTAAATAATTCACCACTGATTACCATATTTTAATTTGTCTTCTTCTATTCGAGCTGGTGGTAAATTATTTCATGAGTTGGACCGTATGTGGCCACGCCAATCGCGGCAGTAGAGTGTCGTGTTTTTGATTCCAAAAGTGCTGTATGGATAGTGGATACTTTGGAAACGCAAATGCATGGTTTAGTCAGGAGCTCCGCATTTTTTTATTAATTTAATGATCAACAAACAAACCTACCTTTCAATAAGTCCAGCATCTTTGGAAACATCAGTATTGACGATAACACCATTCATTCTGTATCACATCACTTTCAAAACTATCACTATAAAGGCACTTCTTCACTATAATCTTCGAAATATAAAAATATATTTTTTTGTTTTGTAAAAAGAGTTTTGATGTAAAGTTTGTAAACTTCGCGGGAGTAGAACGCGAGAGAGTGACACGTCTGTGCAGGCTAGATGGATTGTGCCTACTGCTCTCACAGCGGGTAGCGCGTGGTGTCAAGACATAGAATATTGTATACAGAACAGATGGGACATTACTCTCAGGAACTAAAACTAACTCTGTCTTGAAACTTATCTATCTATAGGCCAGGCCTGTTGGTCTAGTGGTTAGTGACCCTGACTGCTATGCCGGAGGTCGTGGGTTCGATTCCCACCCAGGACAAATGTTTGTGTAATGAGCACGATCATTTGTTCTGTGTCTGGGTGTAATTTATCTATAATATTTATGTATTTAGAAATATATAAGTATGTTTATCAGTTGTCTAGTACCCATAACACAAGTTCTGCTTAGCTTGGGACTAGATGGCGTTGTGTGATAGTTGTGGAATATTATTATTATTATTATTATTATAGGCACTTATAGTAATAACAAACATATCATAACACCACTCCTGTAATCTCCAAAGGGTTAGGCAGAAATTAATGAAAAATAAATAGGGGCATATTATAAATCTATATCTTTGCATAAGGCCAAAGACGCTTTTCGTGAGACCGCGTTGTTCTTATAAACTACGCAACGGATTTTGATGCGGTTTTCAACATCATTTAGATAATCTAATAAGAAAGATGTATGTGTATAGTACATTAATATTAAACTTACATATAAAAAAGAAATCTCTATGATAAAGTCGTAAAAATATCGACCTTAGTAGGTGTGGGTTGCCTAGTTATAAATATTCACAATTTTATTTGCAATAAATCGACATTATTAACCTATTTAAAATACCCATTGAGTTAAAGCATGTAGGTAATGGTTATTACAATAAGGAAAACATATCTGCAATAACAAATACTTTAAATTACCTACATAAAATAATAAATCATATCGTGATGTGTCACATAGCTACTTATATACTTTCTATGCATTTTAACTATTCAGAAGACAGTGGTTATGAGTAAGAAGAGTTGCATGTAAATTCAGGGAATTTCATTGTTAAGCAAATTTACTACCAACTTAAATAATTATTATCTGTATATTCAAACTAAAACTGTCATTGTTTAAAAGTTGTGTAAAATGGTTGACAGATAAATTGGCGCAGTGCCAATTTGGTTAACAAATTCCTGGAAGTTAGCTTTAGCTCTTATGAGATTTACTGTTTATTAATAAAATTGATTAATTACCTACAAATCTAAATAACTAACATTAGCCTATATACTTGTAATTATATTATATTTCTTAATTCACCTTTCAACTAATTCCATTAATAAAAGATAAATACTAATAGTAATTTCTTCTATTATCTACCTATATAATTTTCTCATTTATTTTTCACCTCTACCGATCTTCCTATCTGCGCACTGTCGTGTTTACATACCTACAAGTTGCTCTATGATGAAACCAGTTGCTTGTAAAGCGGGTTGCGCGCGCAATCTCCGCACGTTGCCACAATACGGCCATTCATGGGATTGCTAGGGAGCTTACACACCTTCCGATCAGGTGCTAAGATGCGGTTGAAAAGGATTGAGTGTGTGAACGGTCTTTTAGTGAAAATAGTGAGGTGTGTCGGGTGAGTGTGAGTGTATGTGTGAGTGTGAGTGTATGTGTGAGTGTGAGTGTATGTAAGGTGATTAAGGAAATAAATTGGAATTGAAACAGAATTTGTGTAAAAGTTGTCTAATAATACAGGGTCAAATTAAATTAGCTGGTTAAATTTCGTAGTCGTGATGAGTGGCGATATCTAAACACTATAAAATAAAAATTATCCATAAAACATTTTCAAGTACTTAGTTTTTTGGGGGTCAACGACCGCTGGTAGTGTTGTAACTTGAAGTATGAGTTGAGAAAATCTGTATTCTTTTGGTCTATTGTAATAGGTATCGATACCAACACGTGTGTGAAGTTTACCTAAAAAACAGATTTTTTTAACAGATTTGTTCATTTGACTTCACTAACAGCGGTTGATGACCCAAAAAAAGATCATTTAAATAATTAATTTTTGTTTTTTAGATGTCAATACCCATCACGTCTTAGTTTCGCTAGCTAATTTAATTTGACCCTGTATAAACGGAAATCTTTTGGATTTATTTTAATTTTGTGTCTCGTAATGTATATTACTTTGCATACCTAGGTACTATTGTATACAATACAGTATTTTCTAACTGAACAGACAGCTGTGCTGCTGGAGAGTTTGTTGCGCCACTTCTTCTCCCCAGCTAATGTATTAGGAATTGGTGAAGGGCGGGCGTGCGGGAGACTGTCTTATGTAATTTTGACGTTTGAAAAGTGGTAATTCTCAGCATAATTTGAATTGATTGCTTTAGGTTTTTGATTTTTGATGGTGTAACAGTCCGTAACTTTATCGTTACCTATAGACAAAATTTACTTACCAATACCTACTTTATAGTTAACTATACAGATTTAAAAGAGTGTCCATGGAATTTTTTGCCAGTTCTTCTCCATAGGTACCTACGTCGCTTTGGAATGGGCAACTAGCTTCATCATTCTGACTGACCGTCCCCTTGACAATTCAAAAGTGCCTGTAATTGGTTTATTAGAATGCTTTGATTTTAAAGTTTCATTTCTGAATTAACAACAAAACAAAGTAGGTACGTAAAGAAATTGCAATGTCGAAGGATAATTAAAAAAATCTTGAATTCTTATCATTTTATCTAATCTGCAATAACTGATAATGTCAAGCAAACGTTTCATATTATATAAATAGGTGTTTATGATGAAAGCGAACAAAATGCATAATCATATTCTATTTGGCTGAGAATCAGCAATTTTTTAGACTCGTGGCAAAGTAAAAACAGCCGCACGGGTCAATCGATCAGGTTACACCACGCTTACCGAGGTCGATCCGTAGATGAGTAACCATCAATGTATACCGAGACCTCTTCGTGCCTCGGAAAGCATGTTAAGCCGTTGGTCCCGGCTGTCATTAAGGGCCTATACTACCTCAAATGGCTTAGCATGATTCTCCGTTATGTCGAAAATACTGCAGCATTAATTTTTAAATAAATATATGGTAAAGTTGAGGATTAATGTTAGGTCTTATGTTAGACGAAAACACGATTTCATAAAATTTTCTCGATACAAAAAAATTTCCCAAGTTACCTCCAAACCGAACAATAAACCGCTGGTATTCAAAAAATACTTCAAATTAGATCATGAAACTTTGTATACTAACCGAACTAACTATAAAGCAGGTCTTATGTTATTTACTTTTTTTAATTTACCATTAGTTTCACAGTAAAAAGCAATTACCTAAACCATTGGCGCTGCCTGCCGCCTAGCACCGCACTCTGTCTCGCTCTCACTCAGTCCGCGAGCAGTATCGTGCGAGCGAGATAAAGAGTGAATTTTAGCTTTAAGAGCCTATGCTCATAAAGGTAGATTTATGACGTTCAACAGTGCCTTTTATTTGCCAATTTGAAATAAATGCTTTGACTTTTTTGAGTCGTTACGGAAGTCAGAAACCAGAAAGTCTGACAACCAGTCTTACTAAGCTGTATTGTGTCACCCAATAACTGGGCTGTGGAGGGCAGACGGGCAGTCACTACATGTAAAATACTGGTATGGAGCTGAATCAAGTTAGACTTACATAGTTGGTGACGTGCCATACAGATGACAAACTAAACATAAGTACTACCCAGCAATAAGTTCAGGCTATTGTCATATTTTTATAATGGCTATACTATCTATAAGTAAAAATACGAATTTCAAAATACCAGTTTTCATAATTCCGAATAGGCTAGTTTCCACCATCAATAAATTGAAAATCTATTTAGTCCGTCAGTTAGAGTATTGGAAAATAATGAACACGTATTTTTTGTTTTTGTAAATCAATGAATATTGACAAAGATAAAACGCATCAAAACTCGGAAGTGGGGGCTCGTGACGTCAGAACGCACTAAAAATAAATACCAAGGTGTGACGTATTGAGAATTTTAAAAGCGTCGTATCTTCGTCAATTTTGGTTTACGTGACAAAAGAAAAAACACGGGTCAAATATTTTTTGATAATCTAACTGACAGACTAATTAGATTTTTTCAGTTGACAAGCCTAGGTTCAAAATATTTATTATAACTACTCCGATTTATCATTCATCCTTTTTTATATTTTCAATATTCCTAATGTTTATAATTACTATTCTCAAAATACCGAGTTTTAATAGATCGAATGACCAAAAGATTCGAACAATTAAAATGCGAATTCCGATTATTAAAGTACCGATTAATCCGAAATAAAAACGCCTTGTAAAATTGAATAGCAAGTGTATTGATGACCATTTAAAACTATAATTGTTTACTTTTGATTATACATATTTTGTTTCGCTGGTCATAGTTCTAACTTTACATAGAAAACTCAAATGATTTACCAACAATAGAAGGGATCTGGCACTCGGCGGCCGCTGCCGTGGCATGTAATTTTAGTAGGCAATTTAAATCACGCCTAAACTTGTAGGTATGGAGCAGTTTCAAGCGCTGAAATTTATGTTCTGTCCTTTTCTTAATGAAATAGAAAGAAAAACATGCACTGAACTTAAATTTAGTTTAGTTTGTGAACAACTGAATCGGCACCATTATCTAACCTGTTCATTTAAAAACCAGTTGTTATGAGTTAATTAACCGGTTGCGTTAGCAATAATTACGAGTCGCTTATCCATTCTTGAGCACATTTCCGGCTACTACCAATTATAATTTAACGTCCGCGATACCGCGCTCCGAGACAAATTAGTCGCAGACGTCATTCAAAGAGCAGCCATGCTCAAATGGGGCTGGGCCGGACAAGTTTGCTTCAGGTCGGATGCCTTGTGGACTAACAGCATGGGTACCTGTCGACATCGCGGAAGGTCCAGAACCAACTTGACGCTTAAATGAGGGATTGTCCTTATTGGCTCAGGATCGAGTTGAGTGGGAAAAGGGAAGGGAGGTTTTTGCCCTGCAGTGAGACAACACAGGCTGATTATTATATTATTGGAATAATTTCAATTTATTTATTTATGACTTTCGCAGTACTGATTGCAGGGTCTTTGCCCTTCTCATATAGAGAAAGGTACGATCACCACGCTTGCTCAAGACGGATTGGCAATTTCAGACTTATATTAACTACTAACTGCGCCCCGCGGTTTCACCCGCATAAGTGTCGATGTGGAAATATCGGGATAAAAAGTAGCCTATATGTTAATTCAGGGTGTCAGCTACCTCCATACAAAATTTTATCAAAATTAGTCCCGCCGTTTGAGCGTGAAGAAGTAACAAACATATAAACACACACACACAAACTTTCGCCTTTATAATATTAGTGTGATGTGATGTGATAAGTTCAGGTATCCTCACGATGTTTTCCTTCACCAATGTCAGTAAGATAACTTACAAAGTAGGTACATTTGAATTAAAAAAGTCGGAAGTCATATATTAGTATTTGCCCGGATGTGAACCCAAATTATAACATCGTATAAGAAAGGCAAGGCCTTAACCATGATACAAATAAGTTTAGTAATACCTAAACCGTTTCACCGAGTGGGAATTGGTAGGTACCACTATTATTAAGACATTCTAATGCTATCATGTTTTCAGTGCGAGAGAGAGATGAAATCATGATGGCATTATCTAATACTTCATAATAAAACTCCTACCCCCACCTAGTCAACTAAGTGGGATTACTTCTCAAACGAGTGGGTTTAATCAGAGACCGGCTTAACGTTAATTTAGTTCGCCAATAATTATGTTTAATCTTATAATCGGCATCTAAAAATGCAGAAATATTGACTTTCTGTTACTTATCGGTGACATTATCCTTGTCATTTTGTTGTATATAGTTTCGAGACCCAAGAATGTGTTTTTTTTACATACCTAATTATTTTAAAATTCAATACTACTCTATAGTTTAGATTTGTGCTTGCTTATGGCAGAAGATTTTTTTACATGGCACTTTAAAATAGGTGGCGAAATGTGGATATGCTGTACATACATATAATATAGTGTAAGTAATTCTATTTTATTGTAATTTTTGACGTTCAAAGTTGCCTTTTATGTTAGGCACATAAAAGGCAACTTTGAACGTCAAAAATTAATAATTAATATGAAATAAATATTTTGACTTTCATATACACCTCTGTTGCCAAAATCACATAAGTTTATGTTTATAAGTTTAATTTGGTTTCTACTGAATAATAGTGAAGGCTGATGATGTTGATGGGTGCTGACCAGGAATGCGCGTCCACAGCATGATGGTGGTCAGGATACCTGTTAAAGCCGCGGGTGCTGGCAGGCTGTGTGACTCACCGCTCGAAAGCTTGAGAAAGTTATAATGAGGAATCACGATGAAGCAGGTGCTCACGTTCATACACCAGTATAGAGGTATGAGGAACTGGGTGTAAAGTTAAGTCATCCTCCATAGAAAAAGGAGGCTCCTCCGTCTAGATGGGTGTCGTGTTTGGTAGGCAACTGGCTGCCCGATGATTGATGTCGGGGCTTTGTTTATATACCTACAAATTGCACGGTAAACTTTGCTTGTGCGATGCAGGATTTTGCGTAATTCGTATGTGGTGATGTAGATGCCGCCACAAAGTAAAACATCGACAATAGTGTAGCCTTTTTTGGTCTGAAACCGCTAAAACGCAGTGAGCAGTGTGGTGAGCAAAGCTCGTTCCTTAAATGTGTAATAAAAAGAAAAACCATTTACTCCGCAGTGGTATATTTTCTATGGTAGGTACCTGATGCAAAAGTTCTAAAGTTATCTAAAGCAATATTTAACGCAGATTAATATTAACTCTCAGCTAAAATAGAAGGAGTTAGCTTAATCCGTTATCCACCCACGATCACCCACGTACTGTGGTTACGGGAACTGACGATTATGTTTAACGTATGACCTTATATTTTGGCTTACTACCTTACGCACCTGTACCACCGCCGGCGATTAACTAGAAACGAGAGCTGGCAACTAAGAACGAGTTGGCAGGCAACTACAACGAGTCGGCGGGCAACTAAGAACGAGTTGGCGGGCAACTAAGAACGAGTTGGCGGGAACTAAGAACGAGTTGGCGGGCAACTAAGAACGAGTTGGCGGGCAACTAAGAACGAGTTCGTGGGCAACTAAGAACGAGTTGACGGGCAACTAAGAACGAGTTGGCGAGCAACTTAGAACGTGTTGGCGGGCAACTAAGAACGAGTTGGCGGGAACTAAAAACGAGTTGGCGAGCAACTTAGAACGTGTTGGCGGGCAACTAAGAACGAGTTGGCGGGCAACTAAGAACGAGTTGGCCGGCAACTAAGAACGAGTTGGCGGGCAACTAAGAACGAGTTGGCGGGCAACTAAGAACGAGTTGGCGGGCAACTAAGAACGAGTTGGCGGGCAACTAAGAACGAGTTGGCGGGCAGCGAGCAGCGAATACACGCGATGAGAGATTACTCGCTGGTATAATAAATGTGAGCCTCTCAGCGAATCGAGCTTTGATAGCAAACGATATTTGGCACATGTATAGGACCTCCACGCAGGCGAAACCGCGGGCAAAAGTTGGTTATACATACTTTGCCCGTTCCAGGATCGAATTCAGAAGCAGTAATGATAGTCAATGTGTTTTTACCAATGGTTTGTTTTAAAAGAACTGAAAGGTCATTCACAACAAATAACGTTTTATTCAAGTTAGGATTTTAAATCAACTGTATTAAAGTGAATTTTACGATGACAATACAGAATAGAGCAGCCCGCTCTCTGGCAACGAAAAATCCTCGCCGCCCACGCGCGGTCTTCGTCGCCCGCAAATTTTCACACTCACTAATGTTAGCAAACCGTTCTGTAAGCTGCACAGTGCACACTAGCCGTTGACGCGTGGACGGTGGGCTACCAACTAGTAAGCTGCGCTTGACCAGCAAGCTGTCACCTCACCGGTGCGGTGGCGTGCCAGTAGCGAGCGCTCTTCTTGTTGACAGTGAATTGTTGACAAGCGGGTAGAATTGTTGACAAGCGGGTAGAATTGTTGACAAGCGGGTAGAATTGTTGACAAGCGGGTAGAATTGTTGACAAGCGGGTAGAATTTTTCGAGACGATGACGAGCGGTTACTACGCGGAGTGGTAATCGTACGGTGATAATGAGTGATAACTTTTATCTATATGTACTTCTATACTGTATACTATAATAATATAATATTATAAAGAGGAAAGATTTGTATGTATGTTTGTAACGAATTGGCTCAAAAAGTACTAGAACGATTTTAAAAATTCTTTCACCATTTGAATGCTGCAATATCACTGATTAACATATAGTAAACCAGGCAAACGTGCCCCACTATTCGAAGAATCGAAATAAAAATCATTTTTTGTTCAGAACATGTTTATTAAAGTAATCAGTCTTAACCTCTGACTCAAGTGGCATAGCAAAAACTAAAAAATCTTCTAAAATATAATTAAAAATAACTGAGATCAACAATTTTGTGAAACTTAGGTTGGGGCACATTACAAGGATATATCAGTCTTATGTGCCCCAGCAAAACCTCTCATTTAGAGGTTCTTTTTCCTTTCCCTTTCCCTTTTTCTTTGGTACCGCAGTTGTTGCATTTCTCTCTATAACTTGTACAGTCTTCATGTAACCAGCCAGAACACTGCAAACACCGAATCTTCTTCATGGTACGTTAGTAATCCTCGTGACATTACATTACATCCTCCACCGCCTTCTGCATATTTTCTTCCGTCCATTTTCTTGGATCAACAGCTTTAACCTTTCCCATTTCCTAAAAAAAATCATAATTTTACTAGAAACAAATCAAAATAAGAACTCAGGAACAATCTCCAAATGGGGCACATTAGCCAAAAAAATTCGGGGCACATTAGACGATGTACAGTGTAATGTGCCCCACTTAAATAATTCTGATTTTTGTAACAAAAAACGGAACGTAATTTTAGGCAAACGAAAGTTAAATGAGGTTAGTTTTCGATAAAGACTTTAAAAACACGAAATAATATGGAGCAAATACTTTAAATCAATGTGAACATAGATATAAAACAAATTCATGTAGTCATACAAACCTTTTAATCACTTTTTCTCACTCTAACTAAATAAAAACCAGCACTGTGTTGTTTACATCGCGGCCATACTTGGGTTACTGACCAGCTAGGATCAAATAAGCGCCAAATTTAAAATGCATCACTGAGTTTCGCGAGTGGGGCACGTATCCGACTGGGGCACGTTTGCCTGGTTTACCCTAGGCTATTTTATTGCAAGAAAAAATTAAATGTTTAAAATAATAAATGTTCACCCGTGCGAAGCCGGGACGGGCCGCTAGTAAATAATATAATAATAATGATTTTGTAGTAATTGTTCTCAACACTTCTATAGAACTGACCCTAGATTAGTTAAATCAAACAAACCTCAGTAGGTACACTCAGTAAATTGTAAATAATTCAAAATATCAAAACAACAGCCGTAAATTGCACAAACAGTTGATTTACTAACTAATCTTGTTAAAAATAAACTTGTGTAGGTACTTATTTGACATTCAGCAGCTAACCTTTACTGATAGGAAGGTGACACGCAAAATGATGCGATACGAATTTGATACTCTGCATACTCGAATGACGATTTTATTTATTACGAATTGAGTATCACTAATTTATCTCCATATCTAGTCTTTAACCAACGTCACCCACGTGTTGCCAGTGATGATATATGGCACTGAAACGTGGTCACACAAAAAGGCTAAAAGTCAGCCAAAGGGCAACAAGAGGGCTTTGCTTGGAGTTTACCTGCGTGATCGAATCAGGAATGAGGAGATCCGCAGGAGAACTAAGGTAACCGACATAGCCCGAAGAATTGCCAAACTTAAGTGGCACTGGCCAGTACATTGCCTCGAAGTGGAGGTGCTTGGGGGAGGCCTATGTCCAGCAGTGGACGTCTTTCGGCTGAAATGATGATGAATTTATCCCCCCCGGGGTTGTTGTTAGTGATCCCTGGTATATATTGTATGGCTCGGAGTTTCCATCATAGCGGTAGTCTAATATCTAGTAGCCAGGTGCTCGAAAGTTATACAACCAGTCTTAGCAAGAAGGGGTATCGTTAGACCCAGTTACTATTGGTTATAGAGGTTAGATCGCTCCATGTTAAATATTGATAGTGTACTGCATCCGGTTAGACTGGAAGCCTAGCCATAGTTGGGAAAAGGCAAGGCAGATGATGATGTTCCATAACCTGAAAATGGTCTCTAATTCTTAATTCAATATATTATAGTATAACCCTCCCTATGTCCCAGTGCGACAAAGCGCACGCGAAACGAAACGTAAACAACAAAATGTCCGCACGCCTGAAAGTTACCACGAACGTTTTAAATCACTGTAATTTTGTTTTTAGAGCTACAACTTTCGTTTTATTTTTATTCGATAGTAAAATTAAAGTAGTTTAATACGCAAAACATTCTGAGGCTAAAACGGGTCTACGAAATGTGAAATATATATAGGTTGAAAATGAAAGAGGAATAACGTTGTCGTGCGGTCGACGGGCGGTCCGGTGATATTATTTTTATCGTATTTCAACGCGCCCGTACTACATCAAACATTTGTATGCGATTTACGAAATCTGATAGCCGTACATGTCAGTGGATAATAGTAATATAGTCATTTCTATATTTATGTCTGTAATTTATATGGTGTACATAATAAAGAGTATTCTATTCTATTCTATCTAGTCCATAGTGTGGCGGTAGCTTTACTGTCCCAAAAAGGCTTGGACAAATTAATACTCGTATGGATGCTCCTAGTTATCGTGTCGAAACTTATATGTAATCGCAATTAAATACAGAAACTAATTAGGGGCTTCATTAAGATTCTTTGGAGCCTTTCTTGGATAACCTAAATTACGCCTTAGGTGAATATTTATAAATTATGAACCTGTATAAATACCTATGCCATCTAAGGATATCTTTAAAGTAATAAACGTTCAGAAATTGGAACGATCTTGTCGTTATATCAATATATTTTGATAGATTGTTAACGATGACGGCTGTGGACAGCCTTTTGGCAACTACAGGGCAATAGCGAACCCGAAGGCCTAAAAACGTTCAAAATCTAGTCGCAATCTCATCTCAGCGACAAACCAATGTCGCAATGTCAAAAAGTAGGATTCTTCGTGGATAGAAAGAGTGGTTATTTATGTATACTGCTGGTGGCTCCTATTATAAGCAACAGCAACAGTTAGTATTTTGAAGATGATCTTTTAACTTTAGAGACAAAAAAATCGTTTCGAAAATGACATTAAATTCGGAACAAAGATAATAATCTGGTTCTCAGTTGAAATACATAACATCACGCATGTTTACCCAGAAGTATTAGGCAGAGGTGTAGCTGTAGTATGACTCTCGTTAGGCCGAAACTCGAAATTCTGAATCACTTTAATCCAAAATGAACGCTTACATTACACCCACATAATGACAATACGGGATAAGCCGATTACCATCAAACGGGCACAAATAGTCTCCGGGCTGCTATTGAGAAATCCCTGATGGAAAATCTCAGTAACATTTTGCCGAACCTGGAAATCGAAGCCAGAAAAATGAAAATGAAAATAATTTATGTTATTTACAAACTGACAAATCCAACAATAAGCCCAGTCATCACCTACGCTCGTGTAGCGTCATCTTTAAGAGCCTATACTACCTCAGCTAAAATTCAATCTTTATCTCGCTCGCTCGATACTGCTCGCGGACTGAGTGAGAGCGAGACAGAGTGCGGTGCTAGGCGGCAGGCAGCGCCAATAGTTTAGGTCTTTGCTTTTTGGTGAAAATAATGGTAATAAAAAAAAATAAAAAAACATAAGACCTGTTTTATAGTTACTTCGGTTAGTATACAAAGTTTCATGATCTAATTTGAACAATTTTTTGAATACCAGCGGTTTATTGTTCGGTTTGGAGGTAACTTTGGAATTTTTTTTCTAACGTGAAAATTTTATGGAATCGTGTTTTCGTCAAACATAAGACCTAACATTAATCCTCAACTTTACCATATATTTATTTCAAAATTAATAATAATAATAATAATATTCCACAACTATCACACAACGCCATCTAGTCCCAAGCTAAGCAGAGCTTGTGTTATGGGTACTAGACAACTGATAAACATACTTATATATTTCTAAAAATATATAAATATTATAGACTAGCTTTTGCCAGCGACTTCGTCCGCGTGGAATAATGACTTCCGGAAATTGAGGCACTAACTCTCATAGAGTTTAACCGATGTGCTCTTTCTTCTGCCGATTCTTGAGAACGCGTATTTCTCATTCAACGCGTTTTTCAAGACAATAGCGGGCGGACGCCGGCGTCCGCTTGGGTCTTGAATAACTAAAAATATATAACTACGTCTAATATATAAAATAATATATAATAAAACCTACTTCACTTAAAACTAAATACCTATAACTACTATAATTAATAATACCTATACCTATAATTAATAAAAGTACCTACGCTTTTACCTACTTAATATTAAAAAAAACTGAACATAAATTAACCAAAACTTACCTACTACTAACTAACTACTACTAACCTATTACTACTTCACCTAAAAAGAAATCCTGTTTTCCCAACATTTCCCTTCACTGCTCTGCTCTTATTGATCGTAGCGTGATGAAAAGTATACTATAACCTGCCCAGGAGTATGAAAAACAATTGTACCAAGTTTCGTTGAAATCCGTCGAGTGGTTTTTGTTTCTATAACGAACATACAGACATACAGACAGACAGACAGACAGACAAAAATTTTACTGATTGCATTTTTGGCGTCAGTATCGATCACTAATCACCCGCTGATAGTTATTTTGGAAATATATTTCATGTACAGAATTGACCTCTCCACAGATTTATTATAAGTACTAGCTTTTGCCCGCGACTTCGTCCGCGTGGGTTTCGTACTTTCCTCAAATAAATTTAACACCCTCTCCACCTCCCCCTGAAAGGTATTTCGAAAATTATTGATTACGATCTTTATACTTACTTTATTTAAAGAAATAAGTATTCGGGCCAATATTTTAGTTAAACTACCTAAGTTGTTTCAAATAAACTATCCTCCCTTTTCATCACGACAGGGCTTGTTTTTGCATTTGGTACGTTTCCATTTTTATGATATAAAGATTATTTATACCCATTTTCGTGTTAATGGAAGTTGAAGTTTCTACTCCTTAAACTTTATTACCCTTTTCCACCCCGGTAGGAGTCGAATAAGTAAAACCCTAAAACTCATACTTTTTTATTTTAAGTAAGTAAGTAGTAAACCCCTAAAAGTGACAATCTTTATTATTTACTGAGGCAAATGTTCAAAAGTTTCAAGTTTCTTAACCAAAGGAATAAGACCGCCTTTTCACCTTCAGTTTTTATCCCCATAGGGGCGAAATATTGAAAACACGTTTGGGACGTTTCCATATCAAGACTCAAAGATTATTTATAAGTACTAATTTCCCATTGATTCAAGCCACGCAATAAAATATTACTCTGTAAAACGGGCCACCCCCGTTCACCCCGTTAGCGTTAGATTTTCGAAAAACCCAGTTACACTTTATTATTTATTTTGGTGTTAAGTATACATAATGAGTTTCGAGTTTATATTATTGGATCGCGCGATAAAATTCTTCCATACAAACCGACACCCTCAATCTCCGTTTATAGCAGAAAAACATAAAATGACAAACTATAATTTACTTAGATAAGTATTTGTGCCAAGTTTTAAGATTAAATTCATTCATACCATTTTTTTGGAGTAAATCAAGCTACGCACTATAATACCGGCCTTAAAAATCGAATTACCACTTTTTTACCCGTCAGGGGTCTACTTTCGGAAGACCCATTTCTTATTACTTACTTAGGCAAATATTCCTTCCAAGTTTCAAGTTTATTAACCAAATGAATAAGATTTTTCGTATAAAGTTTTTCCCCACTTTTCACCCCACACAGGAGAAATTTTGAAAAACGTTTGGGATGTGTTCATAACTTGACTCAAAGATTATGTCCAACAATTTTCGAGTTAATCAAGCCACGCAGTAAAATGGAAAATTAACTACTCCTTTTCACCCCGTCAGAGGTAGATTTTCGCAAAACCCTGATACATGTTATTCTTTACTTTTGGTCTTAAGTATAAATACTGAGTTTCGACTTAATCGGAGACCGCACGTTAAAATTCTTCCATACAAATGTTGACACCCCCTAATCGCCCTTAAGGGGGTAGTTTAGAAAAGCAAAAAATGCCAAAATTCACAATTTACTTAGATAAGTATTCATGCCAAGTTTCAAGTATATTAACCAAATGAATAAGATTTTTCATATAAGCTGTATTCCCACTTTTCAACCCCACAGGGGTGGAATTTTGAAAAATCGTTTGGAATGTGTTCATTACTTGACTCACAGATTATTTATACCAATTTTCGAGTTAATTAAGCCAGGCAGTAAAATTTGCCCTGTAAAATTAACTACCCCTTTTCTCCCCGTTAGGGGTAGATTTTCGAAAAACCCTGATATACGTAATTCTTTATTTTTGGTATTAAGTATAAATACTGAGTTTTGAGTTAATCGGACCGCGTGTTAAAATTCTTCCACACAAATTTTGACACCCCCCAATCCCCTGTTAGGGGGTAGTTTAGAAAAACAACAAATGCCAAACTTAATAATTTACTTAGATAAGTATTCGTGCCAAGTTTCAAGTTTATTAACCCAAGGAATAAGAATTTTCATATAAGCTGTATCCCCACTTTTCACCCCCACAGGGGTGGAATTTTGAAAAATCGTTTGGAATGTGTTCATTACTTGACTCACAGATTATTTATACCAATTTTTGAGTTAATTAAGCCAGGCAGTAAAATTTGCCCTGTAAAATTAACTACCCCTTTTCTCCCCGTTAGGGGTAGATTTTCGAAAAACCCTGATACACGTAATTCTTTATTTTTGGTATTAAGTATAACTACTGAGTTTTGAGTTAATCGGACCGAGCATTAAAATTCTTCCATACAAATTTTGACACCCCCCCATCCCCCTTTAGGAGGTAGTTTAGAAAAACAAAAAAGACCAATTTTCATAATTTACTTAGATAAGTATTCGTGCCAAGTTTCAAGTTTATTAACCCAAGGAATAAGAGTTTTCATACAAACTTTCATCCCCTATTTAACTCCCTTAGGGGTTGAATATCGAAAATTCCTTCCTTATTCCTCGTCTACATTATAAAGAAAACCTCTGTGCAAAATTTCAGCTTTCTAGGTCCAAGGGCTTAGGCTGGGCGTTGATGAGTCAGTCAGTCAGTCAGTCAGTCAGTCAGTCAGTCAGGACTTCTCTTTTTATATATATAGATAAATTACACCCAGACACAGAACAAATGATCATGCTCATTACACAAACATTTGTCCTGGGTGGGAATCGAACCCACGACCTCCGGCATAGCAGTCAGGGTCACTAACCACTAGACCAACAGGCTGCAGTATTCTCGACATAATGGAGGATCATGCTAAGCCATTTGAGGTAGTACTTATAGGCCCTTAAGAACCGCCTATTCCCCGCAATTGTTATTTAATAAGACACAGTAACACGCGGGGTAATTGCGTAACACACTATCATTATCAATGGGTTTCATGTTGACAGTTCAACAATATTCATTGCTGTATTTGCTTTGTTGAACAGACAAATTTTTCGAACATAATATGAAGCAATGAATTAGCAATATCATTCAAAATGATTCAGATTGGGATTGATAGTGTGTTACGCAATTAAGGTAAGTCAAAGGTTACACACTCAGTCTGGCGTCAGTTCAGTCCATCAGTTTGGTCCGGCTAAGACTGATGCTAGAATGATGGATGAAAAACACGTTTAATTTTTGTCATTCTGGACCATCAGTCCGTCAGTCAACCGGTTAGACGATAATTCTCCCGTCATTCTGAGCAGACTGATGGACCAGACTGATGCCAGACTGATGCCAGACTGAGCGTGTAACCTTTGACTAACGGTAACAGTCAAACAGACAGTGAGTGTGTCGGTGTGTGAGGGGGGTGTGTGTGTGTCAGTCAGTTTTAGTTGTTGCAGTAACGTCACAATAAATTAATTTGCAATTTACAAATTAATAATTTTACTAAGGCAATACATAGCTGTCTGCTGGCTATGTACTTGTCAACGTTATCATTTATTATGCATGTGCGGATTAATTTGATTACCTATTAAAATTGATTATGGTGCAAGTTTTACAAAAGGATCTACATCAGCTCTCCCAGAATAGCTATACTCTAGGCAGATTGGTTTCGAGACGTTTGCCTGTTTGAATTTTAATATTAGAACGTCATTAGAGACGCTGAGGGGGAATACTTTTTGGCGGCAGAGAACATAATTAGTGAATTTTGATAATGTTCATGTAATTAATGAATCTGTGTGTGAAGTCGGTGTTAGTGTTATTCCAATTTATTTCTATAATTTGTATTACTCAAGTTAAAATACACCACAACCTGCAACCTAATTGCGTAACACATTACCAATCGGAATCTGAATCATTTTGAAGCAAATTGCTAATCCATTGCTTCATAAGTTTGAAATACCGCTGCTCAACACGTAAAATACGGCAATGAATGTTGTTGAACTGTCAAAATGAAACCGATTCCGATTGATAATGGGTTACGCAATTGCCCCGCTGGTTAAAGTCTGCCATCTTGCGGACTGACTCGCAAATATTTTTACAGTACGAGAAAAGAAGACATGCATAATTCTCCCAATGTTTGTCAAAATTTTAATATTTTAATAAACAAACGGGCTTCTTTGCTTTACCTTTTACGATTCCCGGGACCTATTCTCATTGAAAATAATATCTAACCCAACACCAGAAATAAACTGCCTATTTTTAGCAACAATGGCCTACCTACTATTCTATAGGTAAACGTAAACAATAAATATGGCAATGTTTGCGTGGGTGGAGAGGTAAATTGGGCGCGTTTATGCCTTGACTAGCTTCTGCCCGCTGATTCGCAAGTGTGGATGTCGGAAATTATCCCACGAAAACGTGTTATCGAGATAAAAAGTAGCTTATGTTCTTCCCTGGCAGCGTAGCACGACTACCTGCCAGGTACATATAGAAATGGGGTTTGTCGGCAAAAGAGTAGACATAATGACAAATTGTGGAAAGATTTCTACCGTCTTAAGAGCCTACATTACCTCAGCTAAAATTCACTCTTTATCTCGCTCGCACGATACTGCTCGCGGACTGAGTGAGAGCGAGACAGAGTGCGGTGCTAGGTGGCAGGCAGCGCCAATAGTTTAGGTATTTGCTTTTTACGGTGAAAATAATGGTAATTAAAAAATAGTAAATAACATTAGACCTGCTTTATAGTTAGTTCGGCGGTTTATTGTTCGGTTTGGAGGTAACTTTGGAATTTTTTTCTGTCGAGAAAATTTTATGGAATCGTGTTTTCGTCTAACATAAGACCTAACATTAATCCTCAACTTTACCATATATTTATTTCAAAATTAATACTGCAGTATTTTCGACATAACGGAGGATCATGCTAAGCCATTGAGGTAGTATAGGCCCTTAAGCATGGCAATGAAGAGAAGATATGTTTCTATTCTTCAGTCGACAAAAGTCTACAATGTCAAGCATGACGACCAATTTATCTCGACTTTTGACACTTTCTCAACAAGTGTCAAATAGTCTACATCACATTGAACCTAGACAAGAATCTATATTGATTTTAAAATTAGCTCCGAGTTGCTATGGAAAGAAAAAAATATGTCTTTAGTCTTCATAGAAATGCGAGGCCCATGTTCGGGCAGAAGAGATTTCGAGTTGGATAGAAAGAACTTTGTCTATTCTTGGTAGAATATAAGATAGATAAGGTAATATACAGACAGAGTTACTTTTGAATGTATAATATAAATGTATGTAACCTTTCGTCGTGATACGGTGTCTCTAGGGTCCTTGTATGGTAGTGGTAGGGCCTGTTATAGCCACATTTAATACCGTCTTCCATACTAACTAATAAAGCCTATAAATATCTATTACTAGTGCCTACAATACCGCGTGTCGTCCAAGGACTGGAAGAAGTAATATCGGTCGCCCTGTAGCGAGATGGCGGAAGACATTGTTACCATGGCGGGTAGAACCTGGATGAGGCTGGCACGGGAGCCTGGGGATTGGCACAGGAAAGGGAAGCCTGCGCTCAGCAGTGGGTAAAGTCAGCAGTGCTATTCTGTAAAAATCTCACCGTGAAAACTAAAGTGAAGTGAGCTGTCATTCCACCTGATGATAAGGATTGCCCCTATTGATAGCTCACTTCACCTAAGTTATCACGGTGAGATTTTTACAGAATCGATCGGCAGGTATCATATAGGCAGTCGCTCCATGTAAAATGCTGGTATTCATCTGTTTGGGGACCCAAATGACAATCGCTAACTGTTAAAGATCGACGTTAATTATAAGGTAATATTGTAACATTGATTCAATAAATTATTATTATTATAAGCCGACTCCAACATAGTTGGGAAAAGGCTAGGCAGATGATGAGCTGGTGGTAACTGATTGGATACACGAATGGCTATAGGTGATGTATAATTTTACTGAGAAAGAAAAGTTCGACAAGAAAATACATATCTTTTGCTAGCTTTAAATTCACATAAAATCGCTGTATCTACACATTTCGATAAAATCGCTGTATCTACACAGAACAGACATTTTACAACAATAAAAGAGTGTGATTGTCAAACGATTCTGTCTGCATCGACAGTCAAGGACGCTTGCAAGGTAAATATTTGTGTATGAAGTAGTACGGCGTCGTGTCAATAGTCAGCTGTGTTGGTATTACGACTGTTGTGTTCTTCGAGACCATTCCAGTGGCTTTTATCGATAGACATTTGTGTAAAATCATAAAAAGTAAGTACTCGAGAAATAAAACGTAGGTTACATTTTATTTCTCGAGTATTGTTTTCATGGTTAGAACCGTAATAAAAGTCGAACATATAACCTCGTCCTTCTTGGAAGTCGGTTAAAAATAGAACGCTAAGTGAAATAGGAGGACTAGAATCAATTCTATTTTTTCATTTTAAATTTTGACGTTCAAAAGTGCCTTTTAAGTGCCTATTTGAAATAAATGATTTGACTTTGACTTTGACTTTTGCATGATTTTTTGGCAAAATTATGTTTCATACATATTTATCAAGGCAAAATAAAACAAAAATTAATATCGATATAGGTACTTATAATTATACTAAAAAGTGACAAGTCTCTTTATAATCGAATGCTTTATTTCAATAATATATTTTAAACTATGCAACAAGGAGCATCAGTGCCTAAATACTTACAGTTATTACACACTACAAAAAACTTGATCGCAGTATTTTCAAAAATCTCCATCTCCAAGAGATCATCCATTGATTGCCGATAAGTGATAACCAAAACCAACAAAAAAAGGGCGAATACATACATAGCATTAAAATCATAACCCTCCTTTTGGCGTTGCCGTAGTGGGGTAGAAAGAGGGAGACGTATTTTTTACTTCTGAGGACCTACACTTAATTTGTGATCGACGCAGCATGTGTAATCCTTATATTTATATATTACGAGAATTATTCATATCAATGACGTCACTTTCATAAGCATGGTAATAAATAAGCCATAAATACTACAGTACATACTGTGTGTACCGAAGCAATATAATTAAATAACCATTCATTACACAGTCAGTGTCTCGGAACGAACTCTATCACTAAAGTGATGGGACATCTTACAAGATTTGACAGAGCATCGTGACAAGATATATAATTTTAAATTATTTTTTTATTTCAGGAGATTAAAACGAGAGCACTGAAGTAAGCTGTATGGCAAATGCAGGAGGGTGGATCAAAAAAACTTTGTTGTAAATTATGGTTTCTCAAAGCGATATTTTATATTTATTTTTTACTAGCTTCTGCCCGCGACTTCGTACGCGGATCCTGTTGATTATGCCAGCGACAACGGGGTCGTCAAAATCGAAGATCTGAAACGTCTGATGTCGAATTCTAAGAGCCCGGGGACGGGAAAACAACGGGATGCGCGAGACGATTCGAGACGTTCCAGATCTTTCATTTTTGTAAGTCAACAGAAAATTCCCATCAGACTAAACAACTTTTGCTAAGACGTCATTCCTATATATGTTGTAGTGTCGCTGGGCTTTGGAGTTCCACAACAGGTGTTCCAGATCTTCAGATTTATTCTCACAGCAGAAAATGCTCTTCACGTGGAATAATTTTTGCTATGGCACCATTTTTATATATATATTTATAGATTCTAAGGCAGATCTAAAACTGTGTACGTAGGGATTTACTTCATGCAACATATTTTGAAGCAGTGAAATCAGACTATTTGTTCAAGTGCGGAAAGTTTTGGTTTCTAATATTTGCCTGATCTTGATAATTGGATACGAAATATATTTGGAGAAACTTGGGGTCATTTTCACACAATAATGAACCAATAAGGTGGTAAACTTGGCCTTGCACTTTGAATGTTGGCATAAATGGGCCTCTTGAAATCTGTTTCGCACCAAAAGATGTCATTTGAAAGGCATTGTATACAGATGTTGTCCAAGAAATGTTTTGACTGTGGATGGTCACCAATTAGCAATATTTAATAATAATAATATTAAATTTTTGATATTGAAAATTTTTAAATATTGATTTTGTAATATTTCAATATGTACTTTTCCACCTGAGCAACACATACCGTTTGTTTCTTTTTGCCATTTAACAGCTTCACAAAAAGTACAATTTTGAACCATACCTCCGATGGCGGAATACGTGGCGTAGTCAATCAAGTCATTCATAAGAGTATACGTAAATGCACTTCGTTCCTTATCAACCCAAGGAAGGTTGCCACGTCTTACGGCTATATCTCTGTGTATATTCTTCAGATGATATCGACATTCTGTTCAGAGAATGTCGAAGTCGATCAGAATTCAAACGTTCGTTGCGCTCTTCTTCTGTCTCTTCATGCCGTTCTCCAGCAATTCTTTCTCTCTCACTTTCTAACTGATTATGAATATTATGTTGTGTGTGTGTTCGGGACAATGTATGATAATCTCGATCACCAGTTACTCGCGCATCACGTTCATCACTCGTTTCAAAAGACCTGTTAGTAGATGTGCGAATACGCTGAGAACGCAGGCGTGCTTCGCGATCCGAAGAGGTTTCCGCGGAGCGAGTTGCAGCCTGATGTTTTCGAACAGCATCAAGTCTCTCCTGACGCTCTTCGGTAGATTCTTGGGATCTTATGATCCACAATCTTTCAGCTCCTTTGGAACATTGGGAAAGATTTGACCTCTTTCTAGGCATGGTTATAGTTTTATTGTGAATATACCTGATCAATTAAAATCTAAGTGACTGCTCCCCTGCGTTACCGGGTAGGCTACCGTATCACGAAGATAAATGGCAAAGGAAATTAAACACTCAAATAACATAAGCCCGAAGGCATATTTATTGATAAAGTAAAAAAAATAAATGGGAGTTTTGACCAGTAGAGTCAACTTTTCAATGATATACCATCGTCACCGAAAATCAGTCCTAAACTGTTACCGCCTTCACCGCGTGGAGGTACTCCCAGCTTATGTTATTTTATAATTATACACTGAAATTAGTGATAGCTTTGATTTCCACATCAGATGTTTCTGATTTTCGATTTTTATAAGTCAACAGGAAACGCCCATCAGATCGAACAACTTTTGCTAAGACGTCATTCCTATATGTGTTTTGGTGTAGCTGGGCTCTTGGAGTTCCACATTAGGTGTTCCAGATCTTCGATTTTTATAAGTCAACAGAGAGTTCTCATCAGATTGAACAACTTTTGCCAAAACGTCATTCCTATAAATGTGTTATGGTGTAGCTGGGCTCTTGGAGTTCCACAACAGGTGTTCCAGATCTTCGATTTTTATAAGTCAACAGAGAGTTCTCATCAGATTGAACAACTTTTGCTAAAACGTTATTCCTATATGTGTTATGGTGTAGCTGGGCTCTTGGAGTTCCACAACAGGTGTTCCAGATCTTCGATTTTTATAAGTCAACAGAGAGTGCTCATCAGATTGAACAACTTTTGCTAAATCTTCATTCCTATATATGTTATGGTGTAGCTGGGCTCTTGGAGTTCCACATCAGGTTTTCCAGATCTTAAAATTTATTCTCTCAGCAGAAAATGCTCATCACGTGGAACAATTTTTGCTATGGTACCATTATTGTATCTCTTATACTTTAGCTGGTCTGTTGCGGTTCTGCGTCAGGTGTTCCATTTTCCAAAATAAATTATAGCCTATATGTTGCCCAGACTTAATACCTATACAAAAAAAAAAAATCATTCAAATCCGTCCAGTAGTTCCGAAGATTAGCGTGTACAAACAAACAGACAAACAGACAAACAGACAATTATTTTTTTTTGGATTCGAGCTCTATTACTGTTTCTGAACCCCCCTCAAGTATTTTTTTTTTAATATATTCAATGTACAGACACAGTTTTTTTACTGTTTTATTATATGTATAGATTAGCCATTAATGGCCCACTGCTGGGCAAAGCAGTGGGCAAGTGTACACCTGCACAGAAATAGGAAATAGGTAGATTTAGTGTGTAACTTGTTTTGTTTACTAACAAATTACTAACACATTTTTATTTTTTATTTATTTGTGTGTACTATTAATAACCCTACTAACGATTTCTTTGTAAAAATGTATGGACGTATGTCTGAAATAAAGATAAATTATTATTATTATTAAAGCTCCTTCCACCTCCCTCTGTCCAGAGCTGCCAAGGACCAATCTTTATTAAATGAGTCCAGTTCATCCCACCATCTCCATCTCGGCCTGTCGCGATGTCGTTTGCCATTAAGCGGGACCCACTGGGTTGTAAGTTTGGCATGATCATCAATAGGATTAATTAATAATATAATGTCATAATATATTAATTTATAATATATGTCGCAGATTCGGACGGATTAGCGTCCATGCGTTCGCTGTTGGTGTCCGCCATGTCGAATTTTTATCAATCAGTGTGCACAACCGGCACAGGCGCTGTCTCGAGAGCAAGCAAGACTCCAATATAAAACGAACGCACTACTGATAGATACAACGTTGACACTGACCAGCCCAACACTAACAAGTCCGAAGTGTTGAAGTTTGAACAAATTAAATACTTAACCACTAAAATCTTTATCTCTAAAATATATATTAGTTTATTACTAATATTAGCAATAATAGGTCTAACATGCGGCAGATGTGTCCAGCGTGGCAGCTTTCCGAGTGACATCAGAGGGGCAATTCTCGTAATTTTAAGATCGTTGACAGTCTGATCTCAGTCTCAATCTGTCAAAAATACCTCTAATTTCCCTACATTTTGACAAGTTTTTGACGTTTGTTTGTCGCTGAGATGAGACTGCGACTAGACTTTGAACGTTTTTAATTACGAGAATTGGCCTACAGATGTTTTAGTGATGGAACGGATTGTAGTACTTACCTTTTATTCTTAATCCGCACCCTAATTGCTTAACCCACTATCAATCGGAATCTGAATCATTTTGAAGCAAATTGATAATCCATTGCTTCATAAGTTCGAAAAATTTGTTTACTCAACACGTAAATAACGCAATGAATGTTGTTGAACTGTCAAAATGAAACCGATTCTCATTGATAATGTGTTACGCAATTGCCCCGCCGGTCCACAAGTTTAATACCCAGAATACTCCGTTCCATCTCTCCGGCAAACCTGGAGCGTGAACCTCTACTGAATAACGATAATATGTTACGCAAATGAGACGTATATGACGTGAATAAAACTTAACTGCCTTCGGAGCAGGTTTAAACATTCGAAATAAGGGAGTTTTCATTTTCTTTTGATTGAAAATGTATCTCTCGATCATTTGATGGCTATTGGATATGATAATACTTGTTTTTGTTGGAAAGTTTGCTGGTAAAATTAGAATAATGGGAAAACTTCGAGATCGAAGGAACAGAACTTTACAGTGCTTACTGCATATGAATGAATTACCATTTCAACATTTATTTTCTTTGGTGGTTCTACTTCAGGTCCAAGCACATTTATAGGTGAAATCGGAAAGCCTTGGAAAATTGAGAAGTTGCTACCAGATTTCGAAATATTCCAGCACCCTAATTAGGTAACAGACTATCAATTACAATCTGAATCGTCTTGAAGAATATTGCTAATCCATTGCTTCATATGTTCGTAACATTTGTCTGCTTAACAAAGTAAATGGCGCAATTAATGTTGCTGAACTGTCAAAATGTATTCATGGGATGCATGAAGAAGCTTCCTCGTGTAGCGCAGTTTGTTCCGCCAGTTACTCAACTGAACCGAGCTCAATCACCGAGGACAATCGTCCAGGATGCGCCGAGAGCTCGGAGGTGTTGGGTGTGATTACACCCAACACCTTATTTGACTGGCCAATTCTTCCTCTACGGTGCTACTAGGGCTAACGCCAGCCTGGTTTGCGACCGGGTTCCCACCGGAGTCAAGCAGCCTGCTGAGTGCTGTGTTTCGTCGATGCGTGGGAGTTCCAGTGCTTTAGGCATCTTCTGGGCACGCTCGTTCCATCATGACCTCATCCATCGCTTTTCATCAGGCGGGATCGGGGTCAAGAGCGGGCTCATACAGCAATAAAAAAAAATGAAAACCATTGCTACTGTTAGTGTGATATGCAATTACCTCGCTGGTCAAATGCCAATGATATACACGAAAGAGCTCAGTTCTAACCAACTGCATTTGTACAGAATAGTATCGTTCGTTATATTTGGTGAATGCCCTGAAGACTTAGTTCACAAATCGCCTGGGAAAATACCTCATGTGAGATGGCTTACATAACAGATCCTCATGTCAGGATGGTTTACATAATTTTTCGTCTCTGCATCTCTACGTCAGATCCATCTAATAAACTTGCTAGTTTAGCGACTTATGTTAATGAATAATTGAAAAGCCACCCAAGTTGCAAAAATGGAAGTAGACATTAAGGCAATTAATCTTTTAATATAATTAACAACAGAATTGAAGGCTGATTTTGATCCGGTAATACAACGTAACGGTTACTTCACCCATCCTGAAAATCTACTGATAACATTATCAGATCTGAAAAATATAAGAGAATTGTCTCTACGTCGTATTCTGAAAGCACGCGGCAAAAAAAGACAAAAATTTAGGTTATTTCAGGTCCCAAGCGTAAACATGGATGTAAAAATTTATTACGACTTTATTAACTGGCACACTCATCCTAAAGAACCACCGATCCTGAAACAAATTCCTAACGAAGAACTTGAATTTCATTACTCGAAGAGGCTAAAATGGCTTTTCAACTTTTTCCTTGCTTTAGGTACTCGAGTAGATGTGATTTCAGTCAAAACTATAAATTATAAATGATTTTATTTCTGTAAGTAGGTTTGTACAAACACTTTTACATGTCAATCATATTTGTTAAAAACGAGATGAGGTCGGCGTTTCCTATCTGACTACTCCGAGAAGAAAGGCCGAAACAAACTCAGAGGTCACAGTCTCTTTTAAAGTCCAGACGTAATCTTGGTCAGATCATGTGGAGACCATGTAGATTGGTGTCTGAAATGGTCTTTTGAGGAAAGAACCACACAGATTGAGTGGACCCGTCCAGTCAGTGATCATGCAGCTCAACTCAAACTTAGGGAGCTCAACGATTCGACGAACAATACCAAAGAAGGGTAGGTCGCATAAATTACTCAAACTGCCAGACCATGACTAAAATTATCTGAGAAAAAAACAAAGGCAAAATAAAATTAACCCACATAGTCTTCACATTCACAGTCATTAAAAATAATATAATACTTTACAAAGTAAATATTCATGTCACTGTACTTATATGTAAAATTTATCAATGTCAATGGTGTATATAATATCCAGGAATGGTCTTGGGTATAACTGGAGTTTCATGGCACAAAATCACCACGTGTAGGTTTCATAAAAGCAAAGATTGAAGAGAAGATTCTCGTAAACTTATGCCACGGATTTTCGTGTAGAGTAAAATATATCGTTACTGAAAAAAATCCTATTTACTTATGTCTAAATTAATATTATAAAGAATTAGGATATGATTTTTTGTTTGTTTCTTTGTTACGCTTTCACGCTAAAACGGCTGAACAGATTTGGCCCAAGAATCAGCACATTTTAAACGTCAACATTACATAAGACAGTTCCCCAAAAGGCTCCCCTTCACCACTTCCTAGTGCTTTAGCTGGAACGAAGTGGCGCAACAAACTCCCCAGCAGTTCATCTTCGTTAAAATTCAGTTCCATTCTTATCCCCTTACTAATAAACTTTATATAGCGTCTGTATAGTTACACATCGCTTTGTCTTATTCTTTCGAAAGTCAAATTAGTGAAGACTGAAAGAGAGAAATCGGTGTGTAATTTTTCATCCGAAATAATACGTTTATTAGAAAGGTTAATACTCGTATAAATTGCGAAATACAAAGCCGAGCCCTTCGAAAAATACAAGCGTCGTGGGCCGGCCAAATTAGCCGTAGAACCGATCATCGTTAAGATAGACGTGTTCTTGAGTGGAGGCTGCGAATCGGCAAACGTGACGCCCTCAGGCTTGGTGGACTGATGATATTCGCAGGGTGACTGGTTGCAGCTGGATGAGAATCGAAAATTGTGCTGAATAGCGTGCGATTGGACAGGCTATGTCCAGCAGTGGACTGCTGCAGTTTGTTGATGTAATGTTAAGTTTTAAGCGTAAATAACTAAGTTCTAATAAAATGAACCCTTTGGCTACCAAGTTAATAGTCTACCAACACTTCACACCACTTATTTTATCATGTGATAATAATATAACAACAAATAATTAAATAACGATCCATCTTACGACTGAGCCACGGAACAGCGCTAACAAGAATTAATTAATGAACTCAAATAGTGATGGGACGTTACTCACGCGAGTAGAGTGTGTTTTAACAGCAAAATAATTTTGAAAACCGCAAGGAAGTGAGATGAATGTTTGTTGAATTTATTATAATAAATAAAGCTAGTCGTAGCTAATTAATAACAGCGACACGGGCTGATTGATCAGATTAAGCTACTTGCCGCGGTTGTTCCGTGGATGGGTAACCATCTTTACATATCGAGTCTCGGAATTATTCCAGCTATCATTCGTGGATCTTTGACAGTCGTTACGGGTGAGAAGCCCGAAAATCTGAGAACTAGTCTAACCAAGGGGTATCGTATTACCCAGTAACTGGGTTGTGCAGGTCAGATAGGCAATCGTTCCATGTGAAATATTAGTATTGAGCTGCATCCGGTTAGACTGGAAGGCGACCCGGCATGGTTGGGAAAAGGCTAGGCAGATTTAAAAAAAATAAAACTAGTCGAAATACTGCAATCAAATAATAAGAACCACCGCTAAAATTATCTTCTTCATCATCATCAAGCAATAGCAGTCCTCTTCTGAAAATAGACATCTCCAATCTTATTTAATAATACAGACACTATAATAATACTTGTTATTAATTTCACAAAACTGTCATACATAAACTTACGTCTTCTCCCCATGGGAAGAACGCTTACGTTCATACATCTGGTCATACACGCACGTCGGTTGCGAGTGCTACGCGCCTGACCTTTCCGAAGAACATTACGAAGAAGGTCACTATATTATGTCCTCCTGGGCGTCCCCTCCCAGCGTTTCCACTCACTCAATTATATCGATTTCCTAATAAAAACTCAGTTTCCCAATGATTTGATCGTACACAATCTCAACCCTTCTAGGTTAAATTCGTATAAATCTTCTAACTTCAAGAACCCAAAAGAAACGTCCCTACGTCTCAAGTTTACAGACTTCTAGAAACTTCGTGGTGTATAACCCAGTGTAACTATTTTTCTAATATAAAAAGATTTTTACCCTACGAAGGATATGTATTGAAAACTTCACAAAAACCCTCCAAGGTCCCTGGAACTCTCGCCTCGCTATAAAGTGAGCCCCGACTTTAACACACGATTCTGTCGAACGACTCCAATATCCAATCATTAGGTGACACCTGAGAACTTCAAGTGCCCTAGACAGACGATCTCAACCTTTTTTAGAACTGATCTTTCTGCGCGTGGCCGAACTCGAATCTAGCACCGCCATCTTGTTTTTCCAATACGTTTCACAAACGTTTACCAACAGCGCTTTCCTGTCAACGCAATTCGAGCACAGAACAGTAATACTCCCATTCGAGCTGTAAAAGATCCTTGCAGGACTAGAAATGAAAAGGAGTTACTAGAAAAAAAAAAAAACTAATAATTATGAGGTAACAAGCTAGTATTTTATGTCCTTGCTTTAAAATTTTGCAAACGAGTGTGTTTTATTGTGAAATTACTGGACACTGGTTTTATTATTATTATTTTCATTTTATTCAGATAACAGAAATCCTTTAGGTTAGTATAGGTATAGGTATTATGACTGCAGACTGTTAATATTTATTTGAATGTAAAATTACAAGAATTTCTTTTACCTATTTAAGGTCGATTGCAACAGAAATCACTCAATACGTTTAGCGTTAAACGTGTTTAGAACATCATTCGGTCTCTGTCGACTTCAAACAATTGAATGATAAAGCACGACCGACGTTTCAAAATCTTTTAGCGTTAAATGGTTTTTAAGTAATTATTTGTGGTGCATTGGGCCTCAGTAGCAGAAAAAGCACAATATATTTTTAGTATTTTTTTAAACAAAACTTCATTGTAGGGTTCAATTACCAAAATGCATAGGATGAGCCCGTACATTTTGAAAACTAAATTCAACTGAATTGTTATAGCACGTCGCACATAAAAGTTATGGCCAGCAAAGAATTTCCGCCATGTTTGAGCACCTCTGGCCTACTTACCAAGCGTGTAAAGTTGGTCCACTTATCCCTCTAAGCTACTAACTGGCTGTGAGCGGCTCTTTTTGGGTGAAGCTAATATTAAAGTACCTCTAGTAGGTTGTAATGTCGAATCGTGTTTACAAAGAGCTCTTCTACTGAGTTGACAAGCCTTCATTAGACACTATTAGTGGTCTATTTAGTGCTCGTGAACTAGTCTGAAAGGCTAGTTGTTAACAGAACATCACGCCTGTTATACCCGAAGAGTTAAGCAGAGGTATGCCTATAGTACAGAGGCCAGCACATCAAGCTACCCCAATCTGTCAGATTTTCCCAATTGAATATGAACCTTATTCCTTCGCGCTAAAGTTGAAAATCTATCAAAGAAATTTGACAGATTGGGGTAGGTTGACCTGCTGGTGTCTGTACCTACACCCACATTTCGTCAGTGTAAATGGAAAGCGATCCTATTGCCATCAACCGGGCATAAAATCCGACTCCGGGATGCTATTGAAAAATTCCTGATGAAAAAATCCAATAGCACTTTGCCCAACCTGGGGACATATTATAAAGTATTAATGCCATCATTATTTCACTGGTGCTATCGGCCTTCTATTGCTCCGTCTCTCTCTCACACTGGAAAAATTGTGGCATTAATACTTCATAATGTTCCCACTGCTGGTACGGTCAGCATCAAAAGTCGATTAACATTTCAGTTTTATAATGTCAGTTTTTGACAAAATATTTGTTCAAAATTGCAACAGAAGTACAATACAATTTTGAGCAAATATTTTGCTCAATAACTGATATTAATTAAAAAAACTGAAGTGTTAATATTTTGCTCATTAACTGTGATTTAAAAAACTGAAGTGTTAAGCGACTTTTGCAGTTGACTGTACACAGGCCTCCTCTCGGAGAAGCAGAGCAGGTGGGGGACCTCATGACCTCACCTTGTATAAAAATATTTGTGAGTAATCACGTCCCATCCCTAGTTGTTGTTCACGCCCGTCGGTGATCTCAGCGACACTAAATAGTAATAATATCAACTGCGCCGGTGACAGTCGGGCATCGCGCTTAATTTGCCACACATTATTAGATGCAATATTGTTATTTAAACATTGTAGACCGACGCGGTGATGATACACAAGATAGGATGTGGTCAATGCTATCATCTTTCTGACTGACTGAACGCTTAACAATTCAAAATTGCCTGTAATTGGTTTAATTGAAATAAATGCTTTGAGTTTGAGTATCTTTTAGACAAAACCGAGGACCGTTAGCAGATTTTAAATCTGTTGACATCATGCTCCTTTAAATCTACAGTTGTTATGCATTATTTTGAAAGTTTACCGGCAGTCGGTATTACTGCATACAACAATACTAACTGGAAACCGAACCGAACCGTTATGGCAAAAACAGATAAAGGTAGGTGTGTTCTTATATTGCTGATTGGGCACGCTCTTGATTTCGATCGTGCCTGATGGAAAGCGATGGATGAGGTCTAATTTTTAAATCGATTTGAGATAATCTGTTTGGATCATCATGATCATCTGCCTAGACTTTCTTTGATGTTGGAATCAGCTTCCAATTGAATTGGATGCCGTCTTTTTCTTCTTCTTAGCATACCGATGGCAAAACGTTTAAACATGTTTGGGCCAAAATTCAGCTGCGCGAAGTCTGCTCACTGACGCAGTCATAAGGTCATCAAGTGCAAAGGTGACAGGGCGGCGCAGGATGGAAGGTGGGCCATTTTTTGTGGGCTCCACAACCCAGCTACTGGGTAATAAGACACCCCTTGGTCTTGGATATTTTCTATCTATAAAAATAACGCTAAGCAAGAACGAGGTAGGTAATAACGAGCGGACGATGGAATGCGTTGTTCTGAAATTTTGCGTGAATGAAGTAGCAGGCAGAAACTAATATTGGAATGAATGAATGCATTGCACCGATCCCAGCGTGGTTAAAACAGACTCGATTAATCGAATGAACCCCAAGATTCGCACTAGCTCCTGTAGGCTAATGTTCATGGTGCTACAGCGACCATTGCATCAAGGAATAGACCGGGGGGCGCGGTAATTGGTAAGGAGGACGTGCCCGTAGGATAGGGAAGGATTTAAGAGCCTACCGGATATGCATCCTACAGCAAGCATTGGACTAGTGGAGAGATGGGTAATTATTATCTATGGATCTTTTAACGACCTTGCCTCCAGGTTGGTTCAGGTCGAGCTTCATCGGTGAGACTTTTAGCGGGGTTCTAGAAAAACGACGAATTGGTTGTGATGATGCAATGAAAGGTCCAGGCCTATGTATGTTAATAAATCCCGGATTTAAACAAATAAGGATTGAGTAAATAATAATAAATCTTAGTTAAGTTGATCCCTTGAATAATCGTGTGAGATTAATGTCAGTCGTGAGCTCGAGACTGCTTCGTGTTCCTTGATTATTCACTTAGCAACAGGTTTCTAATCTTAACTAATTAGTTGGATGTGATAGTTGGGTGTACTCGTAGTACGAGAGATCCGTATTTAATTTATCTTTTATTTTTAAAAGGAAATAGAGGCGAATGGAACAGATGTTCAATTTGAATGCTCATCGAGCTACATTAATTCTGAGTTAAGCTGTACGATTAGTCACAAATGCGTGCACTATCTGGACATGTCCAAACAGGTTTGTAAGACCAATCTACATGGTCTTCACATGATCTGACCAAGATTATGTTCTGGACTTTAAAAGAGACTGTGATCTCTGAGTTTATTTCGGCCTTTCTTCTCAAAGTAGTTGGGTTGGAACGCCAATTTCATCTAGATTTAACAACATGATTGACGCGTAAAAGTATTTGTGTAAGCCTACGTACAGAAATAAAATCATTTATAATTTATCAATCCAGCAGATTTTGGACAAACTCTGTTCAAATGTAAGAGTAATGTCACATTTGTACAAAATTTGTCCAAAACCTTCGAGAGAATTTTATAATAAATAGTTAAGTTTATCATTCTAAAATGGTACTTTTAAGAGATCGGAAGCTAGGTTTCTATTATAAAAAAGTGTCAGAGGTGAGAGAGAGTGGTGTGTTAGAGGATCAGGTAAATATTTTTATTTCGACGATCTTCGAAATAAAAATATTTACCTGATCCTCTAAAAACTTACCTTCTAATGATGGACACTTTTTTATAATAGAAACCTAGCTTCACACATGGCAACACATCATGTGTTGTCACTCATTATTACCCTATCTGTCATTGAAACCACTTCTAAAATCATTTATATTTAATACGTTAAATTTTAATTTAAACAAACTTATACTTAACTTATAACTTAACAAATATTGAATAACTTACAGAGCTAGGCGTCATGATGATGTTTATTTAGCCGCAGTATGTTAAGTGATTGAACACGAGATGGCGTTGTTAGGCAATCAATATGATGATGTTTTAAATAAATAGGCATTACATTTATATATATGTCGTGAATGGATGGCGCCACAGTACAGCGGATAGCGCCATCTAATAATTTGATTGGTACATGTAGAATCACGTGATCAGAAACATAAGGGAGCCCTACCCTTGACACGATCGTCGGTGGAGGGGATGCAGCGAGGACTGGCGGAGAGACCGAGTGTTGCGACAGTCTACAGTCGACGGTCGACGGTCGAGCTCGGGCAGTCTTGGCAAACGCTCAATACCAAGGCACGTGTTTGTTTCCGACGCACGTGTGCGTTCCGGTTGTTAATCGCTAGTTTATTAAAGTTACTGTAAATTCAAATTATCTTTTCGTTCGAGTACCCACTGTAATGCCCACACCTATCTAAACTATGTCGGATCGTGAAGACGACCCGATGTATCGCATCTCGGCCACCCATTGATGCGACATATATGTATATTATTTTTTATATGAATAAATTAGCCACTTTATTAAGTCTACAAATCTATGCTAACTGAGCATAGATTTGTAGAGTTAATAAAGTGGCTAATTTATTCATATCTCTTTATGTTTTTACACCAGCTGGCAAAATTCCTGACTATAGCCTATAGATACAGAAGTACCTATAGCCTATAGGTACTTCTGTATTGCGTTTTCATTTTGAATTCATTATAGATTTTATTATGTAGGGAGGGCCGGTGGCCTGGTGCTAAGGGCCCCGACTTACGAGTTGCAGGTCGCGGGTTCGCGTCTAGACAGACACGTACTTTGTGTAATGTATAATATCTCACTGCTGTCAACACGGCGAAAGAAAACATCGTAAGGAAACCGGCATGTTCTAGAACCAAAAATACGAAGACGTTTATGATATCCACCCTTTATGGCCCACTCCCTCTTACAAAGAAAAGGCCTAAGAGAGGATAGCTAAGCGCATCTTCTTTTCTGAACTCAAGGACGGCAAGCGGAGACAAGGCGACCAGTTCCGCAGATACAAAGACCTTCAGAAAAGACGTTAAGAGATGCAATATGCCTCTCGTTGGGAGGAGTGGCAAAGTATACACCTGTTTGGTGGCGTTTGGTGGAAGAGAGATCTCGACAGCAGGCGAGATCACCTCAAAGTAAACCATCATTCAACATACAAAATCATTACCAGAATGGCATTCTAACGTGTCCGCGTTGACTTTACAGTCAAGATCAGAAGGCCAATTCAATGTCAAAAATTCGTCAAAAATGTAGGGAAATTAGAGGTAATTTTGACAGATTGAGACTGAGATCAGACTGTGAACGTTCTTAAAATTCGAGAATTGCTCCTCAGATCACGCGCTGTTTCTGGCGACAGAAACAAATACAGTCACAGCAGATAATTATTATACAGGATGAAATTGAAAACATGCGACAAACCGAAATGGGAGATTGTACTCATCATTATGAACAACTTTTACTAAGGGACCAAAGCTGCAATTGGAAAAAAAAAACAGCTGTTCCCTACATTTTGACAAGTTATACGAACATAAATGTAGGGAACAGCTGTTTTTTTTTCGCGATTTCAGGTTTGGTCCCATAGTACCTAAAAGTTTTTCATAATGATTAGTACCATCTCCCATTTCGATTTGTCGCATGTTTTCAATTTCACTCTGTATAACAAAAAAAACAAGCAAATTAAAGCACATTGGCACAGTAATATGTCCTATCAACTAAAATAAGAAAATAGTACAGTCGATGTGAACAGGCAAACAAACAAGCATGTGATCGACAAGCTGAATAGCAAACAAAATAAACAATTCATTTGAACGTTGAGGAGGCCTTCAGCACCTTCTCTTTGCTGTGAAAACGTTTGTAACATAACAAAGTAACACGACGTAACATCACGCCTGTTTCACTCAACGGGTTAGGCAGAGGAGTACATCCTTAGTACTTCCACATTTTGCCAGTTGTATTCAGTCTGAGAGTTACTCAACGAGCAATGGAAAGAGCTATGCTCGGAGTTTCTTTGCGTGATAAAATCCGGAACGAGGATATTCGACGAAGAACCAGAGTCACTGACATAGCTCTTAAAATTTGCAAGTTGAAGTGGCAATGGGCAGGCCACATCGCTTGTAGAACTGATACCCGATGGGGAAGAAAAGTTCTTGAGTGGCGACCACGAACCGGAAGACGCAGCGTAGGCAGGCCTCCCGCTAGGTGGACCGACGACATCGTGAGAGTCGCGGGCAACCGATGGATGCAAGTGGCGGATTGTCGTTCGGCGTGGTGGTCTAAGGGGGAGGCCTTTGTTCAGCAGTGGACGTCTTTCGGCTGATGATGATGATGATGATGATTCAGTCTCATGTAACACGGGTCTGCCTATCAACCGGTCACAAATACAGACTCTGGGCTGCTAATGAGAGTTTCCTGATAGAAAAAACCTAATAACACCTTGCCCGACCCGGGATTCGAATCCAGGACCCCAACATAGTTGGGAAAAGGTAAGCAGATGTTGAATTTCGTTGTTGTAACGTCACGTGCGCACCGTCATAGTGTTACTCAAAATAACGAACGAACAAAAACCACGCAATTCGTGGCATACCTTTAGCAGGTATACTCGAGAGGTTTATAGGCACATCGCAAAAAGTCTAGCTACAAGGCTAAGCCCGCACTGCGAAATCACACCGCGCCATTTTTATTCTCGCAGTTTATATTCAGTGAACGGAATATGAAATAAGTGCTAATACACACGAGCGACACGCGTCGACGGCATAGGCAAAAGCTCAAAGACATGAGTGGCATGTTGTCGACGCGTGTCGCTCGTGTGTATGCACTCTAACACACATTGCGAATTAAATTCCTCGCGATGTTTTACAATGGACAACAGAACTAAAATGTTTATTTACCTGTCAATGCGGCTTAAATAATGAATCAAAAGATGTTATCAACCCTAACGGCCTTTCGGCTGAAGTTATTTTTCCACATAAAATATATAGACCTGCGAAAATACAAGTACTTGATTTTTTTTTTTTTGGATATTATGAATAACTAAATATTCATAGCCCGCGCCAATTTTATTTCGCAATGCGAGGAGCGACATAAAAACTCCATACTTCACAAAATCTGTATCAAACCACATATTTTTTACCGCGCTAATTTGAACTCACGAGTACGTGTAGATACATAATATTATGATACCGTGTGTACAGAATGGCGATAAAATTTACGCGCGGTTTTTTATCGCAGTGCGGGCTTAGCCTAAGTAGGTATATCCATTTATATGACATACCTACTTAGGCTTTCATGACGCCACCGACTTGCCAAACTTACTTAATTTTATCAAAAGCTTACTTTTCCATGTATAACGACATTTCAGAGTAAGTTGTAATAAGATATCCTGTTAGAATATTATTCAATATCGAAGAGGACGTTCCTAGAAGATGTTGGCATATAATTTTAGCTACATTAGGAGCTCGCCCGGGACTGTACTACCAGAATTCTTCTTCCTGCCAGCAGCGTTGCTGTGTCCTAGTGTGACGGATATGTAAGCGTTAAAGCACATGAGTTTCTTTGTATTCCGAATGGGCATGCCTTTATAAAGACAGGTATTTAATCGAACCTCTAATAATTTGTGTTCCTAAAAATATTATTAAACACTAAAATAATTTGATTGCGCCTCTTTTTTGCTCCTGCGCGGTTGTCACAGTTCCAACCCAACGCGTTTGGTCAGGGTACCTTAGTTTAGGTACTGCGACCAACTGTGACAAAAGGCCAGAACCTTATTTTTAAAAGTGCATCATTAGGAGCACAAAACGTTTTCAGAGGATCGATTAAATATTTACCTTTTAATATTACCAGCTTCAAAATTATCAGTATTCACCACTAGGCAGCTATGGAAACACAGCTATAGGCTGAACGCTTAACTGAGACGTTGCCTGAGGTAGCGGCGCGGTGCGGGAGGGATGATAGTTGTCACAAGTTGACGAATCAATGAGCTCTCGCATCACGTCACTACACCAGGGAAATTAGAAGTAAAAATACTTCTAATTTCAGTACATTTCTTACAAATTTTTGACACTGTCACTGAGATGAAATTGCGACTAGATTTTGAACGTTTTTAATTACGGGAATTAGTCTTCACAACTGCGGTTTCTAAAATTGATTACTTCAACAACAATATTCTGTGCGCATAATATTTATTTTTTTATCCTTTATCCAGGATTCCAGGAATCCAGGTTCTTACAATTTAACTTAATTTCAATTGTAAAACGTAGAATAGTGTTGATTGTACTTTACACAAGTCCATTCCACTATCTTAGAGTCTGATATGATGATATAAACAATTTGTTCATGTGTTTAAGTGTCTCATTCTTACATTATTTCTACACTTTTTAAACTACACTAACTCAATCTACGCTCATACTCACACTACACTAACTCAAACTACACTCACACTACACTAACCCACTAAGCCATCTAACAATATTATTGGCAGAGCAAGCGAGGAAGCAACTCATTTGACTGTTACAAATCTCTTTAGGGAACCGCAATTAATTGATGTCAGCCTCAGGGAACTTCGAGTGTTATCAAATACAGGTTTTAGTATTTACTTAGGTATGGGTAGGGGCTCGTGGCTAAATAATACCAGCCGCACGGGTCGATCAAAGGTTAAGCTACACTTGCCGCGTACGGTTCGTAGATGAGTTGCCATCCGTTACATATGTATACCAGTAACATATGACATAGGTTATGTCTTACCCCGTATAGATAGTGCAATCCACGAAGACACGCCCCACTCTTTTTCCTAATGCTTATAGCACAAGTCTGCAACATTCCGCTAGTGTTTTAGTTTTATTGATACACACTAATTACTATTAGTGGGTAATTACTGTGTATCGAAAAAACTGAAACACTAGTGGAATTTACTTGCGAACCACTAACGATTCGGAAGAAGAGTGGGGCGCGTCTTCGTGGATTGCACTACCTATAACGGGTTGTAGAGGCCAAATTGGCAGTTGCTCTTTGTAAAATACTGGTATTCAGCTGCAACCGGTTAGACCGGAAACCGACCCCAATAAAGTTGCGAAAAGCAAATTGATTTTTTGCTTAAGTACGCATTCACTGTATTTGACTTGACGTGGCTAGCTGACATAATATGGCAAATAATTAATTTATTGTGCTGTTTCGTAAAGTCAATTACTTTGTATACCTACTATTGTATTCAATTAGTTTTTCTAACTAAAGAGACAGCTGTGCTGCTGAGGAGTTTGTTCTGCAATTTCTTCTTCCCAGCGAAACCACTGGGAAGTGGTGAAGGGCGGGCGTTGACAGTCGTTTCGGGTAGGTAGAAGCACAAAAAGACTGACCAAGGGGTATCGTGTTACCCAGTAAGTAGGTCGTGGAGGCCCACCCCAACATAGTTGCGAAAAGTCTAGGCAGATTGATTTTTGTTACACACTTTTCCCATTTTTTCATTGGTGTAGTCGACCTCGACCTCCCTAAGGTCTAATTTCACTTGCTTGTCGTAATAAATAACGACTCATATAACCTACTAATATTACAAACGCGAAAGTTTGTAAGGATGGATGGATGTTTGTTACTCTTTCACGCAAAAACTACTGAACAGGTTTGATTGAAATTTGGCACATAGATAGTTTATAACCAGGATTAATACATAATGTTACTTTTTATCCCGATATTTCCACGAGATCGATACTTATGCGGGTCAAACCGCGAGGTTCTGCTTGTTTGTCTATATGATAGTTACATAGAATCAGTTAGCTAAGTGAAGTTTCAATTGACTAGGAATGTGTCGACATAACTGACGAAATGTGGTTGTTCTATAGGTACAATTCTGCCTAAGGTCTATTCAAATTTATGTTGACAATGTTCTTTCAAGTTAAACAAATATCAACTTTATTTTAATGACAATTAAGTTGATTTCAGAGTGACTAGCACTATTGAAAAAGTTATAAAAATGTTTGAAGTTGTAGCGTAAACTAAACTTTATTTTGTAGGTGTTAAAGTTATTTTTTCATTAATTCATATTTGTTTACATTTTTGGCAAATAAATCACGAATGCAGATTAACTCTTCAGGGCATTATACAGGCGTGATGTTATGTGATTGTGTTGTTGTCAAAGCAGAGGTCGATTGTACTCAGATTCATGTAACCACCAAAGGCAATAAAGGCGTATTATTGCTCTCCGAGGAATGAAGGGTTCTTTGATCCTAAATCCACCAATGAATCAAAATCCATTACAAAACTTTCTTCATATATGACTAGCATTTTCCCGCGGCTTTGCCCGCTTGAGAGTCGGAAATTAAGTTACGTGTTTTGCCTCTTTATAGGGTGATTCAACAAAAACGCTGAAAAATGTAATTTATTTATTTATATATACTTTATTGTACACCAGAAAATACATAACAAAAAAAAAACAATTATTACTACAAAACATACAATGGGCGGTAATTCTTTATTTTTTACCAAAATCATACATTTGAATTTTCATATCCCCAACTTAAGAATTACTGGCTTTCCTATACAAATATTCATCCCCTATTACACCCCTTTTAGTACTATTTTTGAGACATAAAGTGGCCTATATCCTTCCCCAGGATGCCATGTTCCTGTTTGTAAAATTTTGTCGAAATCCGTTCAGTGGTTTAGGCGTGAAAAGGTAACATACAGACAGACAGAGTTACTTTCGAATTTATAATATTAGTATGGACGTGCTTCTGCCCGCGGCTTCGCCCGCATGGACATCGTAAATTATCCCACGGGAATGTGCTACAGGGACAAAAGCCTATATGTTACTCCATAACATCAGCTATCTTCCAGTGAAAGTCCCGTGAAAATCGACCCAGCCGTTTCGAAGATTAGCCGGAACAAACAGACCGACAGACAAAAAATTAAAAAATACATAGTTTATTTGTTTTATGTAACGTATATACTTTTATATGCATTTCGTTAAAAAAGAAAGCACGTTAAACCGTTGGTTCCGGCTATCATTCGTAGATCCAAGGGGTAACGTATTACCCAATAACTGGGTTGTGGATGTCAGATAGGCAGTCGCTCCGTGTAAAATACTGGTACTCAGCTGCATCCGGTAAGACTGGAAGCTGACCCCAATATAGTTGGGAAAAGGCTAGACAGATGATGATACATTAATTTAGTAAAAAGCTGTTATTTTGATATTACAAACAGACACTTCAGTTTTATTTATTTGTATAGATATAATCCACATCACAGTCTAACTTCCATATCAAACAAAACTTTTCTTATTACAATAATATTTTCACTGTCCCTGTTAGTTAGTATTATGATTATAATAACCATCCTATCATCCCATATACCCCATTTCTAAAATGTATCCCCCATAATTCCTTTTCAATGGTAAAACTTAGTAACTTTAAATTAGTATAATGTGAGAAATTCGTCCCTGAAAATAAAGCTTCAGGGAATTTCATGAATTTTATTTGGAAAAAGGTTATATTGGTTACTCGTGTGTGAAAGATCATGTTCCCCAATAAGTTGGAAATAATGATACTGTTTCAATATTATTATGATTGGATATGAAGTTCAGTTCGTGGCACGGGTCGGTCGATGTGTACCGCTTGCTGCGGGGCGTTCGTGGGGGGAACCATTCCTTGGGGGGGGGGGGGGGGGGGGTGACCATTCGTTATACAGATTGAGTACCCCATCGTGCTGACTGATGATCATTTTAAGACGATACCCGTCACGACTGCGGAGCTTCGCTAGCTAATTTAATTTAACCCGGTGATGTGTTTATGTTTCTTTTATACATTTACTAGCGACCCGCCCCGGCTTCGCACGGGTGCAATACTGATACTAAGTACAGGTATTTCAAGAATGCCAGCACGCGCCGCCGCGGCCCGTACCGCAGCAACCGCTATGTCCCTGCATTTTAAATCTGTAATATCTTCGAAAATATTTATTTAAATTACATGCTGTAAAGGGCCATATTTATCTATATTAAATGCACAATGTATTTCAGGTACTTAATTGGATAAGGATTAATGCTGTATTGCTTAAAATCGCTTCGTAATTATGCCATTATTTCTCGTAAAAAGTAAAGGATAAAAAATGATTATTGTGGGTTATCCCTAAGAGACAGACATACTTATACCATCGCGGACTTTGTTGTAGACCTTTTTAAGGTGTACAATACTGTAGTACATTATTTTGTAATAATATATAACCTATCTCGTAGGGTTCAGCCAGCATTTGAATAGTAAACGCAAAAAAATGTGTTTATTTACGACATCACATGCATGCATGTATTATATATATAAACCTTCCTCTTGAATCACTCTATCTATTAAAAAAACCGCATCAAAATCCATTGCGAAGTTTTAAAGATCTAAGCGTTCATAGGGACAGAGAAAGCGACTTTGTTTTATACTATGTAGTGAAGCAGTAAAGATACATATTTCGTCTAGTTGCCCTTAAAGATTAACGTGTTAGTTTGAGTATTACTATTATTACATTTTATTGTTTTTATGAAATCGGATAAAAAATTGAACACAGAAACTTTTTTCTTAAACTGTACAAATAGAACAAGATTTTTGACAGCAATCTTGTTCTCTTTGTTAAAGACTAAACCAGTCCGTATGGCTCTTTCAAAGAAATGAGAATCTCCTCTCAAAAAAATAATCAATTAAGTTTTTATTATTTTTATCAGGCATTACTTTGCGGTAATTCATAAAGGCTCCCGCAGAGAGACGCGACGCGGCGCTAGCAGAACAATTTCTATGAAAACTTTTCGGAAATTGCTCTACAAAAAAACAACCGACTTCCAAAAAACACTACAAAGTGAAAACTTTAATTTCGGAAGTCGGTGTCGTTGGTTCCGCATTTTCTTTTATTGACACCAACTTCCGAAATTAAAGTTATTTTTCACTTTGTAGTGTTTTTTGGAAGTCGGTTGTTTTTTTTTTTATAAAAAAGTTATTTATTTTTCACTTTTTAGTGGGCCAGTTTCTAACTTATATAAGTTACAATAGCCTAATGTCTCATCACCTTTTACAAAATATTGCTTTTCCCGATGCAGAGACGTTAATTGTTTAGGAGTTCTCCTTGTAAGAACCAAGAGAACTTGGGCTGATTGAAAAGTCACCATCAGCTCCACTTCACGATACGCATTGTGCTTAGCAACCACATTAAAGTACCTAATTGAATCGCAGCCCTTGAAATATTTATTATTGAGTAGTTCGGATGGCCATCTGTGGTCTCCATCATCAGTTCCACTTCAACGAATGGTGATTTCTGAGAGCAAATTCACGAGTTACTATTAAAAATACCCAAATTGCTATAGGTGTGTCTACAAAATTTGAGGGTTTCCCTCGATTTCCATGGGATTCCCTCATTAGATTCCAATTTGGTTACAATGGGACCACCTCAGGAGCATACCCTTTCAAATAAAAAAAGAATTTTGAAAATTGGTCCACAATTGGCGGAGTAATCGCGTAACAAACACACGAAAAAAAAAAAGCATACCGTCGAATTGAGAACCTCTTCCTTTTTTGAAGTCGGTTAAAAATAGCTTCGCACAGTCGCGCATCGTGTCGCTCCTGTCTGCTAAATGTTATGTTGACATTTTACTTTTTTAATTCACATAAATTGCATCAAGCGAATGATATAGTATACTGGGTCATGAGTAACGAATACCTATTTAAATTCCATGCGACCTGGCGACTCAAATAAACCAAACACAAACAGTATCACTTGTTAGTTCAGTGGTTTGAAAAGCGACTGAATCTGGGTTACCGAGGCTTTCCGTGAAACGAAAATAATATACATAGCTCCTTTGTTCGTTATTGTTCAACGTTGAACATAGTTATTTTTCTTCTTTGGTACCTATCAAATAAATCCCTATTCCTGTCTTATTAGCCGCCTTTATTAAAGCGCACAGGTAGATTTTTCAGGTTAAGCTACGCTTGCCGCGGTTGGTCTGTGGATGGGCGACCATCTTTACATATCGTGACCCCTCCGTGCCTCGGAAAGCACGTTAAGCCGTTCTTTGACAGTCGTTACGGGTATTCAGAAGCCCGAAAGTCTAACAACTAGAGTTATACCAAGGGGTATCGTATTACACAGTAACTGGGTAGTGGAGGTCAGATAGGTAGTCGCTCCATGTAAAATACTGGTATTTCAGCGGCATCCGATTCGACTAGAAGCCGACCCCGACATAGTTGTGAAAAGGCAGGCAGATGATGATATTGAAGGGTAACATTACAAAATTGAATTTCCCGTGCTACACGGTAAAATTTAAAACTTGGGTGGTAAAGTTACAACCAATACCTACCTATAGGTATACCTCATATTTACCATACATATTCCCTGGTACAAGTTTGGTATACTTGTAACTTTACTCCGCGGTTATTAATAAGGGGGTACGTGCCAATTAACGATCGGGTACCTACTGTACATTACTGTGGTCCCAGAAAAAGTCTTCAAGTTCTTTAAAATACTAGCTTCTGCCCACGAATTCGTCCGCGTGAAATTTCGGCACCGAGCCACCGCGCCGCATCGCATCGCCCGGCCGCGCTTTTTCTTTGTTTCCGCTTAGCATTCTTCTTGTTTTTTTTTTCTTTTTGCTCTGCTCCTAGGGGTCGGAGCGTGATCTTATAATAACCTTCCTCAAGAATTGGCCTTTCAAGTAACTTTTCAAATCCGACTGGTAATTATAGAGTTTAGCACTTTCTAATAAATAAACAAACAAACGCAGCTTTATTATTAATATAGATAGAAAGATACAAGACCCAATTACAAATTCCCATTTCATATTTCACGTCCACTTACCTCCCCCGTATATAAACTTTATGTAAATACATAAGCACCTACTTATATAATACAAAATACATAACGATAAGAGGGCTGCCTCAAACAGATCTCGCTATCTCATCTTGTGTCCCATCAGTTTCATATGACGGAATGTAAGAAATTAATTTAAATTTATTTAATTTAAAAAATAGAAATTCTCATACACAGGGTGACAGATACATCGTAACCATGAATTCAGCACATTATTGTAGAACCTCTAGCGTATAATTATAAATTATATTATACAGTAGGATCTGCTGTTTCGTAAAAAATTAGATAACTACGCGGTCAAAATGTTTGGAACAGCTTTAAATAACCGACGAAAATTCTCAACGCAGAGCCGTTCAAAATTTTATACTGAGTCTATGGACGTAGGTCACGCGGCGATTTCCCTGTACAAAACCACCAATTGTGATATTGGTGATTTCATTTAAAAGTTAGGGTTTTTAAATTAGGTATAAGTTATTTCTAAAACGTAAATCAGCATCAGTGAGCAGGTACCAGACAAGTTTACAAACAATTAGCTTATTATACTTACTAGTGTATTTAAGAAAATACTTGTACTTAAACGGTCGACATTTCTAGGATTTCGTACCCAACGGTTGCCAACGGGACCCTATCACTAAGAATCCTATGTCCGTCCGTCAGTCACAGGGCTTTATCTTTTTAACTGTAATAGGTAGACACTAATCATATCAGGCCTGTTGGTCTAGTGGTTAGTGACCCTGACTGCTATGCCGGAGGTCGTGGGTTCGATTCCCACCCAGGACAAATGTTTGTGTAATGAGCACGATCATTTGTTCTGTGTCTGGGTGTAATTTATCTATAATATTTATGTATTTAGAAATATATAAGTATGTTTATCAGTTGTCTAGTACCCATAACACAAGCTCTGCTTAGCTTGGGACTAGATGGCGTTGTGTGATAGTTGTGGAATATTATTATATTATTATTTCCCTTATTTCATTATATATACATATAAATTATATTTTTAAATATTAGAATATAAAAAATATAAAAACATTTAAAAATATAAAAAATAGTAGGCCACCGGTATCGGGAACAGGGTCCAAGCTACCGGTGGTTAGGGCTCCAGAGAGAGGAACCTCCTCACAATGCGAGCCGTATCAAGGAGTACTGCCTTCTGAATCAGGCCCTTGATCCAACCGCCTAACGAGAGCCTCGATAGATGTTGATCGAGGCTTTCGGCCATCAAGCCATTGGCTGATACGACAATCGGCACAATGACAGCCGAGCTCACATTCCACATGTCAACAACCTCGTGTGCTAAGTCGAGATATTTAATTTGTTTCTCTTTCTCAGCTTTCACGAGGTTCCCGTCATGTGGAATGGTAACATCAACAATCATTGTGCGGCGCGCTAATCGATCTATCACCACTATATCAGGCTTATTGGCGACAATAGACCTGTCAGTAATGATAGATCGATCCCAATATAACGTGACATGGTCATTTTCAAGAACTGGGTCGGGCACATACCTGTAATACGGTACCTCAGAATCCACAAGTTTATATTTCAGAGCAAGTTGCTGGTGAATAATCCTGGCTACTTGGTTATGTCTGTGCAAGTACTCGCCATTAGCCAGACGAGAACAACCAGAGATAATATGTCTGATAGACTCACCCGGACGGTGGCATGCCCGACACACGTCAACCGTCCCGTCCTTCATAATATGTCTCCGGTAGTTATTCGTCAAGATAACTTCGTCCATAATTGCACAGACGAAACCTTCAGTTTCCCCGAAAAGGTCACCAAAACGTAGCCAGGATACGGACGCTAAGAAATCTACACCAATCAATCTATATTATTATTATTATTACT